>CM008281.1:21039937-21302021 GCA_002319775.1 Fagopyrum tataricum | reverse complement strand
CGACCACTGTATCCTCAACATAGGAATGTCCTTCGAACGAAGGCGTCTCATACCTCGCTCTAGGACTGCAATAGGATGCTCTACAAACGTGTGGTCCGGCTCAACCACCAAATCCTCATAACTCACAATGTGCCTCGGATCTGGTATGTACTCCCTCAGCTCAGACACGTGAAATACAGGGTGAACACCCTCTAATCTCGGAGGCAAGGCTAATCTGTAAGCTGCGCTCCCAACCCGATCCAGAATCTCGAACGGTCCAACATATCGGGGACTCAACTTCCCCTTAATGCCAAAATGCCTAATACCTCGTGTTGGGGACACTCTCAGTCACACATAGGCTCCAATTCTGAACTCTAGAGGTCTACGCCTCCAATCAGCATACGACTTTTGACGGCTCTGGGCAGTCAGCATCCGCTCTCGAATCAATGCTACTCGACCCATATCATCCTGAATCTGATCAGGTGTCAAGCCACTAACACTGCTCTGCTCATCCCAGCATAATGGGGTACAACATCTCTGTCCATACAGTGCCTCATATGGGGCCATCCCAATAGATGCATGCCAGCTGTTGTTGTAGGAGAACTCAACAAGTGGGAGATGATCCGTCCACACTTGCCCCCAATCCAACACACAAGCTCGCAGCATATCCTCCAGCTTCTGAATGGTCCTCTCTGACTGACCATCTGTCTGAGGATGGAACGCAGTAGTAAAGTGCAAACTCGTCCCCAAAGCAGTCTGAATCTGCTGCCAAAATCTCGATGTAAATCGTCCATCTTGGCCTGAGACGATCGTCCTCGGTACACCATGGAGTCTCACTATCTGCCTAGTTTACTCCTCAGCCAATCTGCTCATTGGCCACGTCTCCCTAATAGGAATGAAACGTGTCGTCTTCGTCAATCTGTCCACAATAACCCAAATAGCATCAAAACTCCGGCTCAGCCTCAGTCCAGTCACAAAATTCATGGTGACGTCCTCCCACTTCCTATGTGGAACAGGAAGTGGATAGAGCTCACCTCCAGGTCTGAAATGCTCGATCTTGACTTGCTGGCAGGTCGCACACTGTGCCACAAATCTGACCACATCGGGCTTCAGCCCTCCCCACCAATATAAACGTCTCAAGTCCTGATACATCTTACTCGTACCGGGATGTACAGAGTAAGGTGTACAGTGAGCCTCCTGTAAAATCCTGTCTCAGCTCTATATCAGCAGGTACACAGACGCGACCGCGGCTTCTCAAAACTCCATCTGCTCTTAGCAGGAACTGTGGTGCCTCATCCCGAGACATCCTATCTCGTATCCTCATCAATGTCGGGAAGGTTTCCTGCTTCTGTTGGATCTCACCCAACAGATCAGGAAGAACCTATAAAGTACACAATTTGGCATCCTCATCAGGAAACTAGATGTCCAACTCTAACCAGATCAAGTCTCTCTGTAGCTGATGTTGAACTGTCAGCCTCGCAATCGCCTGCTCTCGAGGCGTCTTCCTGCTCAGGGCGTCGGCGACAACGTTCGCCTTCCTTGGATGGTACAGAATCTCTAAATCAAAGTCCTTGATCAGCTCGAGACACCTACGCTGGCGGTTATTCAATTCCCGTTGCGTGAAAATGTACTTCAAACTCTTATGGTCTGTGAAGATCTGACATGTAGCACCATACAGGTAATGTCTCCAGATCTTCAGGGCATGAACTACCGCTTCCAACTCCAAATCATGAGTCGGGTAGTTCTCCTCATACGTCTTCAGCTGTCGAGACGCATATGCAATCACCCTGCCTCTCTGCATCAAAACACATCCCAAGCCTAGCTTGGATGCATCATTGTAAACCACAAAATCCTCAGTACCCTCTGGTTGTGCCAAAAAAGGAGCAGAAGTCAAACGCCTCTTCAGCTCCTCAAAACTCTACATACACTTATCAGACCACACAAATCTGGTAGTCTTCCTCAGTAAACTCGTCAGTGGACGGGCAATCACAAAAAATCCCTCCACAAAGCGTCTGTAATAACCGGCTAGGCCAAGGAAACTACGTACTTCCTTGACGTTCGTCGGTGTAGTTCATGCTGCTACTGCCTCTATCTTCGTTGGATCCACCTTGATCCCTTCAGTTGAAACCACATGACCCAAGAATGCTACCTCTGGCATCCAGAACTCACACTTAGAGAACTTAGAATAAAGTTCTCTATCCCGCAAAACCTACAATACAGTCCTCAGATATCTTGCATGCTCCTCTCCACTGCGAGAGTATACTAGAATATCATCAATAAAAACCACCACAAACTAATCCAGGAAGTCGATGAAGATATTGTTCATCAACTCCATAAAGACGGCTGGGGCATTCGTAAGCCCAAATGGCATCACTACAAACTCGTAGTGGCCATATCTGGTCCGGAATGTTGTCCTGTGCACATCCTGCTCTCTCACCCTCAACTGGTGATATCCTGAACGCAAATCAATCCTGGAGAACACAGTCGCTCCTTGTAACTGATCCAACAAATCATCAATACGCGGAAATGGGTACTTGTTCTTGATGGTCACCTTGTTCAGCTCTCTGTAATCTATACATAACCTCAGTGTTCCGTCCTTCTTCCGTAAGAAGAGGACAGGTGCTCCCCATGGGGACACGCTAGGGCGAATGAAGCCCTTCTCAACCAGCTCCTCAAGTTGCTTCTTCAGCTCCAGCATCTTGACATGCGTCATCCTATATGGGGCCTTCGAGATCAATCTCGTACCAGGCTCTAACTCAATACTGAAGTCCACACTCCTCTGAGGCGGAAAACTGGAAGGCTCAGCAAAAACATCTGTGAACTCACAAACAATTGGGATGTCCTCTACAGCTGGACTCTCCCTCTCTTTCATGGCATAACACCATAAGGCATCACAACCCTGTGTAATCAGTCTCGTTGCCCGTATAGCACTAATAACCATGCTTGTCTTCCCAAGGTCCCAACCCCGGAAAACCTCTATCTGGCCTAACTCGGTAGAGAGGGTAACAGTCCTCCTACCTACATCTAAAACTGTAGAGTGTCTATCCATCTAGTCCATACCTAGAATGACTTCTTCATGCTCTAATGGCATGACAAAGAAGTCAACTAGTAACACACGGGTCCCTACTAAAATGGGACAACCGTGAATCTCACGGGTACCTCTGACCCTACCACCATCGGGTAACCCTATAATAAAGGGAATCCCCTCAACTGTATCTAAACCAAGACGCTCTACACAGGCATCAGAAATAAAAGAGTGTGTAGCACCAGTATCAAATAAAACTCTAACAGGTAAACCATGAATCAGAATGGTACCTATAGCAGTAGGTGCAGTTGGATCCTCTGCACTCCTCAGCTCAAAAACACGACCCTGTGGGCCTCCGGTATCAGTGGTGCTCCCACCACAACCTCTGCCTCGACTCGGCCCAAGAGCAGATCCCTGAGTCGTAGGGCGATCTGGGACCCTCTGCTGTCCCTGAATTTGCTGCTGCTGCTGAGGTGGTGGTTTATTATCTTTAATAAGTCCAAACACTCAATCGTATAAATAGATGTATATGAATATGCATGACACGAGGAATGTATATAACCCTCGCCTCTGCGTGCAATAGCTAGCTGGAGTGGTATCAGCGCACTTTCCCGTATACCATATGGAGTGGTAGGTGCCCTTCCCGTATACCAGAACTAACTAGCTTACAGAGAACTTCCCAGACTCCACTACGGGATGAAAGGTAAGTTCTCACAGCCACTACAATGGGCGGTCAATATAACATAGGTCGGTAATGAACCATATCGCATGTTATAAAGCATATAACAATCACCACTCAAGCATACATCCAATATAAGGATAGTAGCTAAGTAAGTCCTATGGACTTACCTCAACCTCAGAAGTAGTATCACTATGATCAGCTCTCACTCAGGTCCACTCCAAACTGGAGGACAACACGGCCTACACAAGGCATACATATATATATATATCAAAATCCTATCACACAAAGGGTCACACCTAGACCCAAGGGATCCATAAGGATCATGTCCAACTCGTAAACCTCAAAGCCGTAGGCGGCAAATCTATATCATACTCATCAAAATCCGATACCTAGCATAGTACTAAGTCCCTCATACTAGGAAATGAAAGGAGCTACCCAACTATAGGTAGTCCCGGGACAAGACGCACCTGCGTGATCAAGGGACGCAGGAACGGAGTAGACAACCCGCAGGCGCGGCAGGGAGCAGCCGTAGGCGCGGTGGCAAGGAACGCAGGCAACGTAGTCAAGGCACGGGCGCTGCGGCACGGCTTTTGCAGGGGCGGCGGTTTCCGGGCGCGGGGGCGGCGACGGTGCAGAACGTAATCCCGCGGCTTCTCTTCGGCTCTTCACGTGATCAAATCTCATCTTCTCTCATCCAAATTCACACACATACATATACATACACATTCCAACATTAATCTATGATCAATACATCTAATCCTAAGCTAAGGAAGGAAGAATCAAGGAAAGAAAGAAGGAGAAGTAAGATCACTTACCACCCTTGTGGTCCTAGGCTGCAGGGAGAGATCACACACCTCAGTAGGTGGCTTCCAAGCTCAACATACACACATCCATCATCAACATCAACCACAACACACAACTCTCAAGCAAAACTCCAAGGAGAACCAAGAACAAGATCAAAGAAGATGAAGGAGAAGCAAGAAGGATGAAGGTCTGGAATGGGAAGTGAAGAAGGTAACCCTTGCTCAGCAAGGAAGTGGAAGAAGTAAAGCAAAGGGTAAAGCACGGGTCAAAGGAGTCAACAAAACCGGCTGCAGCCGCCGGAAACCGCAGGGGCGGTTCCCTGAGCTGCAGGGGCGGAAACCCGTAGGGGCGGCAGTCATGCCCGCGGGTGCGGAAAGGCCAAACTCAGCCAAAGCCAATCTCGGATAAGGTCCAATCTCGGTCCGAAAGACTAAGGCTCTTACAATGATGACTGATATTGCCTGTAAACATGCAGGCCTCACCTTTGCTGGTTTGTAACAATCATATATTGTTTTGCTTTATATTCTCTTGCAACACATTCTGAGTTCTCTTTGATCCTTCTTCTAACAGGGGTCCATGATTCTTACTGGACACATGCATCTGATGTCGATGAAATGAACAGAATATTGAGGGAGAAGTTTGTTGAGCTCTATGAATTACCATATTGAAGAATGTGTGTAATTCAGTCCCACTTTACAGCTGCAATTTTATCTGTTTATGAAGTATGCAATAGTTATTACATGAAAGTATAAATTATGAGATTTTTAATTATTACTTATAGTTTGTGGCTTCTGAATCTTAACTTGTTTTTGACTCCAGGTAATTTTCTTATAATTTGATTTAGGTTTTTAAATATTTATCTGTTTGTGGCTTCTAAAAGTATAAATGATGAGATTTTTAAATATTTATCTGTTTGTGGCTTCTGAACCTAGTATAACAATTTCTGGGGTGATACCCACTAGTAATTTTCTTATAATTTGATTTAGGAAGTTATTGCTTTTGGTTTCAGGTACAAAAGGCTGGAGGTTATGTCTCCCTTTACCAATGCTATAAATTTAAATATCCTCATATCTTTTGTTGTTTGATTATATAAACTAATTTGTGGTCTGGTTGTGAAAATATGTGCGATGGTCAACTAACTAGTCATTTTGATAATATTGTCTTATTTTTTTTCATTGCTCTTGAATTAGTTTTTCTTCTGGTTAGCAATGCTTTAGATTAGAAGTTGCATCAATTCTAATATATGATTTGTTTTACTGTTGCATGTGTAGACATCTGTTTCTCCTTTTTATGTCATTTTCCTTGGTTGTGGAAGCTATTCATGCATTCCTAGAAGATGATTCAGAGCACAAGTAAGTTGTTGTAAATGTGGTAATGTTATGTATATTCTAGTAGTATATGATATATTTGATCTTCTGACGTGGCACTGCCTGCAGCTTTTTGATTTTGGTTCTTTATTTGATATCTTTTTCTCCTTAATAATTATTGAACGACATGCTATTTGAATGATGTATGTGGCTACTTGTGCTTTTTGTTATCCCTTAGTTTGCACACATCATCAGTTGCAGGCACTGTATCATAGTGAAACAAATAAAGAACTAAAAATTTATTCTTTCATCACCTCCTGTAGCCTGTAGCCTCTTGTAGCCTACATTTATAGACTTTTATTTACTGTTATTGATGAAATGCAACTTTTACTGAAAGCAAATGGATTGATGCGCCTTTAAGCTCAAGCTTAGTGATCTTCTAGTTGGGTTGATCGAGCCATAAGGATTGAGGATGCATCATGTCCTTCTCCAGCAAGTGGGATGCTCGATCAGCAAAAGGTGGTTGGCCCCAAGAGCAAGCTAGATACACAAACATAAAGGAGATGTTGGATTTCATTAATGGTGATTTTTTCTCTTTTGCAAGTGTAGGGCATCGTATCTATGTTCGAACATATCGAAAGATGTACATACAGCTGTCATGCCACTAAACACGCAATGATCTAGTTAGTTAGAGTTACGTATGGATTGAGCCGCTCAATCTAGTTCACTTTCGGAAGCAAAAATGTGTTTTTTCAATTTTTAGTTGAGATGGATGAGACGCCAATCCAAAAAATGTGCCTCTTACCGCATTGTATATTGCTCTAAGCTTTTGCAACTAAAAATTCAAGATGAGCACTTTAGCTTTCTGAAAATTCATAGTGAAACAGTCTTTTACCTCCATTTTCCCTTTAAAAATATAAAAAAATTATAAAAGATTAACATATCAGCCCCTGTATGTGTATTATGTATGACTAATTAGTTTAAATATCTGTGTGAAGTAAGACTATCTGAGCATTAAATGGTTCATCTATTGCTCTCCCATTCCTTGGGACGTCTTTCGTCTCTTCTAGGCTTCATAATTCTTATTCTTTGATTAACATTACCTTGACTGCTTAAATGAAGGGCAAGATCTCTCAAGACATCATGTAGTGTCACATATATATCAGAGTAACTACCATAGAACCTCTCACGCGATAATCGACAACATTTTGGTATTGAAATCGGGTAACTATGAAGTGAAGTTGGATATGTAACGCTGGGTATTAAATCGGGTAACAACGAAGTTGGATAACTGAAGTGAAGTTGGATATATAACGTTGGGTATTAAAATCGGGTAACAACGAAGTTGGGTAACATAAGTGAATTTGGATGTAAAACGTTGGGTATTAAAATCGGGTAACAACGAAGTTGGGTAACATAAGTGAATTTGGATGTAGAACGTTGGGTATTAAAATCGGGTAACAACGAAGTTGGGTAACATATGTGAATTTGGATGTAGAACGTTGGGTATTAAAATCGGGTAACAACGAAGTTGGGTAACATAAGTGAATTTGGATGTAGAACGTTGGGTATTAAAATCGGGTAACAACGAAGTTGGGTAACATAAGTGAATTTGGATGTAGAACGTTGGGTATTAAAATCGGGTAACAACGAAGTTGGGTAACATAAGTAAATTTGGATGTAGAACGTTGGTATTAAAATCGGGTAACAACGAAGTTGGGTAACAAAGTATAACGTTGGGTAACAACGTTGGGTAACAAGGTTGGGTAACAGAGTTGGGTAACAGAGTTGGGTAAGATAGTATAACGTTGGGTCCCTTCACAAATAGAAAGTGCACAGTTAGTGTTTCTATAAAATTTTGCCTACACACTTTGTTTACTTGATAAAAAACCTACACAGTTACCAATATAACCCAAAAAAAATTGAATGAAATGTACAAAATTTTTAAATGAAAAATGCCTATTAGAAAAAAGGTAGAAGAAAGGAAAAACAAATACATGAACCATTAGTACACAATTTGAAAAAAAAATTGCACAAAATTTGAACGAAATGTACAAAATTTGATCGAAAAAAATGTCCATTAGATCCGTTGGAGAAAAAATGACATGTGTCAATCCACACTCCATGATTCCGAATAGTAGAACTACTCCATACCTTAACCGAGTCCATAATTTAGTTGGATACTTACTAATTTTTTAAACTACAGTTCCGCATTTTGTTTACATGGCTTTGAGAACTGCTTTTTGTCCCGCTCAATCAAAATCTCTTGTCGAGTAAGTTGAGCTAGCTTCCTGATCTCCAACTTGTTCAAACTTAGGGCCGATTATGGGACAAATTGATCAAACGTTTTATCCTAACTATCATATACGGGATGAATTGTGTTTTTAGAATAAAAATTGTCTGGTTTTATCCGGTTGGGATCGTGACGGACGGAACGGATCAATCAATTTAGCTTTTATAGAGAAGTAGATCCGGCCGTCTTGGACTATTGGGGATGGGATAAGCCCGCATGAACGTATAAGTCTATAAAGTATTAAAGTGTATAATTTTACAAATCTATTTCACAATTTTTACCATTTGTTAAATTTGGACCACACTCTTGAGTCTTGAGTATAATTTTAAATTTGAAAATATAATTACTAATTAAGATTTGAGCTTAAATATTATTATGTCTTTAAATTTTAATAAATACGACACGAGACGGGTCTAACGGGACGAAGAAGAAAGACTCATATCCGGTCTCAAAGATTTGTTGGTGGGACATGATTTATAATTTTGGATAAAACCATTGTGATCGGGACAAGCCCGAGATTTGTGTTCACCCCTAGTTACTCAAGCTTGATTTGTTGATAAAGAGGAGGATACGAACCAAAATTAAAAATTTGAATCAGAGTAATGTGTTTATAGTCAATTATTTAAAAAATGAACGAGATTGAAAATATACATATATTTTTACCCTAACCCAAACCGAATAGCTCTTCTAGTTAGATATACAATCAAATAACAAAAATATAAGTTTCCGGTAGTGGTTATTTGTTCTTTATCACCATATTTCATACAGTGATACGGTGTTGGCGAAGATTTCGATAACTCTTAAGGGGTCGTTTCACATCGATATCTTGATTAAAAGTATGGGTATGGATATTACTTATCCCCATACCTGGTGTTTGGTATTTTAGATTTTCAGTATCCAATTAATACCTTGATATTGAATTTCACCCTTTTGATATATAGAGTTTTTTTTGGAGATATGAGCTTCCTTCATTCCCTCCCTTTGAGTTCTTCCTTCCCTCTTTCTCAACATTTCCTCAAACAAGAGTAGCTTTTCCTTCTCTTCTGGCGCCTTCTACCGTCGACCGGAACAAGGAGCCGCCACTACTTCCTTCATTACATGTTGTTTTTTCGCCGCTGATCGGAGCAAGGATTCGCCGACCGGAGCAAGCTTTGAGTTCTGACAGGTTTCATTTTGAGTCTCTTCATGCAATGTCGTTTTCACTTTGCTGAGTCTCTCCTTGTCTCTCTTCTATTATCTCAGGTTCCATTGTTACTTGTTTTGAGTTCTGACAGACAGGCTCCTTCTCTCCGGTTTTGGGATTTAGGTTTAAGCTGCAATTGCATTGCTTATTATGCAAACAAGAATGCTCTCCTTCAAAACAGTAGAGATAGCCTACAGTTGATTTTATTTTGTTCTTTTTCAATCTTATATTTATATATTATAAGTTTATAACATACTAAACAAACAAGGTGTTGATATCATTTTATATATTTAATATCAATACCTCATATTCATACGTTATTCATACGTGATACATTTAATAAAGGTATAGGTTGCAAACAACCCCTGACTGTTATCGGTAATTAGTTGCTCCCATGTTCATTAATCATAATCCCCCGCAAAAGCCCAAGCTAATGGGTCAAGTGTCCAACTTCTAAAATCCTTCCCACGTGTTCAGCATGTGACCTATGCTTTTGGACTTGAATATTTATAACTGCCGTATTTGTAACATAGCACTAAGAAAACATAGGGTGTTATATAAATCAAGATATTCGGCATAACTCGAAAAAATCTATAAAATTTTTAAACAAGTAGAGGATAAATGGATTTTAGAACTCAGTTTAAATTTAGGTTCGACTCGGATTCAGACCATTTATAAACAAATAGAGTTTGAACATGTTAAAGCTCGGTTAGAATAACATTGAATGGTCATTATATTAGCCAAACTTATTGGACTCGGTTTAAAAAATGCTCGATTCGAGCTCGTGTACTTTCTAAACAAATTGAATATGCATGAACACATTTTAAACCTAAGTTAAAGATAAGTTCGATCGACTCATTCATAAACGAGTCAAACTTGGACATATAAAAACTTGACTCGTTCAGCTCACATGAATATTCAAATTGATATTCACGTATATGTGACACATATATACATACATATTACATACCCGACACGTCAAATATACAACATAGAGTTTCACACATTTGTACGAATGTATACAAACTTAGGGCCTATTTACTTGTAGTTTATTTGTTTTTTTGTGTTTCGTTTAGTATATAAATTTTGAATTTAATTTTTGTGGGTGTTTACTTGGGATTGGTTTATTTCTCGATTCAGTTTTTTTGGGTTTATAAACGACTTAAAGTAAACAACCTTTTTGTGGGTGTTTACTTGACCTTGTGCTTTTCTATTTTGATATTATGTGTTCATTCCTTGGTATTTAACATTATTCTTCGATTTTTTTTAGGCATAAGTATCTTTTGAAGTAAAATAAAATCTAAATATAAACTCTAAGTAAACAACCTTATGTGAATTATTTATATAAACCCTTTGAGAAATGGCTAAATTAAGTAACTATGTAGCTTTTTTATTGGTGTGACAAAGTGTGTAGGCTAAATTATACCTAAGCACTAACTATTCACTTTTTATTTTTGAATGAATCATTTCTCTAAATAGTAATACCCAACTTTTAATATTCAACCTCCATCGTGTACCCAACTTAGGTTACCAAAAATTAGTTAGCCGATTTTAATACCCAATGTTTAATATTCAACTTCACTTCGGTTACCCAACTTCGTTGTTATCCGATTTTAATACCCAACGGTACATATCCAACTTCACTTCGGTTACCCAACTTCGTTGTTACCCGATTTTAATACCCAACGTTCTATATCCAACCTCACTTCGGTTACCCAACTTCGTTGTTACCCGATTTTAATACCCAACGTTCTATATCCAACTTCACTTCGGTTACCCAATTTCGTTGTTACCCGATTTTAATACCCAACGTTCTATATCCAACTTCACTTCGGTTACCCAACTTCGTTGTTACCCGATTTTAATACCCAACGTTCTATATCCAACTTCACTTCGGTTACCCAACTTCATTGTTACCCGATTTAATACCCAACGTTCTATATCCAACTTCACTTCGGTTACCCAACTTTGTAGTTACCCGTTTTAATACCCAACGTTACATATCCAACTTCACTTCGGTTACCCAACTTCGTTGTTATCCGATTTTAATACCCAACTTCACTTCGGTTACTCAACTTCGTAGTTACCCGATTTTATTACCCAACGTTACATATTCAACTTCACTTCGGTTACCTAACTTCATTGTTATCCGATTTTAGTACCCAACATTACATATCCAACTTTATTTCGGTTACCCAACTTCGTAGTTACTCGATTTTAATACACTTGTATCCACTTTTTACTTACTTCGTTAAGAACCGGAAAGAGGATTAATTTTTAATAGGCAAAAAATTAAGCCATGTTCATGATAGATTATAACATGTAGTGTTAAATTTTGTGCGTTTAGCTCTACTCTATGGTTAGCATGTAGTGTTAAATTGTTTACCAACATTTTCTATTTTATTGATTCTGCCAGTTCTATGATTGCTAACTTCTTTTCTATCCTCCGATGTATATATTTGTTTCATTTTCCATTTCAAGCTATATAATATAGCTTCGAGCTCAGAAGATCAATCATCAGATATCAGAGATTCTGATATCAAGGAGTACATGTCTAGGCCTTATGAAGAACTAAAAGAAGGAAAGTATAATGTTCAGAAACCAAATGAAATGTTTAGGTGTCCATTTTGTGTTGGCAAGAAGAAACAAGAGTATGGGTACAACCGTACAAGGACCTTATGCAACGTTCATCGGGAGTAGCGAAAGGTTCATCTGCTCGCAATGCAAAGCTAAGGCCAACCATCTTGCTTTGGCAAGATACATGGAGACTCATTTATCCACTAGCTTGGATAAAGTCAAGCAGACAGCTAAACCTGCTCCCGCCCCTCAATCTGCTGCTTAACAAGAGTTGTATTGCTGGCCTTGGGTTGGGGTTATTGTGAATTTAAGCAGTCGACAAAAATGTCCTAGCTATGCTGAATATCTGAAGAAAGAGTCCACTAGGTTTAAGCCTGTCGACATGGAAGTGTTTCAAAATACTGAAGAAGTAAGTACTCAGGCGGTGATGAGCTTAATGTCATGTATTGTGGAAGAGGTAAATCTATATATATTATTCCATAAATCTTCCTTAGTGCTCCATCATGAATCATACGACTAACAAAACATGATTCAAAACCCAAATTCACCATAGAAACTTGAAGACCAGAATGCATAAAAAGATGTGTATATATTAATGAACCAACATACATCTTTGCTTATTCTTAAAGAACACCAGCTAACATTAAAAAGGACATAAACCAAAGAAGATCAAACAAACAAGCTTCGAACCAAAGATAGTCTAAAAACCATGAATCTTGATCTGATCCTTGTTGACAAGCCCAACATGGACAAGGAAATGTGAGGTGTTTTTACGTTGATCACCTTGAAGCTGAATAACTTTGCCTAGCTTTTTGTCTTGAACAACATTACCATTACAACGGAATTCCTTCTTAAGATCCTTAAGGATCTTTTCGTACCTGTAACACTTCTTAAGCCCTTGAACTGTCGTCAAGCTCTTCTTTCCGTTCCTTTGTTGAATTCGGATATGAACATACTCCTTTGCTCCCGGAGCATCCGAATCTTTCGCATCAGCAAATGGGTAGAAAGCACTGGGAATCTGAATTTCCAGCTCAACCATGTAAATATTCTGGGTTTCGAACCTTAAACGGAGAACGCAGTTTTTATGTTGATTCTTTTTACTTTCTTGTTCTGCAAACATGGATTAACCAAAATTAATCATTGATTACAACTTGTTTAGTATGACAAAATCTCTACAAAATCAATAAGTTTATTGATTTTTATGAATTTTATCATTTACTTTACAGTCAATGAATAAAAAAAAGCTAAAAACATAAATTATACATAATTTTGAAGCAAATCATGAATTCTAACAAATGACAGATTTGTAAAGCTCATCAGAAACTCAAATGTACTATATTCTTATACCACTTCACTAATTTAAAATATAACTACAAGTATAAGAGTACTTTTTCTGTCTCATTTGCTTAGGTACCAACTGCATGGACTTTGTTCAAAATACTGTCTCATTCTTTTTCATTCTTGACAGCTGAACATGTATCCTTTACTCGAGGGCCTATCTGAGTTCAGATGATAACAAAATTTCAACAAAAATAGTACACCATTATATTCAACCAGGGAAAGAAAAGGCAGAATAGACTTCAAAGAAATTATGTCTTTGTAGAAAGAGGTAACAAGTTATGAATTGTTCTACATTATGTAAGGTATGAACAAAATCAAATTCATATAGAAGAAAAAAAATATTTCCCCTAATGTAACAGAAAATGACCAAACAAAATTATCAACTATGATTTTGTTGAATATATAATTAAATATGCTGAACTCACTAGATCAATATATGGGCCTAACAGTTTTCTTGCAGAAACACCACTGATGACCTTCTTCACTCTGCTCACAATACTCCACTAGAGATCTCTATAATACCCATATTCAAATTATGAAGATAATATGGTTTCACATCCAAGACAATGGATAACAAAGAAGTAGCAATCCAAACATATCCTTTATCAATCATCTCAAGCTCCTTCAACAAACATTCAGATATTTGTTGACGATGAAGCAAATTCATGTGAGTTCCAATCAACATTTCAGAATAGTTCAGTTGGTGGTTCGATTCTAGTTGGCTTATGACTATCATTACTCTTCTAGCATACCAATTCTGTTGTTAGATACATGGTTCAATTCTAGTTGACTTTGATCTCTTAATGGAAAAGATAGTACCTGATTCAACAAAAATTAGACTCTCTTTATTCTCAATGGACCACAAAACATAACTTGTTGTTAGATACATGGTGAATACAAAGAAGATCTTATGGTTCATAAAGACTTCTGCTTTTTGATATTTTGACTGAGTAGAACAAATGATCTTCCATGATTCTCATTCCTCCATTTTAACACCATCAATTCAATTTCAAACATGAGAAAGTTACTGCAAATCAAGTCAGAAAACTTTTAATTCAGAGAAACACAAACCTTTGCTTGAACCTCAATTTCTCACCTAGGATAATCTACCACAAAATTACATCCATGCTTTATATGTAACTATAACTAGAGAAATCAAAAGACAAACAATAAATCAACCAAATAAGTATAAACCAGAAGAAACTTACATTGTACTAAAAATTGAGCAAAGGGACAACAAAAGAGCTGAAACTTCTAGGGTTAGTCGTGCCAACAAAAAGGAACATAGTGAATTTTACATTGACAAAGATCTGGCGCCTCTCAACCACTTCAGATAAAAAAAATTCAAAATTAAATCTTAGCATAATTCAGAAGAGAGGTAGAAGAGAGACGAAGAAGAGACATAGAAGAGTTAATCAACAAACCTTAACCTGAAGAGAGATAGAAGAGAGACGGATAAGCTATTAATGAGGACGAAGAAGAACAGTGAAGAGAAGTAGCAATGGAAGATGAAGAAATCGGGGCAACGAAGAAAGGAGACGAGCGAAGCGGATGAGAAGACGAATCGCCACAATATGAGAGGAAGAGAGAAGTGAGAGAGCGGAAAGGCTGAAAAATTTTTAGAAACCCTATTTATACCTACATATTTAATACCCTTGTAAAATTTTGCCTACACACTTAGTACACACAATAAAAAAGGTACTACTTAGTACACACAGTAAAAAGGTACTCCATCACCTCCTTCATCCATGAAATCCTTTCCAACAAACCCAGCCTCTGGTACTCTTGGATCAATCACAATTACCTGAAAAACACTAGTTTTCGACTTGTGCTGCAAAAAATACCCAAAGTTACTTCTGGAGATCCGTTCTCAAGGTGCGTGACGAACTCCGTACCCTCCTGAACTCCACTACTCTTATCCCCTCCATTTCCAATGCTAACACCTCTTTCTCTACCTCAAAAACCTATCACCTTTTCTGGCCAACCTCTACTTCTCCCAACTGGAATGTTAACATTTGGGGTCCTCTCTGCACTCCAAAACATAGCTTCATCTCTTGGCTTGTTGCCCACCGTAAACTACCCACCCTCACAAAACTGCACTCTTGGAACCTCATCCAAGACCCAACCTGCAAACTTTGTAATTCACATCGTGAATCCATTGACCATCTCTAGGTCAATTGTACTTTCACTAATCTCGTCCTACGATGGATTCGCATTCCTAAGAGATACTCCAACCTTACCGATCTCTTGACGGACTTTTGCCCGTCCTACGAGAAAAGCCGCCATTACTACCTTCATCTACTTCACTTGGAAAGCTCGGAATGACACTATCTATGGCAACACTGGCTACTCCCCCATCATATGTGCAAACAACATTATTCAAGCCACGAGGACCTACGCCTCTACAAAATAGAAGCGCCTCAACTTTGATGATATGGCCTGGGCTAATATGCTAGGAATTAAGTTCCCATGACTCTTCTTGCTCACCTTCTTCCCTCGTTCTCTGTTTCTTTTTGTCTTGTGTACCCTCGCTTTGCCTCATGTATACTTCTCTCTTGTTTTTAATACAATACCTTTTACAAAAAAAAAAAAAAAAAAAAAAAAAAAAAAAAAAAGTGCACTAATAACCAATTTTTATATTGAGAAATAAACCTGAAAATAAACTATAAACCCATATAAATCTATTTATTATATAAACTCAAAAATAACTAATCTGCAAATAAACAAACCCTTAGCTCGTATGGTTTTATTTTAGAATTAATTATCAATAAAATATGTAATTTATGAATAATATATATTAGATTTTTTTGGTTCGAAATGAAATATATTTTTACATATTTATGCAAGGTTTAACCTTTATAACCTTTACGGTTTTGTTGTTGTTGAAATTATGACTTTTCTCCTATACTAGTTATGGCACATTTGATAATGTTGATGGGTAAAATGAGTGAATAAATCAATAAAATACCAAATAAATTAATTTAACCGGGTAGAACCCGATTTCTTTTTATTAATTTATTATCATTATTATTATACAGATTAGTGGATTATAAAGAAGACCAAATTTAAAGAAGCTTATATGCAATATTGACCTATAATTTATATAAGCTTAACACTTGAGTAGGTCAATTAGCTTTAATAATTGAACAATAACCCCTTGCACTAATAACCCCTGAAGTGTAAGGTTTAATCAAGTAAACATTAATTCGTTTTAATATATAGATAATTAAGTAAATATGTGAGTTGTAAACTCACATGAGTGTTCAATGTGAAAAAATAGACTCACATGAGTATTCAATGTGAAAAATACATTAATCACATTAAAAGTTAATGGGTGAGTTGTAAACTTACGTTTAGACTAAACGTAAAAACGTTATTGTCACACTGTGTTCCGATTTAAAAGTTGTTGTATTCACGTAACTATTTACTAGTGTGAAAACATTCTTTTTACAATGTCCATGTAAAAGTGTTGGTTATCGGTGGATCATCTCACATGTTCAACATCGTAATTTTTTGATTTTGTGCACTTCAATTATATATTGCCCAAATTCATTGACAAATAAATCAATTTGGTAACCTAACTCGATTCAAAATGAAAAATTAAGAGAAAAAGAAAAAAATGATAAATCCAAAAAAATTTGAAACTAAAGATTTTTGACTTATTTTACAACTTTATTTTTTAAAAATAAAGTTAAGTTGTGATTTTCGTATTTAGTGGACTGTGATTTTCATGACTGTTTCGAAGGAATTAAACATTTTCATTAACTTCTCTTAGAATTTGATAGGAGGGATAAAATATGATTATTTTTTATCATATATAAACTACATGTGGTAATATTAAAACTAATTAATTGGTAAAATATGATGAAATTATCAACCACTATTACAAACTATATACCTTTTTTTTTTGGTTATGAATTAAAAATTGTGAGAGTTTGATCATAATATTGGGAAAATCTTCAAGCTTCTATTCCAAGTTTGATCTCTTAAGTTTTACTATCAAGAGCATCATCCCCTAAAGCCCAACATGTTTTAGTGAGTGCTTTTTTTGGTAAGAAAGTACAGGCGATGGAAGCAACTTTTGATTTGACTCCTAGACAAAAAGCGGTTTTTCAGTGTCTACACGCACCACATAGCCAAGATTTCTTTCTTGCCATACCTATGGATGGACTTGAACAATGTATGTCTCCTGTTGAGTATCGCATGATCCTCAAGTATCGCCTTATGATTCTTTTGTTCACGTCTAATGTGTTTTGTCCTATGCCTAATTGTAGGAGGGCTATGGATGATTTTGGGAGCATGCGATTCATTGTAAAGAACTACCCGGCTTCAAATATAGGCACAATCTGGTTGTGATGTTTTACGTGATGTGTTTAAGAGAGCAGGGATTAATTTAGGCCAAGAAAGAGGCGCATGTATCTTTCTTGACTTATCCACATGAAGGAAGGTCTAAGTTGAGGCCCGTAGAGGCGGGTAAGGCGGCCCTCAACGCAGCCTCTAAGAAGGTGGCTAAGCATGAAAGGAC
The DNA here is from genome assembly GCA_002319775.1 of Fagopyrum tataricum. NCBI lineage: Eukaryota > Viridiplantae > Streptophyta > Magnoliopsida > Caryophyllales > Polygonaceae > Fagopyrum > Fagopyrum tataricum. Next base: position 21,284,305 of record CM008281.1, on the reverse strand, counting down.
TTATATTATTAACCAACATGTGTTTCTTCCGTTCGCATTTGATATGTTTGGTTTTCTTGCACCCGATATCGTCGACATTCTCAAAAGGGTGCAACGAGTCTTGCATGGTAATGTTGTGTCACCTAGGTCTTCAAATGCAGATTTTAAAAGGATCGGATTTTCTATTCAGAAAGGGTTGGCGGCACATCTTGTTGTCAGCCTAACTTCTAACTCGATGTAATTTTAATGATAAATTTATATACTAGAAAACACATAATGGAAAAAAGAAACACATTTTCTATTATTCGTTTTTAAATAGACTAGATACAATTCTATTTCATTTTTTTATCTTTAAAGTTGATATCAAACAACCCATTAAAATGTTATGCGACATGTGCAAGGTTCAGTCTAATCGCAACTCGCAACACAACATTCCTTCGTTGATATGGGGACGGGGGTGAGGGTTGGAGGATCATTGTGCTACTATGAAAAGTTGAACAAATTTGAATGATCAAATCACCAAATGAAAAGATAATGATTTGGACATTGCTTGCGCATGTTGAGATGTTTACTGCTTTCTTTATATGTGTCTGCTTTAGTTCCCCTATTATTAGAATTGTTAGCTAACGGTTTATACCATGTTGATAGATCTTGCAGGTTAGGATCTGCCGATAAATCGGGAGTGGAGTGATCAGTCAAGGTTTCCGTACTAGGGAGTTATATTTGGGAGTATTTCTATTTCACTAACAAGATTAGTAGACTTCATATTGCTTTCTTTGTTAGGTATGGTTGTTGAACATTGTTATCGTTAATACTGTTTTCATACATATATATATATAATATTTATCTTGTAATATTTGTCTCTTGTTGTAAAGTCCGTGTCTCATTGAGTTTTAATTAAGGCCGCGACCCATTGTAAGGTCCTATCTAATGACATTTCGGATATTACATTCATACACATATATTTTTGTGATTTTATTTCAAAATTAATTATCAATAAAATGTGTAATTTACAAATTATATATTAGATTTTTTTCATCGACTGCAATATATTATATACATATTTGTGCAATTTTAAACCTTTATAACCTTTACTTTTTTCTTTTTTGTTTCAAATTATGACTTTTCTCCGATACTAATTATGCCACATTTCATAATGTTGATGGTTGTGTAGAATGAGTGAATTCATCAACACAATATGAAATAATTTATTTTAACCGGGTAGAATCCGATTTCTCTTTCTTTTTAGTATTATAATACACTAATTAGTGGATAATAAAGAAGACCACTTTTAAAGAAGCTTAAATGCAATATTGACCTTTAATTTTATATAAGCTTAACCCTTGAGTTGGTCAATTGACTTCAAGTATAAGGTTTAATCAATTGAACATTCGTTTTTCTATACGGAGAGGTTGAGGAGATATTAAATTCGATAAGTATGTAAAAAAAAAAAAAAAAAAAAAAAAAAAAAAAAAAAAAAGTTGCCCAACTTATATATTTTTTAAGCTATAATAGACACATGAGGGTCCAATGTAAACAATAAAATAATCACATTATAAAATAATGTGTGAAATGTAAATTCATGTAAAACGATGTTTTCTATATTTTCTTCCGATTTAAAATTGTTGTTTTCGTACAATTATGTCCTAGTGTGAAAATCCTGTTTTTATATTGTCCCATCTTAAAACTGTTTTTAACCCTAGGAGTCATCACACATTTTCACTATTTTCAGTGTACATTGTAAGACAATTTATTTTGTGCATTTCAATTACATATTGATCAAACATGTTGACACATAACATCAATTTATACAATTCTAACATACTTCAAGCTTGAAGATTGACAGAAAAGAGGAATGATATTGTTCACCGTATTCTAACATTGTATAATTTTCAATTAACCATTTATTTTGATACCCTATAAAACGAAACATATATATATTTTCTTACTTTTCCGAAATTTTTTCAAGAGTTTTTCAATTTTCGTATAGTACGTACCAACGAGTTTTAGGGTCATATCTAGATATTAGATATGGGTATCGACATAAAAAAAAAACTCATATCTTTGTTAGGTATAAGGGTATATGGATATCAAATTGATATCTTGATATATTTCTAATACATAGTTTCTCTTGTTTTGATATACTCCAAAAAATAGTGGTATCAAATATGCTCCCCTCTTCTATTTTTTCTCATATCCATATCTTGATACCTATGTCTTGATATCCATATCTTGATATCTAGATATGAATACCAAACATGCCCTTAGATTCTTTGAATTATACCCTTCTATCATTCAAAATTAAAATTTATTAACTTTTTAACAAAATAAAAAAGATAATTTATTCATTTAAGAAGTAATATATACCCTTCTATCTTCTTTTTTGTTAAAAAAATTTAATTTATAAGTGGTAGAAGAGTTTAATTCAAAAAAGTCTAAAACTTATTTGCATTATATAGAGTAGAAACACTCTTTAACAAATTCGAAAAAATAAAAAATATAAGAACACAATAAAAAAATTTCCTAAAATATTTTGGTAAAAATATTTACCTTGATTAATTTAGCATATTAGTAAACGAAATAAAAATAATAATAGTGCATTTATATACTCTTGTTCATAAAATGTGTTGAAATTATTTTTGTTATTTTAACCGTAATGTGACACATGTGCGATTCGACGGCATGATCTCAACTTGCAACACAACCTTCCTTCCTAGGTCAATCACTCCCTTCGTTGACTATGTTTCCTACCTCCTAAATAAAATATACAAGTTGGTTCCTTGGATTAAACTATGAAAATGATGGAATTGTTGTCCTAATTGGTAAATTTATTAAAATTGAGGGTTTGTTGTAGGCAAGTGGCAGACGTGTGAGCACAAATTGTAAATTCAAATCATTATTTAATATAATTTCTAAAGTTAAAAATGAATTCACCAGCTCAATGGTTAAGCTTATATAAAATTAAAAGTCAATTTTGCAATTAAAATTGCAGAAAATCCACACCATATTCTCTTGCGAATACACCTATAAAGGCGCATCATCCTCTTCATCGTCTTCTCATCGTCGCACACTCGCACTGCAATCAAAATTCGATCCAAAATCCCAACTATCAAAACCCTAATTCCGATGTTTCAAGTTCTAGTAATCAATTCCCCTACCCAATCCCTCCCATTCACCACGAATTCCCCGTCGATTCCTTCCTCCAATCGAATTCCTCGTCGCTCCTTCGCCGTCCGATGCAGAACCGCAATCCCTAACGAGTCCACCGGATGTCTTATCTCGACTCATAATTCATCTCCGGTGAGCCTCTACGAAATTCTGAGTGTCAATCAGAACGCTTCAGTAGCCGATATTAAGTCAGCATACAGGCGATTAGCAAAGATCTATCACCCAGACGCCAATTTGCCGGAGTTTGATGGCTCCGATTTTATCCAGATTAATAACGCATACGAGACGCTCTCGGATCCTAAGTCTAGGGCGATCTATGATGGCTCGATAGGTTTGGTTGGGAGGAGGAATGTGGCCCGATCGGCTGGTGGTACGACGTCGTTTGGATGCTACGCTTCTTGTTCTTCTATAGGACGTCGTCCTGGGTTTTACCCGACCCGGAGATGGGAAAGTGATCAGTGTTGGTAGAATGGTATCATATATTTGACCCGCTTCGTCTTATAATTTTCCTCTACGTTAATAGTGTGAATTTTCAAAGGGTTATTATTCATAGGCTTCTCTTGTGAAGTAGAATTTTGAAGGTGTAAATATTCGGTTGGGAACAATTCAGTAAGGAGAGCTGTTGTGATAAGGACATTAATGACTAATTTGGACCATTGAGGTCCTCATTCATCTACGTTATCTAATGTTATTTAATGATTTAGAATAAGTAATTGAGGGGACACATGGATATTTTTTTATAATAAGGTAATCATTATTTCAGTTCATAATTTAGTTTATTTCGTTCAAAATTTATATATTGTTAGTTGTGATAATTTCTATATTAAGTTCATGCATTATTTTCGATAGTTTATTAGTTATTTTAATGCACTTTTACTTAATATCGGCTAATATTATAGTTATGGTTTTATAAAAGTTTTATTTTTTTATAGTTATGGTTTTAGAATATTTTATTATACTATTTTTTAGTTAAATTTTTTTTAAAACAATTAGTTCAAGTCGAGTATTCTATTAGTTAACACATTTTATATTATTAGTTCATGTATTATTTTCAACTTATAGGAAAAAAAAAAGTTGTAAAAGTATAGGAATTATTAGTTCAATATAATATAAACTAACAAAAAAATAATTTGAATGAAATGTACAAAATTTTTGAACGAAAAAAATGCCTATTAGAAAAAAAGGAAGAAGAAAGGAGAAACTATAAGGAAAATTTATAAAAATGTATGAACCATCAATACATATAATTCGAACAAAAAGTATAAAATTTTTGAACGAAATGTACAAAATTTGATCAAAAAATGTTTAATAGATCCATTAGGGAAAAAAAATGACACGTGACAAGCTCCATAATTCCGCACAGTAAAACCACTCCGCACCTCAACCGAGTCCATAATTTAAATGGATACTTACTAATTTTGTAAACTACAATTCCACATTTTGATTACATAATGGCTTTGAGAACGCTTTTTGTCCCGCTCAATCGACATCTCTTGTCGAGTAAGTCAAGCTAGCTTCCCCATCTCCAACATGTTCAAACTTAGGGCCGATTATGGGACAAATTGATAACACGTTTTATATTAAAAATGGTCGGATTTTATCTCGGTTGGGATCGCGATGGACGGAACGGATCAATCAATCTCGCTTGACCTATATATAATTTATTTACAATCTCTTAATAATTTACGCAAGATATTCGTTGTTATCGTGCTTCAAAAAGATAAAAATATTTCAATAATCCATATAATATTTCAAGCAGTCTCCTCAAAACATAATTAATTTTTATCTAAACAACCAAAATAAAATTGTAAAACAAAACTACACATTGGTCACTTCATAGGCAATATGTATTGTAACTGAGTTCACTCTTTCTTTAGCTTTTATAGAGAAGTAGATCCGGCCGTCTTGGACTCTTGGGCATGAGGATAAGCCGCACGAACTATAAAATGTTAAGAGTGTATAATTTTACAAATCTATTTCACAATTTTTACTATTTGTTAAATTTGGACTACACTCTTGAATCTTGAGTATAATTTTAAATTTAAAAAATATAAATACTAATTAAGATTAAGATTAAATATTATTATGTATTTAAAATTTTAATAAATACGAGACGAGATGGGTCTAACGGGATGAAAAAGGGAAGACCCATATCCGGTCTCAAGGATTTGTTGGTGGGACATGATTTATAATTTTGGAGAAAACAACCGGGATCGGGATAAGTCTGAGATTTGTGTTCACCCCTAGCTACTCAAGCTTGATTTGTTGATAAACGAGGAGAATACGAACCAAATTTAAAAATTTTAATCACAATAATGTGTTTATAGTTAAATTATTTAAGAAATGAACGAGTTTAAAAAATATAATATCTTTTACCCTAGCCCAAACCGAATAGCTTTTCTAGTTAGATACACAATCAAATAACAAAAATATAAGTTTCCGGTAGTGGTTATTTGTTCTTTATCGCCATATTTCATATAATGATACGGTGTTGGTGAAGATTTGAAAAACTCTTAAGGGGTCGTTTGGTATTGATATCTTGATTAAAAAGTATGGGTATGGATATCACTCATACCCATACCTGATGTTTGGTATTTCAGGGTTTTGGTATCAAATTGATACCCTGATATTGAAATTTCTTCCTTTTGATACATAGAGTTTTTTGGAGGTATCAACTTCCTTCGTTCCCTCCCTTTGGCTTCCTTCCTTCCCTCTTTCCCGACATTTCTTCAGACAAGAGTAGCTCTTCCTTCTCTTCTCCCGCCTTCTGCCACTTACCGGAGCAAGGAGCCGCCACCACTTCCTTCCTTACTTGTTGTTCTCTCGCCGCCGACCGGAGCAAGGATTCGTCAATCGGAGCAAGCTTTGAGTTTGACAGGTTTCATTTTTAGTCTCTCCATGTGTTTTGGATTTTCACTTTGTCGAGTCTCTTCTTGTTTCTTTTCTATCATCTCATGTTCCATTGTTGCTTGCTTTGAGTTCTGACAAGAAGACTCCTCTCCCATTTTGGGATCCAGATTTAAGCTGCAATTGCATTGCTTATTATGTAAATAGGCTTGCTCTCCTTCGAAGCATTGAAGATAGCTTTACCATTGATTTTATTTGTTCTTGCTCAATCTTATATCTATATACTACAACATTCCAAACAAACAGGTATATTGATATCAATTTGATACCCATATATTTGATATCAATACCTCAGCCTCATACTTGGTGCATTTAATGAGGGTATCGATACCCAACGACCCCTAACTGTTATTGGTAATTAGTTTCTCCCTGTTCGTTCATCCTAATTCCTCGCAAAATCTCAAGCTAATGGGTCAAGTGTCCTACTTCTAGAAGCCTTCCCACGTGTTCAGCATGTGACCTATGCTTTTGGATTTGAATATTTATAACCGGCGTATTTGTAACATAGCACTAGAAAACATAGGGTGTTATACAAATTGAGCTATTCGGCTTCACTCGAAAAAATCGGTGTGATCTCATAATTTTTAAACAAGTTGAGGATAAATAGATTTTAGAACTTAGTTCAAATTTAGGTTCGACTCGGATTCAGACCATTCATTAACAAACCGAGTTGGAACATGTTAATGTTCGGCTAAAAATAACGTTGAATGATCATTATATTATCCATAACTTATTGGACTCGGTTAGAAAAATGCTCGTTTCGAGCTCGCTTACTTTCTAAACAAATCGAATATGAACACATTTTAAACTAAAGTTAAAGATAAGTTCGACTCATTCATAAACGAGCCAAACTTGGACAATATAAAAACTTGACTCGTTCAGCTCGAATGTCATCCCTACAAATTCAAATTGATATTCACATATATGCAACACATATATACATATATATTACATACCCGACACGTCAAATATACAACATAGAGTTTCCAACATTTGTACGAATGTATACAAACTTAGGGCCTATTTACTTGTAGTTTATTTGTGTTTTATTTAGTTTATAAACTAATGTATTACCCGTGATACGGGGTTATCCGTGACGTTGCCATGATCTTTCAACACCAAGACTCGAAGTGGGAGAAATATGGAAAAAGACGTGAGTTGATAGAAAACGTGAAGATGGACGATGATCTTGATGATGGTGAAGGATCGGTACGTAGCTGGATAGATCTGGTCGAACTCTTGAACCAACCTGGAGCACAATATGGAAATTAAAGCCCTAACACACAACCAAGAATGATTGAAAAATCCTCCTGCTATAATCTCACATAGAGCAGAAGACGATTGTCCCTAAAGCACGAGAAGTCGCCTGAAATTGAATTGAGAATATCAACTTGCTAATCCAAGTGATACAACGCAAAACAGTCCAAGGTGCTTGGCGAATGAGAATTCACTCGCTCTAGTTGAATAGGAATTCACCTATTCGTTCCCGAATCCACGAGATATTAAATACTGAAAGTATTCAAGTGTTTGTTTATTGATAATTATCTTTTGATAAACGTCCAACCTCTATGCCTTATATAGGCTGAGGCTTCTCTTAGTCTAGCTAGGATAAGATCTAATCTATGGGCTGAAAATCTAATCCTATAAGCCCAAACCAAAAGAAGATAATATCGATCTTAAAATATATGATCAAATCATGATCAAATATTCAAATAGATAAATCAAATTATGGGCTGAAAGTCTAATCTAAAAAACTCAAAACAAAACAATAAAAATCTAGCCCACAATAATTAACAGAAGTCCAATTATGTACTAAAATAAAAGATTTGTTTGGGCCTAATTTAACCACTTAAATTAGCCGAAAACTTTCCTCCTTTCCAATCTTCTTCACGCAAGCTCTCTTCAAGCACATCTCTCCAATCTCGATCATTTCCAGGATGATCTCAGCCTCGTCCTTCCCTTCTCTCATCGGCCTTCCTCACGTGGATCTCGGCCAGCTCACTCTCGGTCTTCGGCTTCCATGTCTCGGCCGGCGGCTTCAGTATCTCAACCCTCTTCTCCTTCAATCATTTATGGACCTCAGACTCCTCTTCATATGTTAATCTCCACATAAGCATGTCCTTTCTTTCGAGATAACCGTTTTCTCTTGGTCTTCCTTCCAAGCACACGTTGAGGTGCATGTATATGCTTCCTCTTATGCATGAAGAGCTCTACTTGTTCCTTGCATCTTGAACATGTGACCATGCCTCCGAGTCCTTGTCTCCATGCATGTGTCCTGTGGGGTGCAAGTCGGGATCCATTCAACTTGATTCATCTCCTAAATCTATGCATATATCTCTTCCTAACTCTCCACATGATTAATCTATGCATGTATCTCTTCCTAACTCTCCACATGATTGTATGCTTACTTGGTCTCTTCTTCCGGGGTGGTGAAGTTAAGCTACAAGATGCTTCTGCATCAACCCTTGCACTACACATAGCTTGATTTAATATTTATATTAAAATTTTGAATAAAAATGATCTTCTTTAGAGCATAATATTAGTTATTCACTGTAAACTTAACTATCTTTTATTATACATATAATACGGTAACAAATTAAAGTTATATTTATATAATATAAAATAAATCTTGTCGAAAATTATAATTTAATTAGTGACGAAAAATATCATCCTTAAAAGAAGCTTGTTTAAGAAGATTTGCAAATTGAATTCAGTGAGATAACATTAAAATCGGTCAGGTAAGATCGTATTTATCAGATTTTATGTACGTATTAACAAATTATTAGGATTTGAACTAGCAAATATCAGAATTATTGTTTTTTGAAATACCAAATTTTAGTTACGGATTAACAAATTATTAAGATTTGAATTTGTAAATATGAAAATTATTGATTATTGAAAGTAACTTTTTAAAATATTTTTTGGAGCTGGGTGAACTATGCATTGACACGTGACAAAGAATAGATATAAGATTTTAAATATTAGGATTATTGATTTTAAAATACCAGATTTTATCTACGGATTAACAAATTGTTAAGATTTGAATTTGTAAATATGAAAATTATTGATTTTTGAAAGTATCATTTTAAAATTTTTGGAAGTTGCGTGAATTATGACGTTGACACGTGGAAAAGAATGTCTCTCCATTATTAGATATAAGATTCCGAGTTTAATTTTTGTGGTTGTTTACTTGGGATTTATTTATTTTTGGATTGAGTTTATTTGGGTTTATAAACTAGTTAAAAATAAGCTTCTCAGACCAAGATTATTTTTGTTAGGATTGGTTTATTTTTGTTTAAAACCTGATTTTGACCTTGTGTTTTTCCATCTTGATATTCTTTGATTATCCCAGGGTATTTAACATTATTCTTCAATTTTTTTAGGCGCATAAGTATCTTTTGAAGTAAAATAAACTCCAAAAATAAACTCCAAGTAAACAATCTTACGTGGTTTATTTATATAAACCCGTTGATAAATAAACTTAAAAATAAACTATAAACCCATATAAATACATTTAATTTATAAACCCAAAAATAACCAATATACAAATACAACAAACCCTTCGTTCATAAATTCGATGTGATTTTGTTTCAAAATTAATTTCCAATAAAATGTGTAATTTATGAATAATATTAGATTTGTTTTGTTCGAAATGAAATATATTTTTACATATTTATGCAATGTTTAACCTTTATAAACCTTTACGGATTTTTTGTTGTTGAAATTATGACTTTTCTCCGACACTAATTATGGCACATTTGATAATGTTGATGGGTAGAATGAGTGGATAAATCAATAAAATACCAAATAAATTAGTATAACCGGGTAGAACCCGATTTCTTTTTATTAATTTATTATCATTATTATTATACACATTAGTGGATTATAAAGAAGACCAGTTTTAAAGAAGCTTATATGCAATATTGACCTATAATTTATATAAGCTCAACCCTTGAATTGGTCAATTAGCTGTTTAGCTTCAATAATTGTTAACCCTTACACTAATAACCCCTGAAGTGTAAGGTTAAATCAACTAAACATTAATTCGTTTTTCTATATAGATAATTAAGTATATATTATATTTATCAACAAGAAAAAAAACTCAAAATTTATATTTTTTTAAAATTATAATAGACTCACATGAGTGTTCAATGTGAAAAATACAATAATCACATTAAAAGTTAAATATGTGAGTTGTAAACTTACGTCGATCCAAACGTAAAAACGCTATTGTCACATTGACTTCTGATTTAAAAATTGTTGTATTCACATAATTATATATTACGTACCGTGAAAATCTTTTTTTTATAATGTCTATGTATTTTGTGCATTTTAATTATATATTGACCAAATTTATTGACAAATAAATCAATCTGGTAACCCTAACACGATTCAAATTAAAAAATTAAGAGAAAAGGAAAAAAAAGATAAATCCAAAAAAACTTGAAACTAAAGATTTTTTACCTATGTTGCAATTTTAAATAAAGTTAGGTTGTAATTTTAGTTTTTAGTGGAATGTGATATTCATGACCGTTTTGAAGGAATTAAGGGTCCGTTTGGTGTGAACTCCGGAAACGAAAACGATATGGAAACGTATCTAGTTTATACGTATATCCATGTTCATGAAGTTTTTGAGAATCATTCCTTGTGGTTTGAAGTATATTTGTAGTAAAAATTGATTAGTTTTGATACCATATAGGGTAACAAAATGGAGGAAGCAAATGCATTTTGCATGAAACCACCGAATGATTCCATGAATAAGGTACCAATGTGGACTAGATTTGTTTTCATTCCATTTTCGTTTCCGGAGTTACAACCAAACGGGGGTAAATGTTTTGAAGGAATTAAAATTTTGATAAGAGGGATAAAATATGATTTTTTTGTTTGTTTTGTTTTGTTTTGATCATATATGTAAAAACATGTGGAGATATTAAAACTAATTAATTGGTAAAATATGATGAAATTATCAACCAGAAATAGATACTATATACTTCTCTTTTTGTTAAGAATTAAAAATTGTGAGAGTTTGAACGAAATATTATGATATTGTAATTCAATATTTTTTTTCTTTCTATTAACCGTTTATTTTGCAAATCATTTTAAAAAGTATAAATAAAAAGACTTATCCTGTTTGATTGCATATCTGTAACAACTTATAAACAAATCTAGTCAATTTATATACTAGAAAAACATAATGAAAAAAAAAAAAAACACATTTTCTATTCTTCGTTCTATTTCATTTTTTATTTATTTTTAAAGTTGATACCAAACAACCCGTTAAAATGTTACGTGGCATGTGCGAGGTTCACAGTCTAATCGCAACTCGCAACACAAACTTCCTTCCCAGGTCAATCATTCCCTTCGTTGACTATGCGTACCAATTCCTAAATAAATATACAAGTTGGTTCCTTGGATTAAAGTTAAACTATGAAAGTGATGGAATTGTTGTCCTAATTGGTAAATTTATTAAAATTGAGGGTTTGTTGTAGGCAAGTGGCAGACGTGTGAGCACAAACTGTAAATTCAAATCATTATATAACATAATTTCTAAAGTTAAAAATGAATTCACCACCTCAAGGGTTAAGCACTTAAGCTTATATAAAATTAAAGGTCAAATTTTCTTTAAAAATTGCAGAAACTCCACACCCAATAGATGATATAAAAGGCGCATCTTCTTCATCGACTTCTCGTCGTCGCATTGCAATCAAAATTCGCTCCAAAATTCCAAATATCAAAACATTCAAAAACCCTAATTGCGATGTTTCAAGTTCTACCAATCAGTTGCCCAACCCAATCCATCCCATTCACCACCAATTCCCCCTCCAATCGAATTCTTCGTTGCTCATTCGCCGTCCGATGCAGAACCGCAATCCCTAACGAGTCCACCGGATGTCTAATCTCGACTCAGAATTCATCTCCGGCGAGCCTCTACGAAATTCTGAGTGTGAATCAGAATGCCTCCGTAGCTGATATAAAGTCAGCATACAGGCGATTAGCAAAGATCTATCACCCCGACGCCAATTCGCCGGAGTTCGATGGCTCCGATTTCATCCAGATCAATAACGCATACGAGACACTCTCGGATCCTAAGTCTAGAGCGATCTATGATGGCTCGATAGGTTTGGTTGGGAGGAGGATTGTGGCCCGATCGGCTGCTTCTACGACGTCGTTTGGATGCTACGCTTCTGGTTCTTCTATACGACGTCGTCCTGGGTTTTACCCGACCCGGAGATGGGAAACTGATCAGTGTTGGTAGTATGTATTTGACCCGCTTGGCCTTATAATGTGAATTTATAAAGGGTTATTATATGCTTCTCTTGTGATGTAAAATTTTGAAATATAAGTGTAAATATTGGGTCATATAAAACTTAAGCATAATCTCGCCAAATATATACTAACATTCAAAATTTTCACAAAACGTTATGTATTCAATTGTAGCTTATTTTTACCGTAAGAATTTATAAATACGCATTACTAACTACCTATATCTTCCTATTCTAGAAAAATATAAACATATTCTTTTTTGACTTCTCTGTTATATAATAGAGGGGAGACAAACAACAAAGTGCGCCACTAACCATTTCTAAATAGCAAAATCGATTCTCTTAAAAACAACATCAAAATCGATTCTCTTAAAAACAACATTCGATGACCTATGAGACATAATGTCACTGTGCAAGACTTGTTGCACCTTCTTAAGATTCTCAATAACATCGGGCGCAAGAAAAAAAATGTGTAAAAATCAATCGGAAGAAACATATGTTTGTTTTCGATACAAGCTCTCTCATGTTTAGCCACCTTAGTAGATGTTGCATTAAGTGTCGTTTTACCTACTACAAAAGGCCCGCTGTTCAAACTAACGAGTAAGGATACCCATGTCAAATCAACACAAGCATATTTCCCACCTACTCATCCAAACACTAAGACATCCGCCGACTTCAACGTAGATCTTCTCTCACGTGGATTAGTCTAGAAGGTCACATGCGCCTCCTTCTTAACCGAAACTCCCGCTCTCCTAAACACGTCGCACAAAACATCACGGACCAGATCATGCTATATTTGAAGCCATAAAGCTCTTTATAGTGAACAACATGCTCCCAAAAGCATCTAAACCCTTCGATAGTTTGGCATAGGACATATCCCATCAATTAGATAAAATGGAATCATTAGGAGAGACTTAAGAACCGAGCAATACTCAGCCGGGGACATACATTGCCCAAACCCATCAATGCGTATGGCAAGAAGGAAATTCTGGCTATGCATTGATTGTAGACACTTAAAAACCGTTTTTTGCTTATGTGTTAAATCGAAAGCAACTTCCATTTTCTGTACAATCTTACCAAAAAGAGCATTCGCCAAAGCATGTTGAGCTTTAGGGGGACGATGTTCTTTACAGTAAAAACAAAAAAGATCAAAATCATGAATATAAGCTTGAAGATTGCTCAAAGCTCCATAAAACTCAGAGCCTATATACACAACTCCACTATCCCGCAAAATGTGGTCTTGAAGGACCCAATAATGTGTCTTGGAGGCCACAAAAGCAAATGAAGAAGTCTCCATATATAGTAAAGTATATCCCAAAACCCAAAACTGAAGGGACAAAGAAGCAAACCGCCACTGAAAATCCCAAAAAAGGGCCCCCACACCACAATATCCTCGAAGCACATCATCAAAATAAGCTGATGCACTCTCCCAATGCTCCAAATGACACGTCCTCAAGCCAAAATACATCTTAGAGAAGTCGATTGTTTTGCCAATAAACTTGCTTCATTAGGGCACAAATGTCTCCTCACCACGTCATCATCCACTCCGGAAGTGGAAGACCTTATATAAAAGGATATACTAGACTGGACTACCCTAAAAAGATGACCCAACCTAATCACTTACCATACAATATATATATTGATAGTATCAAGTAGGAACATATTCCTGTGTAGGGAGTAGGAAAATATCATAGCGACACGATCTAATTAATTGAACGACTCGGATATCATACTAAATATGTACTAATTTTATAAAAGATCATAGCAATTATCTACCTACCATATCTATCATTTGTATCATTTTAATTATGTCGATAAAAAAAGCTATTAGGACTATACATTAAATGAAATTATGCATCATAAACTTATCAAAAATCACTAATTAACATCAATATATTTACCGAAATTGAAATAGAGATATTGAGAACGACTTAAATACATATTCCGATTGAAAGATCAACATATCGATCGAAATTCAATTCACAACAATAAGTGAACCAAAAGAAGTCATTCAGATCGAAATACATACATTTCGATCGAATTTTTAGTCGTAAGAGCAATTGAACCCAAAACAATTCATTCCGGTCGGAATGCAAACATTTCGACCGAACTGCAACCAAAATACTTCGGTCGAACTTGACCCTATATATATATAACATGTTGTTTTGGTCATGTTATTTTCACGAGTGAAGTTTAAAAATTAAATAAATACTACGTGTCAACATCAACTTTTTATTTTATTTTTTAGTTTATCCGATTTATAACGCAAAAATGTTCAACCAACGCGCATTGTAATAGGACGCCAATTTAAAATCCCACCATATTAGGCAACAGTTTGATATGAGTAAAATCATCTTCTTGTAAATAGGGATTATGATGTTGATTTATTGTGATGTGTAGCCGAATTTAGGCAGTGTGATTGTGGGTTTGGCCGTCTGCTTCAATAAGACAACATTTCTCATCCGTACTATTGTTAGATCATTGACCAAATTCCTCGACTATTTTGGTACTCAACTACATTATTTAAGTAACTTTTAAAGTTTGCCAAACAGTTTTCATTTTATGAAAAACTTTGACAATACAACAAACTTGTTTTTACCAAACATAACCTTAACTCCCATGCATAAACTCTTACCCAAAAAAAAGAAAACTTCCAATAACCTATCAAAACTCTAGTTTTTTCATTAGTCGAATCTCACCAAATAACACATAAAATCTCTCCAATGACCTCTGCCGAACACCCTATAGATTTAGGTTAATCAAATACTATATAGTTAGTAAACTCGAGAATGCGAGTATATCGTCTTTGATGTGCATCAACTTCATCATGCCATCATCAAATGGAAACGTTAATAAAGTTATCATCTATGATTCATCAATAGAAGTAAGCTTGTTGCACACCTATTTGAATGCTCTCAACACCCTTTTAGGTACGTCAATGTAGTTTAGTTTTGTTTGTACGATTAATCTTTAATTTACCATTGAGAAATTTGTAACGTATTTATTTCAGGCGTTGGAATAATCTCGACTCCTTTTGCCCTTTCACAAGGAGGTTGGTTAAGCATTAGTGTTCTCTTCATAGCTTCCATCATATGTTGCTACACTGGATTACTCCTCCAACGATGCATGGATAGTAACCCTGGGATCAAAACTTACCCGAAAATCGTTAACCATGCATTTGGAAAAAAAGGAAAGATATTATGCTCTATTTTTCTCTACATGGAGCTTTATTTAGTCGCAGTTGAGTTACTCATATTAGAAGGTGATAACCTAGCTAAACTATTTCCGGATGGTTTACTTGGTCGTCGCGTATTGGGCAAAAGATTTGACGTTAAAAAGAGTTTGTAATCTTAGCCTCTCTTGTTGTCTTGCCAACTACATGGTTTAAGAATTTAGGTGCGCTAGCATACATCTCTTTGGGAGGCATCTTGGCTACCGTACTTGTGGTTATTTCGGTTGTTTGGATCGGTGCCTTGGATGGTGTTGGATTCAATCAAAAAGGGATATTTTTCGACTTGAAACATATGCCGACTTCTATTAGTATGTTCATCTTTTGTTTTGGTGGACATTCGGTTTTTCCTACCTTCTACAATTCAATGAGAGACAAATATCAATTCCCAAAGGTACATTTTTAAGGTTAACATCTATTTATGGTCCTTGTAACTAATATTGTGTTAATGAACTCCTTATGTGAAGCTTAATTATATGTACCCACTGCACATTCGTGTTAGGCCTGAGTTCAACCCAACTACCTATTGATCGAATTTCATCTTAAAACAATTAACAATATAAAATAATCTAAATAAATTATATACTAGATTTTCTCCGCATCAACACCCTCATAAGTAGCGGTTCCATTAATCATGTATTTAGATAGGACCTTTCAAACCAATTAGCCTTAAAAGACATTTTTTTTTTCTCTTTCTGTTTATCACTTTATAATTGACGTAACATCATTTTCCCTTTAAAACTACATACATAGTGACCTTATTGATCATGCACATAGGTAAGAGTAGTACCCTCCATTTTGATTGACCTTAGACGATGTATCAATATGTCTTATACAATGTTTCTATGTCGGAAAATCCAATAGTTCCAAGACATCAACTTAGCTAAGTTACACTTTTTTCGTGTATTAGTAAGCAAAGATCACATCTTTTCATTGCAGGTGATGATCATAAGTTTTGTGGTAAGCACCGTAGGATACAGAACTATGGCAATTTTCGGATATCTTATGTACGGAGAGGAGCTCCAATCTCAAATAACATTAAATCTTCCGGTGAAGGAAATATTCTTACAAATTGCAATATACACGACTTTGATCAATCCCTTGACAAAGTATGCCCTAATCATCAATCCAATTTCTATAGCAATAGAGGAAAATATTCAATTTCACAAACTATTTTACACCGATTGCATATGGGTTAGTGTGTCGATGAGAACGACACTCGTGGCTACAACTATGATTGTTGCATTGACATTTCCAGAATTTGGCCTTGTTATGGCTTTTATAGGCTCATTTCTTATTGTCACCCTTTCAATAATTTTGCCATGTCTTTGTTCATTGAAACTCATTGGAGTGGAGATTAGCAATTTGGAGAAGATAATTGTATGGGCAATTCTGGTTGTGGGGCTTGTGGTTGGAGCAATCGGTACTTATAATTCTGTGGAAAATATTATCAAAAGTATTTGATTATGATAGAATATATATATATTTTTTATAGTAGAGATGTATTATGTAAATATGACAATTGTTGTAATTTATTTGTAGAGAAAATAATACATTACGGACGGTTATAAATATTATTTACCCAATTCTATGCAGTCTCATTTAAATTTTGAATACAAGTAGTTTATTTGTTTCTATTATGAAAACAAAACGTTATTTTTAAAGAGTAAACTATTCATTAGAGTTAAATAAATACAAATCGTTTGTATACTAAAATAAACCATTAACGTAAAGTATGGACTTGCTCCAGTACGTCCGCCATCCAGCAAGCCCTAAGACAAGCCACAGTGGGATTTCTAACCATTAAAATACATTAAGTTTTATTCGAATTATAAAAAATTGGATCCAAAACTCTTATAACGTTTTAAATGTATTTGAGTGATGACATGTGACAATAGAAAAATAACTTAACATTTTTTTTATATTTTAAAGTGTTTTGATTTACTATTAATTGAACATTCTAATTATAAGAAAATGTATTTTGACAATTTTTTTTAAAATATCCATAATTTATTTTTCTTTACCCATATACTCTAATATTGAATATGTTTATAATAATTATTTTTTATAAAAAATAATTAGTATAACATAAGATGATATTGATATTTATTATATAAATTATTAATTTAACTTATTAAATTAATATATTAAGTCATTATACATGAAAATAATATTAAATTTATTAAATTTATATAACTATTTAATTAAAATAAGTGTAAGTAATGTTTTAATTTAACGATGATGTTTGATATTACCTTAGTATCCAAACACCAAAAAATAAGGGACTATTGCCTATTGGTTTTGATATTACCTTAACATGAAACACATAGCTAGATTTTATAAAATATTTAGCCGGTATTTCAAAATTTCAAGAATTAAGGGTAAAACAAAGTAGTTAAAATTGAACCGTTATTTTTTGGTTCAAGGGGAGGATCGGTGCCTCCGCGCATTTTAAACGCGCTTTTATTAATAAGGAAAAGGGCTAAGTGTTCATCACTCGGGGGATAGCCCAACCCCTTACATCACGAAGTAAAAGATCAAACACACCCTCGGGAGGATCACGCAAAACACTAAGTCCAACAGGAAAATTAAAAGCAATACAAGCAAGATAATTCGCAATGTTATTCGCCTCACGGTAGGCATGCCGATACTGGATAGTCCAATCCCTTCTAAAAAAGTCTTGACACTTACTAACAAGACTAGCAAGGGTGATAACGGGGTAAAGTTTTGCCTAGTAACAATGTAGTGGAGGGTCTTGGTGATAAACCAAATTTACCATCAGCAACCTAATAGCCACATAAAATAACAAAGGAAAAGCAGTAAGCTAAATATTATGCTAAAATACAAACCATATGAATCCTTGAAAGAGACCAAGCTTATTTGTGCTCCTGTATGCGTTGCCACCAGTATTTTGAGGATACATCAGTATAGTCTAGTAGAACACATTATCGATCCAATTGATAAACTGCAGAGGAGTTAATATCTTAGGCTAAAGAGTGCATAAATATCCATGTAAACCCGTTTGGCTTGCATTTTGATAGGATTATTTTTTCTGAGGACCTCTTTGCATCACATAGATCCCCCAATAGTACCCTCTTCTAGTCTTTACTAAACTCTAGAAAAATCAACAAAAACACTTTGGAAGATAATATCAACACTTATTTAGATGTGGCTCTGAAAATATTAAATTATTTAGATCTAGAGTATTGTTTATCACGAATATATTCATTGTAACATTAGGATTTTTCGGACACAGAATGCTACGAGCAAGATAGTACCGGTGGCTCTAAGTCTAAAGATATTAAGTTATTTAGATCTAGAGAATTTGCATGATAACACCCATTTTTTCAATTTTTAGACTAAAAAAAAACTTTGGGCTCGGCCTGATAGTCCCGGTGGCTCTAGTGGTGTCACCCCCAAGCCAACGGCGTATTACTTGGTGGACCAAAGTTACCACTCCCAGCTCGGAGCGCTTCGAAGATGTAGAGCTCTCTCCGATGCGGTGCATCTCCACCTAACCTTAAACCTAAGGCGTCGTCTTCGCTGCCTTCAAAGTCAATCTCAGACTCTCCTAACCAAGTGCTTACTAATGAAAACCGGAAGACCATCATTATTGAAGAACTCGTAAATTCATGTTCTGACAAAGAAGATTCTAAGACTTCGAGTGGACGCTGGTGCTAAGAGGCGGCACCTTTTTTTTTCCAGGAAAAAGGCTCAGACACCTTCAGATTGCAAATTTTTTCGTCGTCAGTAAAACGAAGATCATGTATATAGTTTATTCGTTTTTTATTCAAACCATCCGGTTTTCAGTTTTCGTACTACTAAACTTATTTTTTTGTGGAAAAGGTAAATATAATTGTATTAAAATTTAAGGAGAAGTAATTAATGTACAGGGAAAAAAAACCATAGTCCATCATCCAACGGGAGCCAAAATAGACTCATTTTTTAATTTGATTTATAATATTTTTGTAATAAAATATAGGAAAAAATTGGTAGGTAATCATTGTGAGTTTTTAAATCGTTGAATACCATATGTACATAATGCATGGGTAGATTGGCACGTGAGATATGCATGGGTAGATTGGACAAGATCGTTGATACCAATTTAAAAACAAATGAAATGAAAAGATGGAAGTGGGTCTTTATATAAAGTTCGAAACCACACTTACAAACGTACACCATTTATTTGTTCCTCAAAGTTCAAAACCAAAACACTAGATCCAGGATGGTTAATGCTTTCTCTTTGGATGTTTCAAAAGGGTGAAGATTTGATCTTCATTGATTGTGATTAGATTGATCATGGATCATCCAATGCAAACCCTAATGGAGTCATCCTCTATGATTCATCGCAAGAAGAAAGCTTGTTATACATTATGTCAATGTTCTCAACGAACATTTTTGGTACGTCAATGGAGTTAGGTTTATTTCTTATGATTAGTCTTTCATTTACATGTGAAAGGATGTTAATCAAAATATAATTAGCTTTTAAATATCTCTTTTATCTTACATTGATCGATCTTAAATTTAACATCACGTAGTTCATATTTAGTTAATACAAAATTGATCTGAATATCCCATGTCAATGTATGTATTTATGTATGTACCTCCAAACACCACTTTTTTTTGTATAACATGTTTTATGTTTCGGGTTTTTATTAGATATTGCTAAGCGAGTATTTGGCAAGGGTGTGCAACAAGCTTACTTCTTGCGTTGAATAGTAGAAGATGACTCCATTGACGTTTGCATTCGATGATGCCAAGATCGATTTGATGTCAATCATGCAAGATCTACTGCAAACTTTCACCTTTTTGTGGCCATAGAATTAGCATTAATCAATATGGGTCTAGTGTTCTTGGTTTTGAAGTTGTAGAATATGTTTTTGGCTCTCCTTAATGGAATTCGTTAGGGCGAGGAACACATAAATTGTGTTTTGAAGTGTGGTATCCAAAATACTGATTTTGAGGAATACATAATATTTGTGTTTGTAAGTGTGGTATCCAATTTATAATAATGATCCATTTTTTCCTTATTACCCTAACAATTTATAATATTTGATAGGGTCACATTAATGGTATTGTTGGAGACAATAAGTTACTACATCGAAATTTTGGGATATTTCGAGTCTAATATATAAGGTCGGTGAACTACTACTCTTATTATCAATTGGTTTTAAGATGAAACCTCATCGGGTTTATGTGTTGGGCTTGGGTCTAACGCGCATGTGTGCTCGTATGCACACGACCCCCGTTTTACCCCGTCTGTCTATATCAGACTTTGACATGGTATCAGAGGTGTTAGCCTCAATCGGCTCGCGATCCTAACATGTGGGCAAGTGTCAACTCGGTCTATACCCTAGTTGAACTTGTGGTGGCGTGTTATAATAAGTTCTCACATCAAAAGAATAATCTAATATCCTCTTACTCGTACTAGGCTTCTGTGTTGGGCTTGGGCCTTACGCGTGCATGTGCGCTCGTATACACACGACCCCTCTCTATGGTCCATCCGTATCGGAATTTGACATATTGGAAGATAAACAAGAGAATATTATAATATCTTTCTACTAAATGAATATCGATATTATCTCATTATTTTAGAAAGTATATATTTGATATTTATCTTTTATAATATTTATTATGTAGGAACCGGAATACGTAATTAAACTATAAAACACACTATAAAATTAGGATAGGAAAATTTACTGATTAGAAACCTGTATTTTGTAGAGTCGAGATTTAATCTCTTTCCTTAATTCTAAAAACTCTTCATATTACGATGGTTATCAGTGTTCAAGAATCCCAGGATAAAACTGCGTTGAGAATCCGATCTGTGTAATCTGTCGGAAACCTGCGAACCAGTTGAGTGTTGTACTCTCGAGAAATAGAAGCAAATAGAAGAGGAGTTGGCGTTTTTCAAATATCTAAATTGATGGAGAATAACACTTTATTTATAGGGACAGAGGAGATCCATTGGGGAGTTGTTGCAAATATTGCATTAACTGTGCAATATTATGAAAAAAAAACTCCCGGGTCTTTATTTAATTTGAAAATATTGCATTTAATCGGATCACATTTAATTTAAGATATTGATCGATTTTAATTGGATATTTGACTAATCAGTCTTATTTAGTCAACTATGTTGGATTATAGAGGTTGGCCGGCTCAAAACGTAACATAGGTGGCCAGTCCATGTTGCGTCTCGATCCGCCCGTCTCATCTCATCTTATCTCAACTCGGCACGACACGTCACGACTCGGCGCGCGCGTGCTTGGTTGCCTATGATGTTCTCCCCATTGAAAATGGGTAGTGACCCAAGGCCACGGCCTTACTGCGTTTCTCCTTATTATATGCCGTAGGATTCCACCCATTTTAGTTGATGTGGGATAGCCACATTTTATGACTTTTTCCCAAGTTTTTGCCTTGCGTGCAACCAACTTCGGATCTCCATTTCTCATTCAAACGGAAATCAAATTCAACTTATGAATATAATTACGAGCAAGAGCTCGCCTGGACGAAGCCAAAGCTCCCACTTTCCGGTGTTGACAATGGCCGGAGTCCACCATAATTATGTCCGGAAATTGCCCGGCGCAGCATGTATTAAATACATGTTTTATTCATAAAATTCAGTTCCAACATATTATACTCTAAATATTCTCATGTAATCCTATAAATAGGGGCATAATAATATCAATACATTTTGTGGTTTTAACCAACCTAAATCTTTCATGGTATAAGAGTAACGATCATAAACCTATCGACGTTCTAGGACTACCAACCAGCCGGCATCCTATTGTCGCCAAACAAATCAAAGAGCAACCCCAACCACTTTCGCTCAAGAGTCATTGCCTCAAATTGAATAAAATATATTCAAAGGTAAGTCAAAAGGAGTGACAGAAAAACACATGACTCGCACTAGATTTACACGTTCCGCCGACCGACTGACGGACATGTTTACAAAGGCTTTAGGTCCGAGTATCAATTTATAAAGTCCAAGCTCTATGTTGTGTGTCACCCACCACCGGATTGAGGAGGCGTGATAAGATCGAGATTGTGATAATCTATTTGTTATTTACTTTTCTATCTATTACTAGTTTTTATTCTCTTGTAAAGCCTATATAAAGGTTACCATAATATCAATAAAAGTGTGGTTTTATCCTACCATAAATCTTTCATCGTATCAGAACAGTTCGATCTCTCAGGTTTGTCGACCTTAAGACACTAATTGTGGGCATGGACAATAATAGTCCATCCGATTGGGTTAGCCAACCTTAAGACATGTTGTTAATCTATCGGTGTCTAAATCAACCATTTTCACCGATTTACTGGTGGTCCTATCAATTCAATTTAATGTTGTCACCAATATATTGGCGGTCTTGTCGATCTACGTGTGGTGTTATTGCTCTACTGGTGTACTTGTTGATGGAGATTTTCTTTGCTTGTTGTCAATGAGATGTTCTAGTCTTCGGCGTCGTTTGTCTACGTAGGCTTTGACTGAGGGAGCATATTGGAAGATAAACAAGTGAATATTCTAATATCTTTCTACTGAATTAATAATGATATTAACTCATTATTTTAGGAAATAATCTTTTATAATATTTATTATACTCTGAATATTTTTGAGAGAAATGAGTTATAGGTGCACCTTTTTTATTATGTATAACAAGTATTGTTATAATAAGACAATAAATCTAGGTATACTGATACAATGGGCCAGGGGAAACATATTTTGGGCCCATGGATTAATGGACCCGGGGCGACAGGGGGTGCGGGGGGCTCCGCCCCCGCGGAGGATTCTATCTATTTATAGAATTCTATCTTTTTATAAGACTCTATCTATTTATAGAGAATTCTATCTATTTATGGTTATAAATAGATAGGTTTAGGGTTGTATTCATTATCCATCAAAGTATATTGAAAACCTTAGCTGCAAGGTTTGTGCAGCAAAACCACAAAACGTTTTGTCTTCTTCTCTCTATTTCTGATGTAACTCGTTGAAAGATCATAACAACTGGTATCAGAGCAAGGTTGTCGATGAGTTCCGTTGCAAAATTTGAGGTTCCGCGATTCAACGGAACTGGCAACTTCGGTCTTTGGCAGTGACGAGTTAAGGATCTGCTAACGCAACAGGGGATGTTGAAGGTGTTGAAGGAGACAAAACCGGAGTCGTTGAAAGACGACGAATGGGAGGAGATGCAGGAGAAGGCAGCGTCGGTCATTATGCTCTGTTTGGCAGACGAGGTAATATACCACGTTATTGATCTCAAATCTTGTCAAGAGATTTGGACTCAATTGGAGAAACGGTATATGTCAAAATCTTTGTCTAGAAAATTGTATCTCAAACAAAGATTGTATGGGTTAAAAATGGTGGAAGGTTCTGACTTGGTGAAACACGTGAATATTTTCAATGTTTTTTTGGTGGGTTAAAAATTTGGTGGAAAAATTTGGTGGTTAAAATGTTTTTTTTCATATTTTAACTACCAAAAAAAAATTTAATCCTAACAAATTTAACTATCAAAAAATTTATTAACGATCAAATTTCTATAAATATATTAACGACCAAATATATTAACGATCAAATTTCTTATAAAATATATTAACGATCAATTGCTTCAACGTTTATTTTTGAGATAGCCCAAAAATAAGAAATCTTGTTTTCCTAATTTGTATCTTATTTAATGAAAAATGAACAATCATGTGATTCTCACCTTGGGAAACTTATTATGTACCTTCCATCATGAACGTACAAATTTTAATCCAACAGATCTTAGGAGTTCCTATTCCCTACTCTAAGGACTGTTCCTACCGGATCTTGACCCTATATATATATATATATATATATATATATATATATATATATATATATATATATATATATATATATATATATATATATATATATATATTATCAAAAGGTAATACAGAGTAACCGCTGAGTACAAAATGAAAATATTTTATCCGTACATCATAAATATCTCATATCCCCACGATAACGCCCCAGTGCACGGAGCCCTCAGCGGATCACCCTCTGGATCACTCTGCAACTCTCCTAACCTGCAAAAGATCTACAACACGGTATAAAACCATTAGCTAACCATACACATATATAAGAAGATGCTAGAGCACAAACACACTTCAGGAATGATAACATATAAACATGTTGTCACACATTTACCCGGTTAATTATCTTTAATAAGTCCAATCACTCAATCGTATAAATATATACATCTGAATATGAACATATGTGACACGAGGAATATATATAAAGTCCTCGCCTCTGAGTACTATAGCTAGCTGGAGTGGTATAAGCCCACCTTCCCGTATACCATAAGGAATAGTCAGTGCCCTTTCCCGTGTACCAGATCTAACCAGACTACAAAGAACTTCCCAAACTCCACTACGGGATGAAAGGCAATTAAGTTGTCACAACCACTACAATTGGCGGTCAACATAACATAGGTCGGTAATAAACCATATCGAATGCTATAAAGCATATAACAAACACCACTCATGCACACATCCAATATAAGGATGGTAGCTAAGTAAGTCCTATGGACTTACCTCAATCTCAGTAGTAGTCTCAACCACGATCTCAAACACGGTCCACTCCAATCTGGAGGACAACACTGCCTAATAACAAGGCATAACAATATATCAAACTCATATCCATCACAGGGGTCACACCTAGACCCAAGGGATCCGTAAGGATCATATCCTAATTCATAAACCTCAAAGCCATAGCCGGCATAACCGATAACATAATCATCCTCATTCTATCCTCAAGTACGTACCTAGCATGCTACTAACCCGCTCATACTAGGAAAGGAAAGGATCTACCCTACTCTAGGTAGACCCGGGACAAGACGCACCTGCGTGACAAGAGAGACGCAGGGGCGGAGCAAGGCAACCCGCAGCGCGGTGACAGTGACCGCAAGCAACACAGGCACGGCGCAGGCGCTGTGACACAGCTTCCGCAGGGGCGGCGGCTTTCAGGCGCGGGGCGGCGACAGTGCAAAAAGTGACCCGCGCGCGATCCCTCTTCGGCTCTTCACGTGATCAAATGACGTCTTCTCCATTCCAAAGTCACACACATACATGTACATACACATTCCAACATCAATCTACATTCAATTCATCTAATCCTAAGCTAAGGAGGAAGAACAGAAAAGAAGAAAGGAAGGAGAAGCAAGGAGCTCACCTCTACTGCTGTGATCACCCAAGGAAAGTACAGAACACGCTCTCAGCTGGCATCTGAAGCTCAGCAAACATGCACACAACATCCAGAAACACAAAGCCACACCAAAACTCTATCAAATTCCAAGAAGCTCTCAAGCAAGATCAAGAAGGGAAAGGAAGGAAGAAGAACGTGAAAAACTAGAAATGAAGTGAAGAAGAAAATCCTTGCTCAGCAAGGAAAGGAATGGTATAAGGAAGAGAAGAGTAAAGCACGAGTCAAATGGTCAACAAAGCCGGTTGCAGCCGCAAGAAACTGTAGGAGCGGTTCCTTGAGCCGCAGGGGCGGAAAGCTACACGAACCGCAGGGGCGACTCTCTAAACCCGCGGGGACAGCTAAGGCCAAAACTGACTTCCAAAGACCAAGACTCTTACATTTTTTCCCTCTCCTTATTTTGTAATAAGACTATTTTTGACAGCTCTAACTAGCCCCTTTTTCCCCCTCTCCTTATTTTGTAATAAGACTCAGTGTGAATTTGGACTTTCAATCATGAGTGAGTTAATTTTCTTTTTTCTCATACATTATAAGAGTTTAGATGAATGGATTTTTTTTTTAATAAATTTTATAGGTAAGTAAAATAATATATATATTTAATCCCTTCGTGTTTAATATACTAATTAAGAAATTTATCATTACTATTAATTAAGAGTTTGGTTTACAAAATGTTATAGTAAAAGATAGAAACCATGATGTTTGGTATTTAACAAGAAAACAAAAACAAACTCTTACCATCCATAAAGTTTGTTGGAAGTATGACAAGTTATATACCATTTTCCTAAGTGACTGTCACTTGTTACAAATCATTTTGGTCTAAAAAGACTAAAAATCATTATTAAACTTTAATTTATTATTTCTTGTACATATAAATGAAAATACTATGCAAACGAACTTAGTCAACTACATAAAAATAATATAGATTTATTGAAACATTTAATTAATTTCAAAGAATCATGATTATGTTATACAGATCCACCAAAAAGAGTATATACTATTGATATGATCAAACCAAAGTAACACTTTGGATTAAAAGACATTTTATGTTAAATGAGAACTAAACTAAACATTTATATAAAGAAAACTTAACTATTATGATAAACTGCATAACCTACAACTTCATCCGATCTTTTGCATTGAAGAATGATGGTACATTGGCCCCATTTATCAATGTAAGGATGCTAATTTTTGTGGGGATAGGTTTCATCAAAAGGGATATCATACTTTTTATCCTACTCGAAAGATATATGTACTCTATGAGTTTGTTTTGAGAGTTACTCATCGTACTCAAAAAGATATGTGCATTGATTATGAATACGACTTCTAACCGACTATATATATCCAAACCAAACTCTCAGCATCAAGTTTATTGAAATGATTACAAATTAAATTTTGTATGAAGTGATTGCGAGTTACGACTTTTATTTGTTTGCTTCTTGTTGTAGAAAATCATTTCTCACATACATCGAAAAGATTGAGACTTCCTAGTCTAGTATATATAAGGTCGGTGAGCTACTCCTTTTATTGTCAATTGGTTTTAGGATGGAACCTCGTCGGGTTTATGTGTTGGGTTTGGACCTAAGACGCATGTGCGCTCGGATGCACACAACCCCCACTCTACCTGATTCGTCGTATCGGACTTTTACACTTCTAATGGGAAATACGTTTTTGTTGTCTTTTCATGTATCATATTTTATGGCTACATTTTTGTAACTAACTGTGTTTAATACTTTATGATACAATTATGTAGTTTCATATAATAAAGAAGATCAAAAAATCCTAGCAAAACCCTTATACACGGCCCAAAATAGGTCAAAGTCGATATTGCACGATCGTGTGCAACGATTTTAGGGCGTTGTTTATTATACAAATATTATATGCAGGGCTGACCCATAGCAGTGTGAGACTGTGAGATGAGTACCTGCATAAGATCTCGGATTAAGAAGGCCTCTGAAATATATTTAACACTATATATATTACATTTGTTACTAGAAAAATATTTAACTCTATCTATATTACATTTGTTAC
Source organism: Fagopyrum tataricum (assembly GCA_002319775.1). Lineage (NCBI taxonomy): Eukaryota > Viridiplantae > Streptophyta > Magnoliopsida > Caryophyllales > Polygonaceae > Fagopyrum > Fagopyrum tataricum. The sequence goes on along the minus strand of CM008281.1, from coordinate 21,256,509 downwards.
TAGAAAAAAGGCATTTATATTACATTTTTAAAAATATATTTACTATATAAATTAAGAAGTTTAATATTACTTTAGAACTAATATTTAGATTTAATTTTAAAATAAATTTTAATTTAATATTTTTAAACAGGACATTCGTACTAGTATGTATGGGCAGGTTGGGCATATCTTGGAATAGTTGAATACCTTATGACTGCCATAATAAATATTATAAAAGTTAGGGCAATAAGGGAAACATAGATCTCTATTTAATGTTGCATACCTCACTTGAAAACAACAACACTACAACACCTCGTAAACACATACATGTCTTTGGAAAATCAAGAGCACGGCCTTTCATTAGATCAATGGCATCAATGAATACAAACGTAAATGGAGTGAGCATCACCGGATTCAATACCAGGAACACCTTCCATACCTATATAAACGCTGTCACCACCCTCTTAGGTACGTCAATTGATTTTGCTTTTGTTAGTGTGAACCCTCGTTATTAGACCACCTTATTATAAATATACGTCTACGCTTAATTTCATAAATAACATGACGTCTACGTACTATTCATAACTTTGTAACATGTTTGATGTCTTAGGTGTTGGAATACTTTCTACCCCCTATGCTCTGTCACAAGGAGGTTGGTTGTGCATCAGTATTGTTTTTATAGCGGCTGTAATATGTTGTTACACGGGTTACTTCTAAAAAAAAAAAAGGAAAGTAATCCAAATATAAAAACATATCCAGAAATCGTTAAGTTACTTATACTAGAAGGCGATAACCTAGCAAAACTGTTTCCGGATATTATGTACCATTCTTCTTTATGTGGAGCTTTATTTAGTCGCCGTTGAGTTACTTATACTAGAAGGCGATAACCTAGCAAAACTGTTTCCGGATGACCTACTTAGTCATCACGTATTAGGTAAAAGGTTTGACGTTAAGCAAGAGTTTGTGATCTTAGCTACTCTTCTTGTCTTACCAACGACATTGTTTAAAATTTTAGGTGTGCTAGCGTATATATCTTTAGGAGGTATATTGGCTTCTATACTTTTGGTGGTTTTGGTTATTTGGACCGGTGCTTTTGGTGGTGTAGGATTCAATATAGTGGGGTACTTTTCAACTTGAAAGATATGCCCACTTCTATGAGTTTGTTCATATTTTGTTTTGGAGGGCATGCAGTGTTTCCTACACTCTACAATTCAATGGGAGATAAACATCAATTCTCAAAGGTAATTTTAAGGTTATAATCACGTGTATACATGGTCCTTGAACATTGAAAATTTTCCAAATGAATTCTCTAAACCTTGAAAATCAAGTTTACTGTAACATGATTACTTGAAATCTAGTTTGTGTCCAAACGACCGGTTTAAGTTAGCTAGGTTACATATTTTTTGTATATAATAACGGGTGTATGATCTAATATACTCTCTACTAAAATTTCAGGTGTTGGTCATGAGTTTTGTCGCAAGCACTATAGCATACGCTTCCATGGCTATTTCCGGGTATCTTGTGTGTGGAGGAGAGCTCCAATCTCAAATAACGTTAAATCTACCCGTTAAGGGATTGTGCTCACAAAATCCAATATACACAACTTTGATCAATCCGTTAACAAAGTTTTCCCTAATTGTCAATCCAATATTTATGGGTATAGAGGAAAGGATTCAGTTTCACAGACTAGTTGTCAACCGCCGCAAATTGATAAGTGTGTCCATGAGAACGACACTCGTGCTTACAACGATGATTGTTGCGTTGACATTTCCCTTTTTTCGTTTTGTCATCGCTTTTATAGGCTCCTTTCTTATCGTAGCATTGTCTATTGTTCTTCCTTGCCTTTGTTCCTTCAAGCTCATTAGAGTTAGGGTTAGCAATTTGAAAAGATTATTATAAGGGCAATTGTAGTTGAGGGTTTGCGGTTGGAATAATCGGTACATTTACTTCTATGAAAAATATTGTAAAAAGTGTTTGATTAGTATATTTCAAATGTTAGTTGTAGTTTGACCATTTGTGTTGGATCTAGTTTAGCGGATATATGTGTTCGTTTTACGATCATTGTGTATCTATGGTTACACCTTAATCGGTGATGATCTTGAATGACTAAAACAACAAAGAAGACGTAGATTTAACAAGCAAACAATGTAGAAGCTTCCATTATCACCAACGTCTAAAAAACCTCAAGATTTGGGGGCAAACTGAAAAGAATGTAAAAGAAAAATAGAAAGAGAAGAAAAAGGTACCCCTTACAAAATTAACAAGAAAATTAAATGTATCATTTATGAAGAGTCAAGCCCACTATAGGTGTCAATCGAGATCGATGGGTTGGTAATAATTTGGGTTAACAAAAGTTTGGGTTGAAGTTGGGTTAGGTCAGTTCGGACTGTCGTTACTAAAGATAAAAGGCTCGTTTTTTCTTTCCCACGTGTATAGCATGATGAGTCCAATTGATGACAACTCCATCCGACACCAATTGTTGAGGTAGCTTCGATTTAGTCAACTACGCAAGCGAATTATTATTTTTGTACATATAAACGAAAATACTATACAAACGAATTTAGTCAACTACATAAATTTCTAGCCGAACCTCGATTATTTTGGTCAAAAAAAATATAAAATCACTATTAAACTTTAATTTATTGTATTTTGTACATATAAACAAAAATACTATGCAAACGAATTTAGTCAACTACATAAATATAATATAGATTTAATAAAGCATTTAATTAATTTGAAAAACCTACAAGAGTATTGGTTAGACGGTTATATGCCGTGAACCATGAACAAAAACCACCCCCTATGATACAATTATTTCAAAGATTCACGTTTATATTATACAGATCCACAAAAAAAAGATATATATATATATATATATATATATATATATATATTATATATATATATATATATATATATATATATATATATATATGATCATACCAAATTAATACATTGGATTAAAAGGGTCGATGAATTTTACGAAAAAACATTTATACAAATAAAACTTATCTATTATGATAAACTGCATAACCTATGTTTGCAACATACAACGTTATCCGATCTTTTGCATTGAAGAATGATAGTAGAGTGGCCCCCATTTATCAATGTAAGGATGCTAATTTTTTGTGGGGTTAGGGTTCATCGAAAGGGATACGATGTTTCATTGTACTCGACTTTTAACCGACTATAAAACAAATATATATATATATATCATTAATTAGAAAATCAAAACTAATTCAAAACATCAAGTTTATTGGAAGGATTATAATTTTATACGTTGTGACTGCGAGTTACGACTTAAAAAGCCTCTAAAAAATATTGCACGATCCTAGCAAAAACCTTATACACGGCCCATAATAGGTCAAAGTCGATATTGCACCAACGCGTGGAAGGATTTTAGGCGCAGTTTATGATACAATTATTATGTAACTCGGATTTTAAAGGCCTCTGAAAAATATTGAACTCTATATATATTACATGTGTTACCTAGAATAGGCATGTAATATATATATATATATATATATATATATATATATATATATATGTTTTGTATTGGCCTAAAACATATTATATTTCAGTATATTCCGGTTGCTTCGATTTTTTATGGGTGAAAATGGTAAGTGTATTAAGGAAACAAAGTGTGTAGGCAAAATTTTATAAAAACACTAACTATGCACTTTCTATTTGTGAAGGGATCCAACGTTATACTCTGTTACCCAATCCTGTTACCCAACCCTGTTATCCAACTTTGTTACTCAACCTTGTTACCCAACTTTGTTACCCAACATTTTTACATCGAAATTCACTTGTTACCCAACTTTGTTACCCAACGTTCTACATCCAAATTCACTTATGTTACCCAATTTCGTTGTTACCCGATTTTAATACCCAATGTTCTACATCCAAATTCACTTATGTTACCCAACTTCGTTGTTACCCGATTTTAATACCCAACGTTCTACATCCAAATTCACTTATGTTACCCAACTTCGTTGCGCCTTGGCTAGGATCAAACCTAGAAGTATAGTCTGAAATGGAGTTGTTATTGAACAAAATTCTACATCTACCCATTACTTGAAGTTAGGTCTTTATGTTGTTAATTAGGATTGTATTTCTCACTTGGTGTGATATATCATATATGGTATTTCAGGAAATCAAGCGATATCCAGTCATAAAAACTTTCTTTAAAAAAATCAAGGATTTTGTATTACACCTCCTCAATAGTTGGGTTAAGTACTCGTAGATTGCATTTAGCAACATTTGAACTGATGAATATGTTATGTACTATTTAGTTTGTTAACATCTGCATATCTATACAACATTGTAGTTCTTTGGGGAACTTACAAGTAAGTGATGTATTGATCTGATTCAAGGTTTAATCAACATGGTATTAAGCGGTAGATAAAAGAAGCATCCTTCCGGTTAGTTATACTACAAAAATTATACCAGATGAAGAAGCAGACTTTGCAGTCTTTGAGAAGCATGAGCATCTAACAAACTCTAACACTGATTCCTTCACTTAATATAACAAACTCTTGATTATATTCAAGAGGAGGACTCTTCAAAACCACAGTACAGTTCTGTTTGCGGTCCCCTATTCCAATCAAGGCTGGTGAGCAGGTGACAACTTCAATTGCCTTCAACTTATGTTACCCAACTTATGTTACTTGATCCAGTAGAAGGTAGTGTTTTATAGATCGCAGCTTCCCCATTAGATCATATTGCACGAAGAGCCTCATCGATCTCTTGTTCAAAGAGATGATCAATACCAAGCCTTTGGATTGTATCAATAATGACCAGTTCTTCACATGAATCCTCACCAAGCTTCCTCAGTCTTTGCCTTATGCTCATCTTCAGCTTCTCTGCAAGCTCAACCTCATTACTTTTGAACTGCAAAAACTGAAATACATGCATATACAGTCATACACAGGCACTAATAGATATTAAAATAAAGATGGAGCTGAACTGCATACAGGGTTATGATGAAGAAACACATGATTCATCTTGTGTGAGCAAATAGAGACACACAGAGGTTGCTTCCGGAGGTGCCAAGGCAAGAGACTCAACAAAGTGCAAGTTCTGATCCCTGAATTGAAATTCAATTACAAAAATCAAACAAGCAGACATCATTATATTATACGAGCAGGCATCAGCGAGGAGGTGAACGCGCATACCCTGCAAGCTTCCTAGCGAGGTAGAGGAACGGCTTCTCAAAGTTGTAGCTCCCGCAATCTGCATCCGAAATGAATCCGGCGACGACTTTTTCACTAGCTTCCTCTCTCATCTCCCTCAGCCTCTAAATTCGCTCAATTTCCTCCCTCTTACCGCCCTTGGTTTTGCTTGTGGTCTCGCTCTTTTCCTCCCTAAGCTCAATTTGCTGAGATAGGATGGGGAGGGGGTCATCAAAAGTTGAAGTATTCTAGGGTTTGTGTGGGGACGGAGGCAGTGAAGAGGAGATGGAGCGAGAGAGGATGAAGAAGTGATGGTCAGGCGCCATGACCTTGCGGGAGAGGGAGAATGAACGGAGAATACGAATTGTCAAATCGCCAGTCTAGAGAGAGAAGTAAGAGAGCGGAAAAGTGAAAAAAAAATAAAAATTCTATTTATACGTAAATAGTTAATCCCGTAATTAATTCAACTTGCATGTTTAATACATGTAATAAAAAAATACATTTATAACTCATTTATCTCATTTTTTATTTGTATTTTGTAATGTACTTTCTGACCACTGCGGATTTTTTTTCTTTTTCTTTTTTATATTTCAAGAGTTTGGGTAAATGAGTCATCTTTCTTTAATTTGCAGGTAAGTAAAATAATATATATATAATATTTTTTCATGTTTACTAAAGTATTCTATTAATTTTTATTCATAATAATTTAGAATTACACTTTGTTAAATATATGCTCAATTTAATCGTAAAGTAATTTCAAGTAATATATTTACTATATAAATTAAGAAGTTTAATATTACTTTAGAACTAATTTTTAAATAAAATTTTAATTTAATATTTTAAACAGGACATTCGTACTAATATGTATGGGCAGGTTGGGCATATATTGGAATAGTTGAATACCTTATGAGTTATGACTGCCATAATAAATATTATAAAAGTTAGGGCAATAAGGGAAACATGGATCTCTATTTAATGTTGCATACCACACTTGAAAACCAACAACATTACAATACCCTATTATGCACGGATACGGGAAATGGATACGGCGAGAAACGGGGAAGCGACAATCCTCAAAAGTATAGGAAACGGAGACACGGCGAGGAAAATAAATAATACATCATTTTAAATCTATCAAAATGTAGAATTCATATATCATATGAGATACATGTATGTGAAAAATAAAGTGATATATGAGTAGATATTAACATTAACATGACAACAAAATAACCGAAACAAAAGTTTAGAATAACCTTTTTCGGTTTTACAAAACATAGAAATAAATATACTTAGTTTTAAAATTAAAGAAACAAACCATCAATTTTGCAAATCAACAACGACCGAACAACATAATCAACCAAGGAAAATAATAACATAAATTTGTAAATTAGAAAAAGTGAAAGAGTTGAAATAACACTCTTAACTTTCAACAAATAAAGATTACAAAGTAAATTTAGTAACCAAATACTCAAAATCAATTTATGAAATCACAAGAAGAATGGAGAAGAGAGTCAGTCGGTGGAACAATAACATTTCAACCTTAGAACCGAAGGAGGAGGAAGAAGACGATTGATGGCCTGCTTTCGGCAACCACAACATCACATGTGGCCATATGGGGTTATGTTTAGTGCGAAAAAGTAAGAGACATGAAATATTATGGTAAATCAATTTTCTTCTTTAATTTTTTTTTAAACTTACTTTTATTTTTTAGCCATAAAAAATAGGAGAAACTTCCGTTGACCGTGTCTTGACTGGACACAATATGTGTCATTTCCATGTCCTAGACGTGTCCTCCGCATGTTCTCACCGTGTCCTCTAACTACCTCTGAAACGTGTCTTGACCGTGTCGGATCAGATTTGACCGTGTCCTGTCGTGTCCCCGTGTCCGACACGGCGGGACACGGGACACGCCACGTTCTAGAAGTGTCCGTGCATCATAGACAATACCTCGTAAACACATACATATCTTTGAAACAACAAGAACACGGCCTTTCACTGGATCAATGGCATCAATGAATACAAACGTCAACGGAGTGAGCATCACCGGATTCAATACCAGGAACACCTTCCATACCTATATAAACGATCTCACCACCCTTTTAGGTACGTCAATTGAATTTGATTTTTGTTCTTATGAGTGTAAACCCTCGTTATTTGACCCACCTTAACTTATGAAAATACGTCTACTATTCATAACTTTGTAACATGTTAATTTGATGTCTTAGGTGTTAGAATACTTTCTACACCCTATGCTCTATCACGAGGAGGTTGGTTGTGCATCAATGTTCTCTTTATAGCAGCTGTAATATGTTGTTATACGGGGTTACTTCTGAAAAGAAGCATGGAAAGTAACCCAAATATAAAAACATATTCAGAAATCGCTAAGCGAGCTTTTGGAGAAAAAGAAAGGATATTATGTACCATTCTTCTTTATGTAGAGCTTTATTTAGTCGCCGTTGAGTTACTTATACTAGAAGGCGATAACCTAGCAAAACTGTTTTCGGATGGCCTACTTAGTCATCACGTATTAGGTAAAAGGTTTGATGTTAAGCAAGAGTTTGTGATCTTTGCTACTCTTCTTGTCTTACCGACGACATTGTTTAAAATTTTTGGTGTGCTAGGTATATATCTTTAGGAGGTATATTGGCTTCTATACTTTTGGTAGTTTTGGTTATTTGGACCGATGCCTTTGGTGGTGTAGGATTCAACCATAATGGGGTGCTTTTCAACTTGAAAGACATGCCAACTTCTATAAGATTGGTCATATTTTGTTTTGGAGGGAATTCAGTTTTTCCTACACTCTACATTCAACGGGAGATAAGCATCAATTCTCAAAGGTAATTTTAAGGTTATAATTGCATCTATATCTGGTCCTTGTACTTTGAAAATTTTCCAAATGAATCCTCTAATCTTGGAAAATAAAGCTTACTAAAACCTGTTTATTTAGAATCTAGTTTGTCCAAATGATCAGTTTATACTAGCTAAGTTACATATTTTTGTGTATAATAACGAGTAATGTATGTTCTAATATATTCTCTATTAAAATTTCCAGGTGTTGATCATGAGGTTTGTGGTAAGCACTATAGGATATGCTTCCATGGCTATTTTCGGATATATTATGTATGGAGGAGCTCCAATCTCAACTAATAACGTTAAATCTACCCGTGAAGGACTTGTGCCCACAAATTGCAATATACACAACTTTGGTCAATCACTTAACAAAGTTTGCCTTGATCGGCAATTCAATATTGTGGCAATAGAGGAAATTATTCAATATCACAGCAGAGTTATCACCCACAACAAGTTGATCAGCGTGTCCATGAGAACGACAATCATGGTTACAATGATGATTATTGTAACACTCCGAATCCGTAGGACTCGGAGTGCTACTGGGCTAGGATCTCACAATGGATACTGGCCTTAGTCTAACAACAACTTCACTGAATCTTACATCAAGGCACCAACAGATTAAAACAAAATATAAAAACTGATATATATATATATATATATATATATATATATATATATATATATATATATATCAAAAGGTTTACACAGTACTGCTGAGTACAATCAAAACAGAAATCCGTACAATATGGATAATCTCAAAAACCCCACGAATATGCCCCGTGTACGGAACCCTCAGCAAATCACCCCTCCGGATCACTCCGCAACTCTCCTAACCTGCGAGGGATCTACAACACGGTATGAAACCGTTAGCTAACTATACACATATATAAGAAGATGCTAAAGCACAAACACACCTCAGAAATGATAAACACTTCAGCATGATATCAAAAATTTACCCGGTTTATTATCTTTAATAAGTTGAATCATTCAATCGTATAAATATATATATATATATATATGAAGATAGGTGACACGAGGAATATAATCCCCGCCTCTGAGTACTCTAACCAGCTGGGGTAGTATCAGCACACCTCCCGTGTACTTTGTGGGAATGGTGAGGGGCCTTCCTTTATACCAGATCTCGCCTGACTACAGAGAACCTCCCAGACTCCACTACGGGATGAAAGGAAAAGGTTATCACAGCCACTACAATGGACAATCAATATAACATAGGTCGGTGACCAAATAATAAGGCATGCTATAAAGCACATAACACACACCACTCAAGCATACATCCAATATAAGGATAGTAGTTAAGTAAGTCCTATGGACTTACCTCGATCTCAGGAGTATCTCGCTACAAACCACTCTCAGAAACGTCTACTCCCACTAGAGGACAGCACAACCTATACAAGACACACATACATATATCATAATCCTATCACACAAAGGGTCACACCTAAACCCAAGGGATCCATAAGGGATCATATCCAACTCATAACCTCAAGGCCGTAACCGGCACATCCATATCATACTCATCATAAACCGATACCTAGCATGATACTAGTTCCCTCATACTAGAAAGGAAAGGAACTACCTAACTATAGGTAGCCCGGGACAAAACGCACCTGCGTGATCTAAGGACGCAGGGGCGGAATGCAGGCAACCGCAGGCGCGGTGACGCTCAGCCGTGGGGGCAGTGACAAGGATTGCTGGCAACGCAGGCATGGCGCAGGCGCTGCGGCACGTCTTCCGCAAGGGCGGTGACTTCTGGCCGCGGGGGCGGCGACAGTGCAGAATGAAACCTCGCGGCCTCTCTTTTGCTCTTCACGTGATCAAATCACGTCTACTCTCTTCCAGATTCACATACATACATATCAATACACAATCCAACATCAAAACTCTTAACATACATCTAATCCTAAGCTAGAAGGATTGAAACAATGAAGAAAGAAGAAGAATGAAGAAGCAAGGAGGAAGAAGTTTACCACAGCTGTGGCCTAGGCACGAAATTGCTCCAAGGCAACACTTCCACTAGCTCTCAAGCTCAGCATATCAAGCACTAGCATCAACATCAACATTCACCACCAAAACTCCCTTAGCAACTCAAGGAAAAACCAACATAAGCTCAAGAAGGATGAAGGATAAACAAGGAGGACGTGAAGACTGGATGGAGAGTGAATGAGGAAACCCTTGCTCAGCAAGGAGAAGGAAGAAGTAAATCTAAGGGTAAAGCACGAGTCAACAAAGTCAACAAAACCGGCTGCAGCCGCAGGAAACCGCAGGGGCGGTTCCCTGAGCCACAGGGGCGGCGATCAAGCCCGCGGGTGCGGAAAGGCCAATCTCGGGCCAAAAGAAAAGGGCTCTCACAATTATCGCGCTGAAGTTTTCGTGTTTTGGTTTTGTCATGGCTTTTATAGGCTCATTTCCTATTGTAACATTGTCTATTGTTCTTCCTTGCCTTTGTTACTTAAAGCTCATTGGAGTGAGGATTAGCAACTTGGAGAAGATTATTATTAAGGAAATTGTGGTTGTGGGGTTTGTGGTTGGAGTAAGTGGTACATTTACTTCTGCGAATAAGTATTGCAGAAAAATGTTTGATTAGACTATTTCAAATGTTAGTTGTAGGCACAAACTTATTAAAGTTAAAGCCGAAACTTATTGTAGATAAAGTTGATTGAGTAGTTGAAATAGTTAATTGATTGAACAAGCTATTTTATATCTAATTATTTGTAATTACTCTTATACAAATATTTAAATTTAAGCCCAACAACATTACACTCAAATGTGAATAAAAAGCTCAACAATATAAAGCCCAATAACATTAAAGAACATCCTATAAACTGTTCATCACGACTTGTTTGGATGAAGCTTTTTTTCCCAAACAATGCACAAACGACGTCGTTTTGCAGACTTATTCAAACACAGAACTATGACGCATGTCGGCCTCTATTGCAAAGAACGGGGCCTCTCATGGAGCGTCCGATGAGGAATGTCAACGGCTTATATGTTTTATGAATTTTGATTGATTAAATATTTTTTTCTATCTATAGATACCCAAATTTTTTTATTTTTTTGATAAAGGAAAGAAGTTCAAAACACTAGACGACACGCCGTCTAGTGGGTCGAAAGGTCGAAAAAGATCGGCAGACGGACTAACCGTCATGAAGAGAAACACATAAAAATACATTAAAAAAAAACCTGATAGCAAAGAAATCTTCGAGGTAAAGTAGGATGATATAGTTCAACGGAAGCGGTGAGCACAAAGTACACATGTAGACAACCTGGGGAACAAATGTGGATGCCTCAGATTTGGACTTGTAACAAAGTCTTCAGGAGTCGATCACAAATCCACAGCCCCTTCTAGACAAACCACTCAAGACGCCACCTAAAACTAAATCAAATTAAGAGGACAACATTGCAAAATACGGGATTTTGACATATAAAAGTGTGTAACTTTGATTGTTAAAAGGACGTAGATTTAAAAGGATCATATGGAATTGTAAACTTTGATTTTCATTAACTTCTTTCTTTTTTTTTAAAGAGATTGTTATTCCCATATTAACGTTAGACAAGGAATAAGGTAATTGGGCTATTGCTTATACTTTTTAATTGAGTTTTTTCCCAGAATAACGTTAGGTAGGTTTTTTGACCAATGGGATTTTCGGCCCACTTGAATGCTTGCGGAGTGTGGGAAGCGCAAGACAGAAGTAAAAAAATCCTAGTAAAGAAAACTGCCGCCGGATTTGATACACAATGAATTTGAGAGTAGAGACGCTCAAGAGAGGGGAAAAAAACCCTAGCCACCGAGATGCCGCCAGTTGTAGAATGAGTATTGAAACGTATTGAGACTTCTCTTTTGAGAAGTATAATGACCACCACAGGCAAAGGCGGTCACCACGGGTACAATAATGTCCTCCACAGGCGCCTCCATGGTTGTACTCTCAAGAAGAAGGCACCAAAAGCCATGAAAGAGAACAGTGAAGTTCGCAGGAGCGTCATAGGAACGACAGATTTGAGAGACAGTGTGAATCTGTGCAAGCAGATCTAGAGCAGAGGAAACCGAAGTGTTCCGAGAAAGTTCAAGTGCGTATTGATCGCAAGCGAGACAAAGACGAGTATGTCAAGGAAGAGCACAACTCTCTTTTTATTGTTGCGTAAATCCCTACTGAATGATAAAAGGTGAATCTTGTTATGAAATACAAAAGATTGTGTGTTTGAGTGGATGGATCTACAATATGAGGGTTGAGATCTACAACGACTTTTGAGGAATCGACCATGAAGTGATGACTAATGGTGGTAGATCTGGGGTCGGGGGTAGCTGAGAGAACCCGATTTCCGGTTGGAAAGATCAAACCCTTGTAAGGGACGTTGAGAAAAAAAAGATCTGACCATTTGTTAGGGATAATGTTATAAGGTAGGTAGCAACACAAAGATTACCATCTTCCTGGCTTGTTTAGGCTAATAAAATTATATTTTGTCCATTTGTTGCTCGTGATATTGTAGCAGGCAATCTCCTGCATATATTTATGTCTGCATATATTTATGTCTAAAGAATGGAGTAAAGTTGAAAGCAAATAGAAGGAATTATTTGTTTATGTAATTTAAGATAAGAATATAAAGTATTTAAAATAATATTACAAATGAAAACTAATATACGACAATAAATCGATATTAAAAGTTGTAAGAGATGATAATTAATATATTAAAAGATACTGTACATAAAAGTTCAAACACTATAAGGTATTACACATAAAAACTTATATATTACAAGTCATACGTAGATATAGACTGAGTAATAATAAAAAATAACATATTATGTGAAGTTAATCAGGTTCACGAAGGAAATGAAAGTAGAAAGTAAAATACACACAACACTTGTTACGTATCATTTTTAAGGTTCAAATCACCTGATACGATTTGCTTGAGCATTTTCTCCCCAAGGGTTAGTGAACCCTTCTCCAACAATTTATGTATGGTCGCCGTGTTCCTAGATTTAGTATTCACTTCAAGATAAATCACCTTTCGTTAATCCTTTTCATTTCTAGTAGATTAAAAATTCTCGAACATTGTATGCACCTTATATCCAAGCGCATTTGAACATTCACCCACCCTTTTTCCTTTTCCCTTTTCCTTCCCCTCTATCGCCTTTGAATTATTGTCTCCAAGTGGACGAGTTAGATCAATTCCAAGTGGAGTTAAACTAGTGGGGGTTGCGGGGTTAGACTTGAAGAGTATTAAGCTCCATCTACATTTTTCTTTGAGGGTTTCAAGTACCTGTTATTCTTTCAATCTTTTTGTTCATCATCATGCACCATTTATGTGTATTTCTAAACACACCCCGGGAATGCTCAAACATATAGTCTTAACCCAAATCAACACGAAAATTAGAATGTGCGCCATTTTTAGCACATTGCTCCCCCCCACCCCCCCCACCCCGCGCTCTTTTGTTTGAAGCTTGTTGATAAGTCATGGTAAATTTTGTACTATCAATTAAAATCTTATGCCATCTTGTCTATACTGAACCCGGAGCCCGACACCAATTTGCATCAGTCTCCAAACTCCTAGTGTTGTAGTATTTGGTAATTTTATCCCAAAACTTATTGACTCTTTGATTAGTACAGATAATAGTGTTAGTACTTGTGCTCACTCATCCACTAATGAGGAGAAAGTCCTCGTCTTGCGACCACTTAACTTTTTGATCACTTTTACCAGTTTTTTTATTTTGGTCGACTAGTTCGTCCACGAGTACCTCTTTAGGGCATCAAATCCATTTTAAGGGTTGCGTGTATATCATCGAGACTTGACACATTTTGTTGTGTGTGTGTCTCAAAACATAATTTGACTATTTTTAGTGTTGGGAGCTGGAGCATATGAGTAATGTTGGAACCTTTGACCGTGTGGATAACTTTGAGCATATGGGTACCTCAGAGCGAATGGGAAACCTTGTACATATGGGTGGTCCGCTTCATTGGTTTGATCTTCACACATATTGATTAAGTTAGATGAAAAGTTGGAGCAATTGAAATGGTTGTGGGGATAATTTGGATCCATATAGAATATTGTTTTAAAAAATGGTTTAATGTGTAGAGAGAATTGTAAAGAGTAGAAAAAGTTGTAGGTTTCAAAGTAAGAAACACTTTTATATATAGAGCAACATTATAACCCTATCCCGAGACAAATCAATTGAGATTGAAGTTTCCTATCATGATCATACCATGTCAAAAACTTATCCCGAGATGAATCTTGTTAAATTCAAAATTTTCATCAAAACTCATACTTTGTCAAAACCTACCCCCGAAGCAAATCACAATTAGTTATAAAAATATAAGTAAAAATAAGACGGTTCATAGCTAAAAATAGGCTACATTCGTTGACCGCTGATGCTAGATAAACCACCATCTTATTAAATAGGCTATGTGTCGCGAGAAAGATGGGAGTTGAATCCCAAATCATCGGCTGTGAGATTGCTAATGTTGGTTGAGCTAATAAATAGCCTACGTACATTGGCTGTCGAAAACCGAGTTATAGGGTTGCACATATTTGGACCGGGCCAGAAATTACGGTCCGGTCCTGGACCGTAATTGTAAAATTCCGGTCCGGTCCAGGACCTTAATGTTACGGTCTGGTCTGACCGTAATTTACACTTGTAAATATTTTTTAACAGTAACTGCACACAGTCCGGTCCAAACCTGGACCGGATTTAATCCATACAATTTTATTTATTTAAATAAATCAATACGGTCCAGACCGTATTGGAGCGGACCGTTACGCGTGTGCGTTGCACGTGCGTGACCTGCACACACGAGACTTGATCGGTTATTTTTAGAAGCCGGAAGTGAAGAAATAAATTGAGTAAATTAACGCTATGATCGGTTATTTTTAAAAAACGATATCCAAAGTGAAGAACTAAAGCAAGTAAATTAACGCTATACAAGATATCAACAATACCACATGATATTATCTTATTTTGTAAATCACCATAGTTCTTTTTGGAGCTCTATTGTCAACTTAGTTTGCAAATAGGATATTTATACAACTACAAATTCATTCACGGGGTCCTTGGAATAACAACATCTTGAGTTCACAGTTCGTGTGTTACACAAATAATCAACGAAAAATGATACAAGGGAACCCCCTAACACGTAAATAGAGTTATCTAATTAGCTCGATCTCAATGAAGCACGTGAAAATGGCTTTTTGCTTGTCGTGAACTCTACTAACCAAATCAAGAGCAAGATGCTCGGGGATTGTAATGTGGCTGAAGATTATCATAAATCTATCCCAAATCAAGAGCATGATGCTCGGGGATTGCCAAATTAGAAGTTAAGGCTTCACCTCGACTGGGAGTACAAAGAGCAATGCAATCCAGCATAGAGCGACTTGATAGAATTCGTTGGGTTAGAATTGACGTGGGGTATATCGCACGTCTGAGCGTTGAGCCCAAGTGCAGCACATAAACCCATCAGGTTACAACCAATTGGCAATAGAAGGAGTAACCCACCAATCTTATATACTAGACTTGTTATCCCAATATTGTCGATCCTCCACACAACTGATGAATTAACCTAATTAAATTATTTTTAAAAATTGATTAGCAATTCACAAAAAGGCTTGATTTCTTCATAAAATTTTGACCTCGATACAAACACAATAAAATGAAAGAAGTAAGCGAGAAAGAAGAAAATAGAAGTCCGGGCTTGAAGAAGACATACGCAACAAACAGAAGCTTCAGCCTAAAGGAGGGATGGTTCCATGGATGCTTATTTGCTATCTAAATATATCATATTCTTACAAAAAGTCACAGTAAGGACATCAAAACCCCAAAAATCAAACGAATCACGCACAAATGAAGACCGAGAAGGAAGAAAACAGAACAAGACATCGAGAGTGAAGGTTTGAGGTCAGGGATGACGTATTCAGGCTTTAGCTTTTTTGCAAGATGTCTTATAACGAAAAACAAAATAAAATGGAAATAAAAAAATGGAGAAATCGAGATTGAACAAATGAAATTAAAGGTGAAGAGAGAGTACACCTAGATGAGAAACCCAAAACACCAATTTAATGAAATATGTTGCGAGAAGAACAAAAACGGAATATTCATAAGCAAATCGGCAGATTGAGCGAAGCGAGAAAGAACGCTCCTGGTTGTTGTTGCTGGTGCCATTAGTATAAACCTAGTTATAGAAAAGACAAATAGAGAGGTGAGATTACGAATTACGTTTGTAATTTAAAGAGACCCGTAAAATTAAACGAAGAAGAAGGAACTCGCTGGGAAATTAAAATCGAAGTTCGCCGCTCATCTATTTGGGGTGGAGGAATGATCAATGTTGCAAGGGTTTAGTAGAGAGAGAATGGCGAACGGTGAGCATGGGGAAGAGGAGATACATAGAAATGACCGCCTCATCAAACGAAGAATAAAGAGGAAGACACATGTTTATGAAATCAACACCTGTTAAAAAATCAAGAGTCAACAAAACGTGGAAATGAGAGGTTTACCTACAATAATAGTATTATTGATTTGGCGAACTCAACCTTATGATGTATAAGGGATATAGAGAGGACAAATAGAGAGGTGAGGTTACGAATTACGTGAGAAACTGAAGGAAAAGCATAAAACTAAACGAAGAAGAAGGAACTCTCCGAGAAATCGAAATCGAAGTTCGCCACTCACCTGTTTGGGGTGGAAGGATTGATGTTGCAAGGGTTTAATGGAGAGAGAACGGCGAACAGTGAGCATGGGGAAGAGGTGGGAGATAGAAGTGTCTGGGGAAGACGAGGTACAGATAAACGGCCGTCTCATCCAACGAAAAATAAAGAGGAAGACATGTGTTTACAAAATCAACACCCGTTAAAAAAAAATCAAGAGTCAACAAAATGTGGAAATGATAGTTTTATCCTCAATAGTAGTACTATTTATTTGGTGAACTCTATATAATTTATAAGGGATATTTATTTTATTTATATCTTTTTCCTAATAAAGTAATTTGATATTTTATACATATTTTGATTTACAAATGAATTTGTTGATTTTTATTTTGTTACTTTTGATTGGGTCCATGTAACACCCCGAATTCTGGGAATCCGGAGCGTTACTGGGCTAAGATCTCACAGTGGGTCCCGGCCTTAGTTTGACAACAATTTCACAACGGACCTTGCAACAAGGCACAAATATTAAAACGGTAAATCTTTAAAGAAAGTACTCAACATAATAAGACGTGACCAACATAACACAACCAATCTCTAGGACGAGTAAGTCTAACTAGCATCATCTAACAACACGGTATAAACCGTTAGCTACAATTCTAATACTAAAGTGTCACTAGAGCACAAACACACACAAGGAATATACTGTAAATCACTCAGCATGTACACACAGATCCCGGTTTATTATCTTTTCATTACGTGACTTGATCCAGTCTAATTTCCATCTTATCTTGTAACACAAGAGTCTCCCGACTCCTGCTCCCGTCCCCGTAAACCAATAGGGCTGGTGTATGTACCTCTTCCCGTATACCTATTGGACTGGTCGCGGGGCAATCCTCCGGCACCATCGGCCCGGACCGACGGTTACGGCACGTTATCATACACTTGTGCCTTACTTAACAACAAAGTACCGTGATCTAATCCGTTCATTTTATTTCTCATAATATAACACACACCACTCAAATGCACACTCAGTATAAAACGGTAACTAAGTGAGTCCTACGAACTCACCTTATCAGTACTGGTCTCAGCGTCTCGCGATCTTGCCAGTTAGAGATCCGATTATCCTGTTCAATATTTATCAACTCTGAGACCGAGTTCACCCTTAATATTAGACGACTTATCATTCTAATCCCTCAGGGTGTGATATCTAGCAGCTATACCCCGACGTTTCCTACGTCCTAGGTTTACGGACCTAGACGTCCATTTCGAGTTCTCATTTATCGACTCATGGTCGTTCCACTAAAATTCTACTATCTCGGAATTTCATATTTAATCTCACACTATTAATCCGCTTATCTTCTTAGAGATTCTCAATCCGGTTTCACTCATACCTTCCCAGTCCCGCTAAGTCCAACATTCCGGTTTCTTAATTAATTCCGCATCATCAAACATTTCCCCATTTCGATCATTCCGTACTAATTCTGTCACTATCATTTATCCCGATATTTTATACTTACCTAAACATTAACCACTAATATAATAACTAAATTATTACAACAAAATATCAGTTAACAATTTTGGTCCCAAGAATTATTAGTTAAACCGAAATTAATTTACCGGAAAGAACCGGGTTCAGTACTAGCAATACATTTTCTCAATATGTTAAGTCTAACAATTCCGGTTCCTCTAGCAACTCCGCAACTATCGATCAATTTACCGATACCCATTATTAACCTCTCTTCTAAATTAACTCTTTATGTTATTAAAACAAATTATCAATTAATAATTTATAATCTAAATTATTAATTAACACGTAAAATAAATTAACGGGATTAAATAAGGTTCGGGTCTAACCGGGATCGGTTTGATAGCAAGTGGTTAATGGCGTTAAACGGTGTCTGATGGCGAAGCAAGAGGTCGCCGGTTCGAGCCCCACACCTAGCAAAGGAACAACCAAAAAGGTCCAGCACACTGGTCCTCAGTTCAAATCTCAAGGGAAGCAAGAGTCACGCTTTTCATCAATTTTCGTCCAGCTCACCAGATCTGGGGTTCGACTCCTTTGGACTGAAATAACAAAATTACAGTCACGCTTTTCATCAATCTTCAATTCTCACTTGTGACCACACTTCTTCTTCCTAATTCAGTCAAACAACAGAGGATAACGAAGGCTTACCGCCGGCGAGGTCTGGAGCGGTGATACCCGGAGTTTCTCTTCGGTCGATGAACGGAGTCGGCGCTGGACTCAGGAGGCAGTGAATTGGAAGAGGGTGTAGGGGAATTGCAGAGAGAGGTACGCTCGCTGGTGGTTCTGGTCGACGGGAATTGCGATCCGAAATTGCAGAGGGTCTCGGTCGGGACTAGCAGGGGAGAGGGCAGCGTCTCAGTGATTTGGAGCGAGAGGAAGAGGCGGCGAGGTACTTGCAGGTGTGAGAGATGCAGGGCCATGAGGGGTATTGCAGGGTGTTCGTCGACGCTGGTACAGAATGTAACGGGGCGGAGCGAAGGTCTCGTGATCGGGACGGCCGCAAGTCGAGTGGGGGTGATGCAGAACGAGGGAGAGCCGAGGTTTGCGAGGCGGGTCAAGACGCGTGAGGTAAGTGAGCTGCGTCTTTCTTCAATGCCGAAAACTAACGGTGTCGTCTTCACTATCTGTTCAACGGCCGGAGTTATTCTTCGTCTTCAATTCGGTGTAACGTCTGTCGACGACCGCTGGGAAGGCGAGCTCTCCGTGGCCCGTGTAATGTTTTGGTACTGGGCCGAGGCACGTGAGGTAAGGCCCGGACTGAGAGAGGATAGGGTGTGTTGGGCCAGGCCAGAGAGAGTGAAACACTAATAGTTGGGCCGGCAATCATCATTCCGTATGTTTAACCTCAGACCGAGACAGAGCCCATGGCTGGTCCGGTTTAATGAACAAAATATAAAGGTAAAGATTCGGTTTGGTTTGGGTTTAACTATTCTCTCGGTTTGGATCCGTTTAACTTATTTCCTCGTTATCGATCCCGGTTGTTCGGAAAAAAAATTAAAATTAAATATATCAATCAAATTAAATAAAGTTTAAAATAACCCGAGCAATAATTAAAATTTTCTGGTTATTACAATCCCTTAGGTGGGAATAGTGTATTAGTGTTCCATCAAAAGGGACGTTTTTTAACTTGAAAAATATGTCTAATTTTTATGATGTTTAATCTTTATTTTGGTACTCAAACACCAATGCTCAATGGTATATTTTAATTTTTAAGTTTAAAATTACATATATATATATATTACTATGGGCTTCGACTCTTACATAACGCTCTTGTTGCGATAACTCAAAGGTTGGAAGGCTTTTTACTAATGAATCTGTATTCAAAATTATTCCACTCAGGATCTCGGCCTTTATAACAACGTCGGATTTCTAAATTCTCATAGGGTCCCCCGAAATTCCTTCTAGAGCTTGCTGAATCATTTTTATGGATTCCGCCATTTCACCAATTCGGGTTAAATAACGAGCTAATGAATCGCCCTCCATTTTACGAAATTATCAAATGAGATTACCAAACCACGAAATTCAAGCTTATTCTAATATGATTATTTGAAATCTAGTTCACGTTCACGTTACAAATTTAATGTCACCGACACATTGACCGTATTACTACGACTAAAATTTATTCAATCAACACTGATGTTTAGGTTTAGGATGTAAGAATTAATGTTTAATTATTTTTGATAAAGATTATCGTACAAACTATGATATGCCATTTCTTCAAAATTTTCAACCTCTTAACTTCTACTTTGGTCTTCCGATTACAATCTTAATAAATTCATAGAAAGACTATCGTACAAACTATGATATACCATCTATAAAAAAAATTATAAACTTAAAAAAATAAAATAACCGAAGGGATTGGTTAGATGAAGTGAACATTGAACCAAAACCACACCCTAATACCCTATAATACACTTATTTGATTAATTTACAATTATATTATCCTTATTCGTCAAAAATAATATAGAATATCGATCTAATCCAACGAAAGTAATACTTTGTACGTAAAAGTGCTGATGAATTATACGTAAAAGTGCTGATGAACTATAACTTGATTTGGTATTTTGCATTGAACAATGGTAGTAGAGTAGCCCCACTCGATCACTATAACAACATGAGAATGCTTTTGGTTACGGCAGGTTTCCACCAAAAGGATACTTTTCAACTTCTCAGCCTAGTATATAGCTTGGTGAACTATTTCTGTTATTGTCAATTGGTTTTAGGATAGAACCTCGTCGAATTTATGTGCTAGACTTGGACCTAACACGCATGTGCGCTCGGATGCACACGACCCCCGATCTCCCGGTCCGTTTGTATCAGATTTTGACATATTTTAAGGTTAAAACTACATAGTAGAAATTTTGTTTATTTTTAGTATCATAGTTTTTTTTTTTTCCTAATAATAAACAAAAATATATGTTCATTTGTTAAGGTTAAGCGTTCATTATTAAAAATTTTCAAAAACGAACCGTTAGTGAATTAAAACTGAACATATAGTTTACAAAATTTATAAAAATTTCCTCTCTACAAGGAGCACTTTTGAAAAATTGTCTGATATATGAAGTAATAAAACAATGAACTTCAAGGTTATTGCAACATGTTTGTTTCAAATCTAATTCACGTCCACATGATGACTGATAACTTTACTGTTGACATTTTTACTGTCTCCTTTGTAGTTTTATAAAAAAATTCAAGGTAGATTTACGGACACCTATCGAATGCGGACGATGAAAAAAACTTTGAGTAAATGATTGAAATTTTTGTAAGATAAAAGTTTTGAGTAAAAATTATAATTAATAAAATTCGTAATTATAAATTTAGTACAAAAATTATAATAGCTAAAAATAAAAATTGACATAAACTTTAAAATTTAAATTGTTATCCAATGAGTAAAAAGTTTACCTTAGTTATTTTTTTTAGCAATAAAAAAAATAAGAAGAAACTAGTGTATTGTCCGAGCCTCCCGTATGGATTTGTTTCAAATTTTTTATTATATATATAAACAATATTAAATAATAATATATTTTTCAAAAAAAACAAAAAACAAACTACATACTTATCTTTCCCTTTAGGTATATGTACATATGACTAACTTCAGTATTTTCATGGATAAACAAAAAGTTAGTCTTATAAAGTACATATATTCAACTTCACTAATTTTCAATACACGCCTCTTGTAATTTTATATCATTTCCTTCAATATTTGTTATGGATAAACAATAAGTTAGTCTAATGTGATAACTTGTATGAAAATGAAGAGTAAGAAACATACCACTTTTTGCGAAGAACACGCTAAAAAATGAAATTGCATCATCAAGTAGATTAGTAAGCCAAAAGAGGGAACCAAACCCAATAGGAAGTTTATATAGAAGGAACAGGAAAGATCACTATCGTCCTTTGTTCACCAACAAATGTAAATATGTGTCTATCAAGACATGTTATTTATAGCCTACTGCTCAAGTTTTGTTGCTTCCATATCTTAATCACATTATAAAAAAGGAATTATTGATTTTATTAATTTTTTTGTAATTAAATTTATTTACATAGGAAGTTTGATAGGAGGAACAATAAGATCTTCAAAAAGATATGTAGGGATGAATTAAAATATTTTAATTTTTAGGTAATTAGTGATTCCCGTTAGATTTAGTTTTATTTGTTATGGTTTGTTGAATTATTTAATTATAATTTCAATTTATTAATAAATATAGAATATATGATTAGTTATGGTTGTTATGATTTGATGATTTATTAGACTTTATGGCAATATTGTAATTTTTATATGAAAAAAATTTAAATATTTACCAAAAAATCCTAGGTGACATGCTTCATAGAAGATATTTATATATATATATATATATTAAAGCGGACGCACTTATTACCAGGTGTCGCCGTCAGAATTTTCCGTCCGCCCAAAAAAATTATTTCCAAATTCAATTGATAATCATTTATATTTTAATTGCAATATCGTAAAAAATAATTCTCTTTCAATTTAAATACGTAATTTAGTTCATTAATTTGTAAATCGAATTTTTAAAAAACTGTTATAAAAAAATTTGATAGTTATAAGTTGTTAAAAACAAAAATTGTTAAATCAAATCAGTCTTTATTTATGTTTTAAGCAAAAATTTTAAATTCTGAATTATTTATAGTAATTATTTTTTAATTAATGTTTAAATTCCGAATTATTTGTGACAGATTCAAAACAATCAGTCTTTATTTATTTTGTTAATCAAATCTTCTTAAAGTTTGATAACTTCCTTAACAAGCCAATAATTTTACAAATTTCATTATTATCTTAATTTAAAAATTTTATGTTATATATATTAAATCGGACGCACTTATTGCCACGTGTCGCCACCAGGATTTTCCGTCCGTCAAAAAAGAATTTAGTTCAGAAATTTCTTTAAAACATCAATTATTTCATTGAAACACACTTGACGTCGATCAAATTAAAAAAAAAATTCTCTCCAATTTCAATTGAAAATCATTTATATTTTAAAATATTTTAAGCATGTGATTTTAATCGTATTTTGCAAAAAAAAAAAGAAATGGCTAAAATCGATAATTCCGAATTTTGTTCAAATTGAAAAATCCAATCTTATCTTAACGAATCTTCTTAAAATCAAAAGCCCACAATTACTGTCAATTTTTTTAAAAAATATTCAGTTTTAAAAAACTGAAAAACTTAATTTTTAAAAATAATGCAAAGTAAAAATTTGTTTATGATAAAATCATGTCACGTTTTTTTTTGGAAAAAAGATTAAAGAATTTTTAAACACTAATTTAATCTCACGTTTTTTTTTATTTGTACGTTTGATTAGAGATGTTCAAATATTTATATATGTTTCAAGTAAAATATATATCAACCAAAAAAATTGTTAGAAAATAATTAAAACCACATTCTAAAATTTTTATATTAAAATCATGTCACGTTTATAAAAAATAGTTTAACATTTTTTAAAATCTTATCTTTTATATTTATATATATTAAATTCTTTCAATTAATATACAACATATGTAACTCCCGGAATTTTATTCCGGACTTAGAGAGCCTTGTAGATCTTCCCGTAGGCACGAGATGCCGAGTGCCGGGTTAAAGTGACAAGGGGTCATTTCCGACCCTCGTTCCGTGGTGAGGGACAAGAGGTCAGCTAACCCCTTGATCCCCTCAACACTATTCAGCCTTGTCCCCCTCCCTCTCTCTCCTCTCTTCTCTTTCACGTCATTTTCCCCTTCCCTTCCACTCTTTGCTCCCTCTTCCCTTCTTGCTCCACGGATGCTCTTGGATAGGGACTGCAGAAGAAGAAGTTCAGTTTTGGTGTGGTAAGCTTCTCCCCTTCCTTCTTTCCTTCTTCTCCATGGCTGCTCATACCTTTCTTCTTCCTCCTTCATCCATGGCCATGGATGAAGTTTTGAGAGGTTTTTACTCAAATCTTTGCATGCATGTGTTCTTAGCTCGATTAGGTCGTGGAGAGGAGTCTAAGATCAGTGGTGGGTGTTTGGAGAAGACCCAGCAAGAAAAGGATGACATTGGAGCCAAGGATCCACGATCGAAAACGAAGAAGACGAGGTTCTACACCGAACCCGCGGGGCGGATCATCACGGCCGCAAGAGCGGCTAGCCGCCGGTGCGCCTCATCACGTCCGTAGGGGCGGCTCCGGGCTCCAGGACGCCAGACCGCCGCTGGTGCGGCTGACCACGACTGCAGGGACGGGCTCCCGATACCAGACCACCGCAGGTGTGGCTGACCAGCTCCGCAGGGGCGGCTCCAGGGCGACAGCAAAGGCGCAGGGGCGGCTTCTGTGTTCCACAAGGACGGATTCTTGTGTTCCGCAAGGGCGGCTTCTGTGTTCCGCAGGGGGCGCCAGCTTGACTCCGCGGCTGCGGTTTCTTCAACAGTAGGCTTCTCCTCTCCCTTCCTCTTTGTTCCTTCCTTAGTATTGTAGTTGTATCATGTTAATAGCATGCCTAGGATGGATCTAGAGTAGTTTGAGATGCCACTTAGTGTTTGTGAACCTAGGTGCCCTTAAGGCTCGATGTAGTGATGGTTATGAGAATGTTGAGCATGATGGACCTTCTAGGCTTTTACGTTGTTCTTGGTTGTTGAGTATGATCATATGAGAGTTAGTAGGCTGTTGAGAGATCTCTTCATGCCTTGAGTGAGATGTGAGTATGATAGATTCTAGGATGCGGTCCTAGAATGAGAGTCAAATGATCTTGCGTGGATCATTTGTGTAGAAGTCTTAGACTTCTTGAGTTGGGCGGGTTTTGATGGATATCTTGTTGTGAGTAGGTTGTACGCTTCTTTCCAAGGGAAGCGAGAGCGTTGTGTGAGTTAGCGTTTGGGACGAGGTAAGTCTCCGGACTTACTTAGCTCGTATTTTACGTATTAGCATTGATGCTTGTTGGTGGTGTGTGTTGTTGTGTTCTTGTTTATGTTATCATAACTAAACCGGTAAGTAGGACCACCGACCTTATATTATTTTGGTCCAAGTGTATGATAACGGGCGGTGACATCATCTGCCTAGCTCTTGCGAGATTTTAGGAGGTTCTCGGCAACTAGCCCGTGCGGGTAGACGGTCGGATGCATCAGTACCATTCCTTGCCGGTAAGTAGAGACCGAGGCGAGACCACGGTGGTTCTCGTGTCACAAACCTAAGTTGAATTAGAACGGGATATGACTTAATAATAAAAAGATAATAAACCGGACTTGTATGTTTTGTGTTATGTTGATGTATGTGTGTGTGTGTGTGCCTTCACCTCTTTTCTAATGCCTCGAATATGAGCTAACGGTTTTAAACCGTTGTGTAGATGCCTTGCAGGTTAGGGACGCCGCCGAGTGAGTTGGAGGAGTGGACAGCTGGGGTCTCCGTACATTATAGGACGGGGACGGTTTTGGGTTATGTTTTCGTATTGTTGGTTTGTGGTTTTCGTTGTACGGTTTAGATTGTAGTATCAGAGTTATGTCGTTTTGAGGACTCGGCTGAGTTTCCACTTTGTATTCTTTACATTTCGGTTTTCGCATACATTAAAAACGGTTTGAGTTTTGCCTTTATTTGTGCCTTGTTGGAAAGGTCCGGTGAAATTGTTGTCAAGCTAAGGGTCGGGACCCATTGTGAGGTCTCGCCCGTAGCATCCCGAGTCCCGGCGGATTTGGGGTGTTACAAAAGGGGTATCAGAGCCCTAGGTTGACAACAATGGCACTCGCAATCTTTTTAAAGGCCGAATGAGGGATAAACAGAACCCACACGGGTTTTGACTTTTCATTTTCAAAATCATGTGCATGAGTCGGGTTTGGGTTAGAATGTACGTGACCACCACTCCTTCCGCAAACCTCGGCGACATAGATCTCTAGATTAGAAGTAGGTATATATAGTGATATATATATGACCTTAGGATGTTTGTGGATTTGTATGTACCTAGCTATGTATGTGGCCTTAGGATATTTTGGGCTTGTATGATTTGGATGTACATTATAATCATGCTTACCTTATGTTTTTAAAAGTTTTATCATACCGAAATCATAAGTAGTACCTACGTATTTATACTTATGTAAACGTCATACGCTATCAGATGGCACGTACGAGAGCTACTGCTTATGTAGGACCCGTCAGGGGTAGACTCCCTCTTCCTTCTACCGTCCCGAGACGAGGACGAGGACGAGTAGGAAGACCGCCAGACGCGAGAGGCAGGGGTCGGGGACGTGTCTCCATTGCGGACCCACCAGTTATGGGTGCACCAACAGCTAAGGTCCCCGTAGAGGACGTCGCAGAGAGCATCGTTCCCGAGGCTAGGGATAGGACCGTTGTGAGGTCCGGGGTGCAGGGTTCTCCATCTGTCAGGACTGGGGGGGCGTCCGTGGGAGCTACTGTGTTTGGGGACTACCTACGACGAGTTGAGGAGGAATTTAGGACTGGAGCACCACCTCTCGCACCACCGGTGCCTGCACCTGCACCTGCGAGATCAGTTGAGGTCTCACAGAGGGTGACCCAGATTAGGGCTGCACCAGATATAGTTGCACTGGCAGTAGTTGCACCCGAGCCAGTTGTGGAGGTTGTTAGGGCGAGAGACGAGCTCAGGTCTCCGAGACCTGATTCATGGTTGAAGGCTTTCAACCAACATGTACCCTACTTCGACGGGAAGGTAGGGTTAGAGGTCGAGCACTGGATTGGGCATATGGAGTCATCTTTAGAGGCAATCCGTTGCCCAGAGGAGAGGCAGGTTGAGATAGTCCAGACCCTATTTCGAGAGCAGGCCCAGTATTGGTTGAGGACAGTTAGAGGAGGTGTGACCAGGATGGATCAGCTGCTGAGCCTCGTTAGGGAGACCTTTTGCCCAGCTTCATTGAGGAGAGACAGAGTCCAGGATTTCCTGGAGGCAGGATTCGAGGATGTCCCAGTCATTGAGGCGATTAGACGATTTCGGGCGGAGTTAGCCTTGCTGGGAACCGCCGCACCTCCAGCGGACCAGCATGTCTATCTTTTTTTTTAGGAGACTGAGGGAGTCTACCCATGCTTACCTTGCAGGATTTCGTTGTGACTCACTAGCGGAGTACCAGGACCGAGCTTCGGCCTATGAGAGAGACCGCCCTGGGTCTAGGAAGGCAGCACAGTCCGGAGGACCGGACAAGAGACAGAGGACAATAATAGCTAGTTCAGGGGCCGGAGTAGCGGGTCAGGGACGTAGCCAGACTGCGCGACGTTCCGGTCCTCAGACGTCGAGACAGGCATCAGACGGGGGACGTCAGTGCTACAGTTGTGGAGAGTTTGAACACATGAAGAATACATTTAGGAAGCCGCCCGTGGCTTGTTCCACTTGTGGTCAGATGGGTCACCGAGACGCTTTTTGCCGTCAGGGCAAGTCACAGTCGCAGCTGGGTTCTTCGCCTGCTGGTGTAGCAGGGGACAGTCAGAGGCCGCACAATATGAGTCACAGGGCTCTCAGCAAAGGGGTCAGGGTCAGGGTCAGGCCCGTACTCAGGGATCAGCTCAGGGACAGGGCCGAGGTAGAGGCCGTAGTGGAGGTACCAAGGAGACCAGAGGCACACAAGCCAGGGTATTTGAGGTGAGGAGTTCCGTTAATCCTCCGGCACCGGCAGCCCCAGGTACCATTCAGATTCACAGCTTTTCGGTCCGAGTTTTATTTGATACGGGTTCTACGCACTCTTTTATATCCGACGATTGTGTAGCTAGGTTGTCCTTAGCTACGGTAGAGGGGAGACCCTTTATCATAGGGTTACCCGATGGAGGTAGGGTTAGTGGTACCCGAGAGGTACGCGGTTGTCCCATTCGTTTGGGAAACCGAGATTGGTTAGCCGACTTATTTGTCATGCACTTAGTGCATGAAGAAGTCATCCTTGGGATGGATTGGATGGACCGCCATAGAGCCGTTTTAGACATCAGCCGGAGGACCGTGACGATTACCACGGAGACGGGGCACGAGGTGATTTTCCAAGGTTGGGACCTCGGAAAGACCGGTACAATCATTAGCGCGGTCCGAGCTGCTAGACTTATCGGGCAGGGATGCAAGGCCTTCTGGTGTTATGCCATGAAGGAGGAGTTGGGACCATCGATGGAGGAGATCCTTGTGGCTTGCGAGTTCGAGGACGTTTTCGGGGAGCCACCCGGGCAACCACCGCAGAGGAGCGTTGATTTTGCTATTGAATTGGAGCCCGGCACGAGGTCAATCTCCAAGGCTCCATACCGCATGGCGCCGATCGAGATGCTGGAGCTGAAGAAGCAGCTCGAGGAATTAGCCGAGCGGGGTTTCATACGCCCGAGCGTTTCCCCTTGGGGTGCACCGGTCCTCTTCGTTAGGAAGAAGGACGTATCTTGGAAGCTATGCATTGATTACCGGGAGTTGAACAAAGTCACCATCAAGAACAAGTACCCGTTGGCGCGCATTGATGATTTGTTGGACCAGTTGCAGGGAGCCTCCGTGTTTTCACGTATCGATTTGAGGTCAGGATATCACCAGCTAAGGGTGAGAGAGGAGGACGTGCCGAAGACGGCATTCAGGACGAGATACAGCCATTACGAGTTTGTCGTGATGTCATTTGGGCTCACAAATGCACCCGCCGTCTTCATGGAGTTGTTGAACGGCGTCTTCATCGACTTCTTGGACCAGTTCATGGTAGTGTTTATAGACGACATCTTAGTCTACTCCCGGAGGAGGGAGGAGCATGAGGGACACCTGAGGACGGTGGTTCGAGTCCTCCAGGATAGAGATCTTTACGCTAAGCTCTCTAAGTGTGAGTTCTGGATGTCCGAGGTGGCATTTTTGGGTCATATAGTTTCCGCCGAGGGTGTCATGGTCGACCCGGCGAAGATAGAGTCTGTTTCCGCATGGCCACCTCCTAGGACGGTCAAGGAGGTGCGCAGTTTCTTGGGCTTAGCGGGATACTACCGCCGTTTTTTTGAGGGTTTCTCCGTGATTGCACGACCTCTCACTTCCTTGCTGAGGAAGTATACCAGGTTCGTCTCGTCCGAGCCTTGTCGGCGCAGCTTCGAGGAACTGAAGAGGAAGTTGACATCCGCTCCTGTGTTAGCCCAGCCTGAGGGCGTAGAGGATTTTGTAGTATATAGTGACGCCTCCAAGCTACACTTGGGGTGCGTTTTGATGCAGAAAGGTAGGGTTATTGCGTACGCTTCTCGGTAGCTGAAGCCGTACGAGGAGAATTACCCTACCCATGATCTTGAGCTACGGCAGTGATTCATGCCCTGAAGATCTGGTGACACTACTTGTACGGGGCTACATGCCAGATCTTCATAGACTATAAGAGTCTGAAGTATATATTCACTCAGCGGGAGTTGAATAACCGCTAGAGGAGATGGTTGAAGCTGATTAAGGAATTTGACTTGGAGATTTTGTACCATCCGGGGAAGGCGAACGTAGTCGCCGGCGCTTTGAGTAGGAGGACACCTCGAGAGGAGGATATAGCTCGGCTTACGGTTCAGCCACAGCTGTAGAGGGATTTGATAGGTTTGGAGTTGGATATCCGACTCCCGGGTACGGACTGTGGTTTGTCCGAGTTAGAGGTATTACTTGACCTGTCCGGAGAGATCCTGCAGAAGCAGGAGAGATGTCCCATTTTGATGAGGATCCGGGACAAGATGTCCCGAGGAGAGGCAACACAGTTTATCACAGGAGCAGACAGGCTATTGAGACGTCAGGGACGTATTTGTGTACCGTCGGATCAGGAGTTGAGAGAGCGGATTTTGCATGAGGCACATTCCACACCTTACTCGGTGCACCCAGGCACGAGTAAGATGTACCAGGATATTAGGAGATCTTATTGGTGGGGCGGGCTCAAGCCCGATGTAGCTAGATATGAGGCCCGATGCGCGACCTGCCAGCAGGTCAAGATCAACCACCAGAGACCCGGAGGAGAGCTTCACCCACTGCCCGTGCCGTAGAGGAAGTGGGAGGACATATCCATGGATTTCGTTACCGGTCTGAGACCGAGTAGGAGCTTTGACGCGATATGGGTGGTAGTAGATCGGTTGACGAAGACCGCGTTTTTCATTCCTATACGGGAAACGTGGCCGGTGAGTCGTTTAGCCGAGGAGTTTACCCGTCAGATTGTGAGATTACATGGAGTACCGAGGACCATCATCTCGGACAGGGACGGGCGTTTTACCTCGAGGTTCTGGCAGCAAGTACACACCGCCCTAGGTGCGAGTCTTCATTGCACCACCGCATACCATCCCCAGACCGACGGCTAGTCCGAGCGGACTATTCAGACATTAGAGGATATGTTACGAGCATGTGTACTAGATTGGGGTCATGTATGGCCAGATCATCTCCCGTTGGTCGAGTTTTCGTATAATAACAGCTGGCACGCGTCGATTGGGATGGCACAATATGAGGCATTATATGGACGGAGATGTCGTACTCCCTTATGTTGGGACGAGCCGGGGAGTTCTAGCGTTGTAGCTCCAGATCGGGTATAGGACGACGTGGCTAGAGTTGCTTTGATCCGAGAGAGGATGTTGGCCGCGCAGAGCCGTCAGAAGTCGTATGCGGATAGGAGGCGTAGACCTCTCGAGTTCAGGGTAGGAGCTCAGGTGTGGTTGAGGGTATCATCGACGCGGGGCGTCAAGCGATTCGGCATTAAGGGGAAGTTAAGCCCCCGATATGTCGGTCCATTCGAGATCTTGGAGAGGGTCGGTGAGGTGGCATACCGGTTAGCACTGCCACCACGGTTGGAGGGTATACATCCGGCATTTCATGTCTCTTAGCTGAGGGAGTACATACACGACCCGAGGCACATCATCAGCCACGAGGACCTAGTGGTCGAGCCGGACCACACTTTCGCAGAGCACCCGATAGCGGTCTTAGAGCGGAGTACGAGGCGCTTTCGATCGAAGGAGATACTGATACTGAGAGTACAGTGGTCGAGGCGAGGAGCCGATGAGGCTACATGGGAGACGGAGGATAGTATCCGGAAGAACTATCCCGAGTTTTATGCAGACTTAGCGACATCGATAGGACCGTCGGGTTAGTCCCGAGATCTTCCTTGTTTGTTCTATGTGCTATGTGAGTTTGTATGAGTTTATGTGTACCTTGCGAGGTCTTGATGTGATTCTACACGTAGACTTGGATTAGAGCCGGTAGTTGACGCTTTATGAGTTCCACGTGGTTACGAGACGTGTTGGTCCGAGAGTGTTGGGTTTAGCAAGTTTCGGGACGAAACTTGTTTTTAGGGGGGGTTAGTTGTAACGCCCTGAATTTTATTCCGGACTTAGAGCGCCTTGTAGATCTTCCCGTAGGCACGAGATGCCGAGTGCCGGGATTTATTCCTAAAATCCCGAGCCGACTCGTCGTTTTTCCCTTTTTCCGCTTTCCGACCCTTCGTTCCGGGTTAAAGTGACAAGGGGTCATTTCCGACCCCTCGTTCCGTGGTGAGGGACAAGAGGTCAGCTGACCCCTTGATCCCCTCAACACTTTTCAGCCTTGTCCCCCTTCCTCTCTCTCCTCT
This sequence comes from Fagopyrum tataricum, assembly GCA_002319775.1. NCBI lineage: Eukaryota > Viridiplantae > Streptophyta > Magnoliopsida > Caryophyllales > Polygonaceae > Fagopyrum > Fagopyrum tataricum. Next base: position 21,224,852 of record CM008281.1, on the reverse strand, counting down.
CTTCTCTTTCACGTCATTTTCCCCTTCTCTTCCTCTCTTTGCTCCCTCTTCCCTTCTTGCTCCACGGATGCTCTTGGATAGGGACTGCAGAAGAAGAAGTTCAGTTTTGGTGTGGTAAGCTTCTCCCCTTCCTTCTTTCCTTCTTCTCCATGGCTGCTCATACCTTTCTTCTTCCTCCTTCATCCATGGCCATGGATGAAGCTTTTGAGAGGTTTTTACTCAAATCTTTGCATGCATGTGTTCTTAGCTCGATTAGGTCGTGGAGAGGAGTCTAAGATCAGTGGTGGGTGTTTGGAGAAGACCCAGCAAGAAAAGGATGACATTGGAGCCAAGGATCCACGATCGAAAACGAAGAAGACGAGGTTCTGCACCGAACCCGCGGGGGCGGATCATCACGGCCGCAAGAGCGGCTAGCCGCGGGTGCGCCTCATCACGTCCGTAGGGGCGGCTCCGGGCTCCAGGACGCCAGACGGCCGCTGGTGCGGCTGACCACGGCCGCAGGGGCGGGCTCCCGATTCCAGACCACCGCAGGTGTGGCTGACCAGCTCCGTAGGGGCGGCTCCAGGGCGACAGTGAAGGCGCAGGGGCGGCTTCTGTGTTCCACAAGGGGCGCCAGCTTGACTCCGCGGCTGCGGTTTCTTCAACAGTAGGCTTCTCCTCTCCCTTCCTCTTCGTACCTTCCTTAGTATTGTTGTTGTATCATGTTAGTAGCATGCCTAGGATGGATCTAGAGTAGTTTGAGATGCCACTTAGTGGTTGTGAACCTATGAGCCCTTAAGGCTCGATGTAGTGATGGTTATGAGAATGTTGAGCATGATGGACCTTCTAGGCTTTTATGTTGTTCTTGGCTGTTAAGTATGATCATATAAGAGTTAGTAGGCTGTTGAGAGATGTCCTCATGCGTTGAGTGAGATGTGAGTATGATAGATTATAGGATGCGGTCCTAGAATGAGAATCAAATGATCTTGCGTAGATCATTTGTGTAGAAGTCTTAGACTTCTTGAGTTGAGCGGGTTGTGATGGATATCTTGTTGTGAGCAGGTTGTACGCTTCTTCCCAAGGGAAGCGAGAGCGTTGTGTGAGTTAGCGTTTGGGACTGTAAGATCCTTACTCTTTAGGAGCCAGTTTTGGCCTTAGCCGTCCGCGGGTTCAGGGAGCCGCCTCTGCGGCTTATGCCGTGATCCGCCCTTGCGGCGAAGGGATCCGCCCCTGTGGTTTCCGACGGCTGCAGCCGGTTTTGTTGACTCTTTGACCGTGCTTTACCTTCTCCTTTCCTTTCTACTTAAGCCTCTTCTGTGGGTCGTGAGCAAGGGTTTTCTTTCCTTTTCCCTGCCTTACGTCCTTCTTGCTTCCTCTTTCATCTCCTTGATCTTGTTTGTGAGTTCTCTTGAAGTTTACAAGAGAGTGGTGGTGTGGCTTTGCTGAGGTTGCTTTTGTGTATGTTTGCTGAGCTTGTGATGCCAGCTGAGAGAGTGTTTGTTCTTCCCTTGGGTGATCACAAGAGTAGAGGTGAGCTTCTTGCTTCTTCTTCCTTTCTTTCTTCCTTGATTCCTCTTCCTAGCTTATGATTAGATGGATTGAATGTAGATTGATGATGGAATGTGTATGTATATGTATGTGTGTGGCTTTGGATGAGAGAAGACATGATTTGATCATGTGAAGAGTTGAAGAGGGATCGCGGGATCACGTTCTGCACCGTCGCCGCCCCCGCGCCTGGAAGCCGCCGCCCCTACGGACTCCGTGCCACAACGCCTGCGTCGTGCCTACGCCGTGCCTGCGTTGCCTGCGGCCTTTGTCACCGCGCCTGCGGCTGAGTCTTGCCGCGCCTGCGGGTGCCTGTTCCGCCCCTACGTCTCTCTTGTTACGCAGGTGCGTCTTGTCCCGGATCTACCTAGAGTAAGGTAGATCCTTTCCTTTCCTAGTATGAGCGGGTTAGTAGCATGCTAGGTACGTGTATGAGGATAGACTGATGAGGATGTGATATATTTGTATGCCGGTTATGGCTTTGAGGTTTATGAGTTAGGATATGATCCTTATGGATCTCTTGGGTCTAGGTGTGACCCCTTTGATGGATATGAGTTGATATATTATTATGCCTTGTTATTAGGCAGTGTTGTCCTCCAGATTGGAGTGGACCGAGTTTGAGATCGTGGTTGAGACTACTACTGAGGTTGAGGTAAGTCCATAGGACTTACTTAGCTCCCATCCTTATATTTGATGTGTGCATGAGTGGTGTGTGTGTTATCTGCTTTATAGCATGCGATGTTGTTATTACCTACCTATGGTTTAGTGACTGCCCATTGTAGGGCTGTGACAGCTTTGCCCTGTCATACCGCGAGGAGACAGGGAGGTTCTCTGCGGAGATCCAGATCTGGTACACGGGACGGGCACTGTCTCCACTCCCTTAGGGTACACGGGGAAGTGATCCCAGATGACCACTCCAGCTGGCCAGTACCAGCGAGAGGTGAGGGTTATATTCCTCGTGTCACATATATTCATATTCAGATATATATATATACGCTTGAGTTATTGGACTTTATAAAGATAATAAACGGGGTAAATGTGTGAAAGCATGATGATGTGTTATTATTATTCCTTGTGGTGTGATTGTACTTATGCTTATCATCTATATATGTGTATGGTTAGCTAACGGTTTTATACCGTGTTGTAGATCCTTTGAAGGTTAGGAGAGCTGCAGAGTGATCCAGAGTGGGTGATCCGCTGAGGGCTCCGTACACTGGGTCGATATTGGGGATATGGGATATTTTATATGTATAGTTTATGTTTTATTTGTACTCAGCGGTACTCATGTATTACCTTATGATATATATATATATATATATATATATATATATATATATATATCAGTTTGATGTTTTGTATTTAATCTATTGTGCCTTGTTGTAAGATTCAGTGAACTTGTTGTCAGGCTAGGGTCAGGATCCATTGTGACATCCTAGCCCAGTAGCACTTCGAGTCCTACGAATTCGGGGTGTTACAAAGTTGGTATCAGAGCCCAGGTTGACAACAATGGCACTTGTAATTTGCGATAAAGGTCGAATAGATAAATAAACAAAACCCGAAAGGGGTCTAACTTTTTAAAAGGTTTTGGTTTTGAAATGAGTACAAATGTTTTGGGATATCGTGTACGTGAGTCATCGCCCCTCTGAAGATCTCGACAGTATAGATATATATAGATATTCTGTTGTGATTGATTTGATATATATCTATACATATGGCATATATATAGCCTTTTGAGTTAGGTTTACGTCCTCTGCAGATGGTTCAGACTAGAGCCTTACCTGCAACTGGACGAGGTAGAGGTAGACCCCTTGTAGGTAGAGGACGAGGTAGGATTCCCGCTGCTGATCCATGTGTTGCGGAGGAGGTTCATGAGGACATTGCTGAGAGTGTTGTTCTTGAGACTAGGAACGGTGCAGCTGAGAGATAGGGATCCCAGAGAATCCAGTCAGATGACTCTGATCGTGTCTCCATGGAGGGACCAGCCTTCCGCGAGTATATCAGACGTGTGGAAGAGGCTGCTAGGGCAGGTAGGCGTGCTCCTGATCTGCCAGCACAGGAGGGACCATCTGAGAGATCTCATACAGTTACTCAGGTGCCAGCTGCACCGGCACCTGTTGCTGAGATTGCTAGAGTCACAGAGGAGTACAGAGGGCCTAGACCAGACACTTGGTTGAAGGCATTTCACCTGATGGGTGTACCCCCTTTCTCTAGGAAGGTGGGGTTAGAGGTGGAGCTTTGTATTGGGCATGTGGACTCAGCTCTGGAGTCCATTAGATGTCCAGTGGACAGACAGATCGAGTTGGTGCAGACTTTATTCCGGGACTTGGCACAACACTGGTGGAGATCAGTACGGGGTTAGGTTACCAGTTATGAGCATATGAGGACTATGATTAGAGAGCGTTTCTACCCTGCCTCACTGAGGAAGGAGAAACTACGGGACTTTGTGGAGGCTGGCTTCGAGGATGTACCAGTCTCAGAGGCTATTGGGAGGTTTCAGGAGGAACTGGCATTGTTGGGTCCAGTTGAACCTCATGCAGATCAGCATGTGTATTTGTTTTCCCGACGACTGAGGGATACTACCCGGACCTACATGGCGGGATTTCATTGTGAGTCCTTGATGGACTACCAGGACAAATCTTCTGATTATAAGAGGGAATGGGCTAGTTAGAGGAGAGCCTCTCAGACCGGAGGGTCTGAGAAGAGACAGCGTACCGGGCAGACCGGTGGTACCGGTGGAGTTGCGGGTTCAGGGCGAGGCCAGAGTCGCTAGAGTCATCCCTCATCTGCACCAGTTGCAGATAAGAGACCACAGTATTACAACTGTGGTGGTTATGGACATATGCGGTCAGAGTGCCCGAGGTAGACAGTGATGTGTTACACGTGTGGCCGACCAGGTCATAGAGCTGTTTTCTGCCGACAGGGCGGAGCATCATCTCAGCAGGGTTCTTCCCCTGCCAGTGCAGTGGGAGGTGGGAAGAGGTCACCTCAGCAACAACAGACACAGGGAAAACAGAGAGTCCCAGATCGTCCTACCACTCAGGGATGTGCTCCTGGGTTGGGTAGAGGCAGAGGTCGTGGTGGGAGCACCACTGATACCAAAGGACCACAAGGTCGAGTTTTTGAGCTTAGGAGTGCAGAGAAGCCATCTGCACCGACTGCTACAGGTACCATTCTGATCCATGGTTTACCTGTTAGAGTCTTGTTTGATACTGGTGCTACGCACTCTTTTATATATGATGCATGTGTAGAGCGTCTGGGTTTAGATACGATTGAGGGGGTACCCTTTAGTATAGGGTTACCTGATGGCAGTAGGGTCAGAGGTACCCGTGAGATCCGTGATTGTCCCATTACTGTAGGGACCCGTGTATTGCTTGTGGACATCTTTGTCATGCCATTAGTGCATGAAGAAGTCATTCTAGGTATGGATTGGATGGATAGACATTCTGCAGTCTTAGATTTAGGTAGGAGGACTGTTACCCTCTCTACCAAGTTAGGACAGATAGAGGTTTTTCTAGGTTGGGACCTTGGAAAATCAGGTATGGTTATCAGTGCGATACGGGCAGCGAGACTGATTGCACAGGGTTGTGATGCCTTCTGGTGTTATGCCATGAAGGAGGGGAAGAGTCCAGCATTAGAGGATATCCCAGTTGTCTGTGAATTTGCAGATGTATTTGCTGAGCCGTCCAGTTTGCCGCCTCAGTGGAGTGTGGATTTTGGTATTGATCTAGAGCCAAGCACGAGACCTATCTCAAAGGCCCCATACCGGATGGCGCCTGTCGAGATGTTGGAGCTGAAGAAGCAACTTGAGGAGCTGGCTGAGAAGGGCTTTATTCGACCTAGTGTGTCCCCATGGGGAGCACCTGCCCTCTTCGTACGGAAGAAGGACGGATCGTTGAGATTGTGTATTGATTACAAAGAGCTAAAAAAGGTGACCATCAAGAACAAGTATCCACTGCCTCGTATTGATGATTTGTTAGATCAGCTACAGGGAGCGACTGTGTTCTCCAGGATTGATTTGCGTTTAGGGTATCACCAGCTGAGGGTGAGAGAGCAGGATGTGCACAGGACAGCATTCCGGACCAGATATGGCCACTACGAGTTTGTAGTGATGCTATTTGGGCTTACGAATGCCCCATCAGTTTTTATAGAGTTGATGAACAATATCTTTATCGACTTTCTGGATCAGTTTGTGGTGGTCTTCATAGATGACATTCTGGTGTACTCTCGCAACAGATAGGAGCATACAGGACAGCTGACGACTGTATTTGCAGGTTTTACGGGATAGAGAACTTTATGCTAAGTTCTCTAAGTGCGAGTTCTGGATGCCAGAGGTAGCATTCCTCGGTCATGTGGTTTCAGCTGAAGGGATCAAGGTGGATCCAACGAAGATAGAGGATGTAGCAGCTTGGACTACACCGACGAACGTCAAGGAAGTACGTAGCTTCCTTGGCCTAGCCGGTTATAACAAACCTTTGAAGAGGGATTTTCTGTGATTGCTCGTCCACTAACGAGTCTATTGAGGAAGATTACCAGATTTGTATGGTCTGATCAGTGTATGCAAAGTTTTGAGGAGTTGAAGAGACGTCTGACTTCTGCTCCTATTTTGGCACAGCTAGAAGGTACAGAGGATTTTGTGGTATACAGTGATGCATCCAAGCTAGGATTGGGATGTGTATTGATTCAGCGGGGCAGAGTGATAGCATATGCGTCTCGACAGCTGAAGATGTATGAGGAGAACTACCCGACTCATTATCTGGAGTTGGCAGCGGTAGTTCATGCTTTGAAGATCTGGAGACATTACCTGTATGGTGCTACATGTCAGATCTTCACAGACCATAAGAGTCTGAAGTACATTTTCACGCAGCGGGAATTGAATAACCGCCAGCGTAGGTGGCTCGAGCTGATTAAGGATTTTGATCTCGAGATTTTGTACCATCCGGGGAAGGCGAACGTTGTCGCCGACGCCCTGAGCAGGAAGACGCCTCGAGAGTAGGCGATTGTGAGATTGAAAGTTCAGCATCAGTTGTAGATAGATATGATCTGGTTAAAGTTGGACATCCAATTTCCTGATGAGGATGCCCACCTGCGTACTTTAGAGGTTCTTCCTGATCTGTTGGGCGAGATCCAACAAAAGCAAGAGACCTGCCCGACACTGATGAGGATACGAGATAGGATGTCTCGGGATGAGGCACCACAGTTCCTACTTGGAGCAGATGGAGTATTGAGGCATCGCGGTCGCGTCTGTGTACCTGCTGATATAGAGCTGAGACAAAGGATTTTACAGGAGGCTCACTGTACACCTTACTCTGTACACCCAGGTACGAGTAAGATGTATCAGGATTTGAGACATTCATATTGGTGGGGAGGGCTGAAGCCCGATGTGGCCAGATTTGTGGCACAGTGTGCGACCTGCCAGCAGGTCAAGATAGAGCATTGTAGACCTGGAGGTGAGCTTCATCCACTTCCTGTTCCACAAAGGAAGTGGGAGGACGTCACCATGGATTTTGTTACTAGCTTGAGACTGAGTAGGAGCTTTGATGCCATCTGGGTTATAGTGGACCGACTGACGAAGACGGCACGTTTTATCCCTAGTAGGGAAACGTGGCCAGTGAGCAGATTGGTTGAGGAGTACACTAGGAAAATAGTGAGACTCCATGGTGTACCGAGGACGATCGTCTCAGACAGAGATGGACGATTTACCTCTAGATTTTGGCAGCAGATTCAGACTGCCCTGGGGACGAGTTTGCACTTCACTACTGCATTCCATCCTCAGATAGATGGTCAGTCAGAGAGGACCATTCAGACTCTGTAGGATATGCTACGAGCTTGTGTGTTGGATTGGGGACAAGTGTGGACGGATCATCTCCCACTTGTTGAGTTCTCATACAACAACAGTTGGCTTGCATCTATTGGGATGGACCCATATGAGGCATTGTATGGGCAGAGATGCCGTACTCCGTTATGCTAGGATGAGCAGAGTAGTGTTAGTGGTTTGACACCTGATCAGATTCAGGATAATGTGGCTCGAGTAGCACTGATTCGAGAGCGGATGCTGACTGCCCAGAGCCGTCAGAAGTCGTATGCTGATAGGAGGCGTAGACCTCTAGAGTTCAGAGTTGGAGCCCATGTGTAGCTGAGAGTGTCCCCGACACGAGGTGTTAGGCGTTTTGGCATTAAGGGGAAGCTGAGTCCCCGATATGTCGGACCATTCGAGATTCTGGATCAGGTTGGGAGCGCAGCATACAGATTAGCCTTGCCTCCGAGATTAGAGGGTGTTCACCCTGTATTTCATATGTCTCAGCTGAGGGAGTACATACTAGATCCGAGACACATCGTGAGTTATGATGATTTGGTGGTTGAACCGGGCCACACCTTTGTTGAGCACCCGATTGCAGTCCTAGAACGAGGTATGAGACGCCTGCGTTCGAAGGACATTCCTATGCTGAGGATACAGTGGTCGAGACGTGGACCTAATAAGGCTACATGGGAGACTAATGATAGTATCCAGAGGAACTATCCAGAGTTCTATGCCGAGTTAGATGCACCAGTAGGATTACCGAGTAAATCTTAGTACTATCTTGGTGAGTATTATGTGCTTATATGCTTATATGCTATGATGTGTTTATATTCATACTAGCTTTGATGTGATATATGATCTTATTAGATCTTGTTGTGCTAGTATGATGATTGTTTATAGCTGGAGATGGCTTTTTCCTCCATGCTATTGTGCTACGTTTAGGATTCAACTGGAGATGGGTATTCCTCCATGCTATTTTGATGGACGTAGTGTTGCTGGAGATGTTTTTCCTCCATGCCTTTCTGCTATGAGTATGATACGGCTAGAGATGTGATTCCTCTATGCCTTGTGATGTGTTTGTGGTTTGGCTAGAGATGGTTTTCCTCTATGCCCTAGATAGTGTTTTGTTGTTGGAGTTAATGGTTTCCTCCATGCTTATATTTGAGGTTATAGAGAGAGTTGCTCCTCGGCTTGTGAGTCCGAGTGGTTTGAGGATTTTACAAGTTTTGGGACGAAACTTGTTTTTAGGGAGGGTGATGTGTAAGAGCCTTAGTCTTTGGGAGCCAGTTTTGGCCTTATCCGCCCCCGCAGGTTCAAGGAGCCGCCCCTGCGGCTTATGCCGTGATCCGCCCTTGTGGCCAAGGGATCCGCCCCTGTGGTTTCCGACGGCTGCAGCCGGTTTTGTTGACTCTTTGACCGTGCTTTACCTTCTCCTTTCCTTTCTTCTTAAGCCTCTTCTGTGGCCCATGAGCAAGGGTTTTCATTCCTTTTCCTAGCCTTATGTCCTTCTTGCTTCCTCTTTCATCTCCTTGATCTTGTGTGTTAGTTCTCTTGAAGTTTACAAGAAAGTGGTGATGTGGCTTTGCTGAGGTTGCTTTTGTGTATGTTTGCTGAGCTTGTGATGCCAGCTGAGAGTGTGTTTGTTCTTCCCTTGGGTGATCACAGCAGTAGAGGTGAGCTTCTTGCTTCTTCTTCTTTTCTTTCTTCCTTGATCCCTCTTCCTAGATTATGATTAGATGGATTGAATGTAGATTGATGATGGAATGTGTATGTATATGTATGTGTGTGGCTTTGGATGAGAGAAGACGTGATTTGATCACGTGAAGAGTTGAAGAGAGATCGCGGGATCACGTTCTGCACCGTCGTCGCCCCCGCGCCTGGAAGCCGCCGCCCTTGCGGACTCCGTGCCACAGCGCCTGCGTCGTGCCTGCGCCGTGCCTGCGTTGCCTGCGGCCTTTGTCACCGCGCCTGCGGCTGAGTCTTGCCGCGCCTGCGGGTGCCTGTTCCGCCCCTACGTCTCTCTTGTTACGCAGGTGCGTCTTGTCCCGGATCTACCTAGAGTTAGGTAGATCCTTTCCTTTCCTAGTATGAGCGGGTTAGTAGCATGCTAGGTACGTGTATGAGGATAGAATGATGAGGATGTGATATATCTGTATGCCGGTTATGGCTTTGAGGTTTATGAGTTAGGATATGATCCTTATGGATCCCTTGGGTCAAGGTGTGACCCCTTTGATGGATATGAGTTGATATATTATTATGCTTTGTTATTAGGCAGTGTTGTCCTCCAGATTGGAGTGGACCGAGTTTGAGATCGTGGTTGAGACTACTACTGAGATTGAGGTAAGTTCATAGGACTTACGTAGCTACCATCCTTATATTGGATGTGTGCATGAGTGGTGTGTGTGTTATCTGCTTTATAGCATGCGATGTTGTTATTACCTACCTATGGTTTAGTGACTGCCCACTGTAGGGTTGTGACAGCTTTGCCCTGTCATCCCGCGAGGAGACAGGGAGGTTCTCTGCGGAGAGTCCAAATTTGGTACACGGGACGGGCACTGTCTCCACTCCATTAGGGTAAACGGGGAAGTGATCCCAGATGACCATTCCAGCTGGCAAGTACTACCGAGAGGCGAGGGTTATATTCCTCGTGTCACATATATTCATATTCAGATATATATATATATATATATATATACGCTTGAGTGATTGGACTTTATAAAGATAATAAACCGGGTAAATGTGTGAAAGCATGATGATGCGTTATTATTATTCCTTGTGGTGTGATTGTGCTTATGCTTATCATCTATATATATGTGTATGGTTAGCTAACGGTTTTATACCGTGTTGTAGATCCTTTGCAGGTTAGGAGAGTTGCAGAGTGATCCAGAGTGGGTGATCCGCTGAGGGCTCCGTACACTGGGTCGATATCGGGGATATGGGATATTTTATATGTGTAGTGTATGTTTTATTTGTACTCAACGGTACTCATGTATTACCTTTTGATATATATATATATATATATATCAGTTTGATGTTTTGTATTTAATCTATTGTGCCTTGTTGTAAGATTCAGTGAACTTGTTGTCAGGCTAGAGTCAGGATCCATTGTGAGATCCTAGCCCAGTAGCACTTCGAGTCCTACGGATTTGGGGTGTTACACGAGGTAAGTCTCCGGACTTACTTAGCTCGTATTTTACGTATTAGCATTGATGCGTGTTGGTGATGTGTGTTGTTGTGTTCTTGTTTATGTTATCATAACTAAACCGGTAAGTAGGACCACCGACCTTATATTATTTTGGCCCAAGTGTATGATAACGGGCGGTGACATCATCTGCCTAGCTCTTGCGAGAGTCTAGGAGGTTCTCGGCGACTAGCCCGTGCGGGTAGACGGTCGGATGCATCAGTACCATTCCTTGCCGGTAAGTAGGGACCGAGGCGAGACCACGGTGGTTGTCGTGCCACAAACCTAAGTTGAATTAGAACAGGATATGACTTAATAATAAAAAGATAATAAACCGGACTTGTATGTTTTGTGTTATGTTGATGTATGTGTGTGTGTGTGCCTTCACCTCTTTTCTAATGCCTCGAATATGAGCTAACGGTATTAAACCGTTGTGTAGATGTCTTGTAGGTTAGGGACGCTGCCGAGTGAGGTGGAGGAGTGGACCGCCGGGGTCTCCGTACATTATAGGACGGGGACGGTTTTGGGTTATGTTTTCGTATTGTTGGTTTGTGGTTTTCGTTGTACGGTTTAGATTGCAGTATCGGAGTATGTCGTGTTGAGGACTCGGCTGAGTTTCCACTTTGTATTCTTTACATTTCGGTTTTCGCATACATTAAAAACGGTTTGAGTTTTTCCTTTATTTGTGCCTTGTTGGAAAGGTCCGGTGAAATTGTTGTCAAGCTAAGGATCGGGACCCATTGTGAGGTCTCGCCCGTAGCATCCCGAGTCCCGCGGATTTGGGGTGTTACAAAATAAATCAGCAATTTAAATTAATTCGGGTAAAATACAAACGTATATCAATTATCTCCAACAACTTTAGCTAAAGGTTGTTTCAAAACACGATTTTGTTTCAAATTTAAAGATTTGTTTTGATCCAAATCCTAATAAATATATAAATCAAAATAAAAAATTGAGATAATAAATAATATTTTGTTAATTAAAGTTGTTTTATGAGGTCTATATAAACAATGAGCTAGGACATCTCCATTCATATGCTTCATCTTCTCCTTTTACACTTGGTGATGATCTTATGTTAAGTGGTTCACCTTCATTCGAGGCTATATTCCTATATTTTATGACTTCTTTTGTTTGCGCTACAAGACAATCTTATTTTCATCCAATTAGGCTATCGTGATTATTTCTGATCCTATTCATAATCTCCGTTTTATTTCGTTTGTAATCTCGAGCTATAGCTCCGTCTTATCCTGTTTGTACATCTTTGGCCGAAATTCAAACCCAACGCCGGTGATGCTTCCTGTTGATGCTTATTTTCATAGGTATATTATTGAATTGTGTATGCAGTGTGTATTTATGCTTAGAATTGATCCACTGTTGTTACTGGAGGATGTTTATTACTCACGTCAATCTCATTGAAAAGCTTTTCAATTCAAAAAAAAATAACTCCAAGAACGAGTCTATAATTACTGTATTTCTAAAACTACTATTTTGAACCTTCTTCTGAAATTTCGATCATAAATTATTTAAGAGAGCATTATTATTTTTGATAAGTTGCATAGTATTAGAAACTTTAATTTATTAAAATATACATATAAATTTATAATAACAATTTATTGAATCTAAATTCGCACACGGTGCGAATATTACAAGTTATAGTTTGTTATGATTTGATGATTTTTTGTATTTTTCTGATGAGTAGGATGCTGACATGTAAAATATTTTATTATGATTTAAATTTATTAGACTTGAATGGCAATATTTTAATTTTTTTTATGGTAAAACTGTAAATATTTGTCAAAAAATTCTAGATGACATGTTTCGTTAATTGACAAGTGAAATGTGAAATTAGTGTGTTGTATTTTAGTAGGTTATATAGATATGAGGTGTCTTGGATTTCAAATTTTTATTAAATTAAATCATTTTTAACTTTTATATATAATATAACTTAAATTTATTTTATTTTATTTTTTGAAAGGAGATTTGATTAAGTATTTGAGAACCAACTTATACTAACTCATAGAGCTTATGGTGGCCAACTTAAAATTTTAAAATAACAACTTCGTATTTTAATTACTCCCATTATACAATATTATAATATATTGACATTTGTGTAATTATAATATATTAACATGTCTAGTTGCTATAATAATGCTTAACTACAATCTCATTTTAATATTTACAAAACTTTAAATTAGAATATATGGATGAAGTCCTTTTTCGTAATTTTACGTTGATATCTGCTTCGATAAGTTTATAATTCTCAAACACTCAGCAAGCTTATTAAAAACAATAAGTTAGTTCAACCAGCTACTTATTTCAGCTACTCAATCAACTTCAACTTCAGCTTCAACTTCAACTTCAACTACAATAAGCTTCATCTTCAACTTCAATTACAATAAGTTTAGAACAACGAACCAAAACGACACCTATAAAATAGTTATTTGAACGATATACAATTATATGATACAAATCCACGAAAAAGAGTATATCATTATGATCAAAACGAAGTAACACTTTGTACATAAAGGATTGATGAATCTTATGATTTTTTTTTTATATTTTAAAATGAGAATGAAACTAAATATTTTCACAAAGAAAAACTTATTGATCACTATAAAGTACATAACCTTCGTCTACCAACGTTCAAAAAATATCAAACTACAACTTGATTCGATGTTTTGTATTGAACAATGGTAGTAGGTAAAATTCTAATTATGAAAGTAATAAGTATAACATATACGTATAATGTTCCGTGAACCGCATTTTTTAAGATAATGTCAAAAGAGGGAATAATGAGTATTTTTGGTAAACAAGCACTACAGAAATTCATACGTTTGTTACAGTTTGCAGCAGCATGTCATGTGCGTAAGAGTCAAATACATATGTCAAATTTACAATCAATTAAAAATAAATAAAGAACATCGAATGTACTAACACCGATTTTTTTTTTCGTAAATGATAAATTTATTAAAGGGTAAGAAAATAAAAGTTTAACTGGAATAAAAAAAAATCTCAATTAAACCCGCGGAGTATGTCAAAAATCAAACAAGAGGGCCAAAATAACGTTCCCAAGTACTTCAGACAAGCATGCAAGCCTCCTGAATATACTATCTACCTCATACTGAGTATAAAAAGTGTGTATCTCATGGCACTGTTCATAAGGCCTTTCCACATTCGGCAAAGTCATCAACAAATGAGTTCCGAGTCCGGTACAAAGAGTCCAACCAATAAAGTGAGCAGAATACAACTTTGGTATAAAAACATAAGCAGACTATATCTCAAATCTATCACCAATTCTGGAAGGAAAAGGCGTCATACAAAAGGCTATAAACATGCCCTCTGATCATCCGGACTAAGACCGTCAATGGGGATCCTGTTCCGGTCAAAACACCAGGGCATTCCTAGAGTGCCATAAATAGTAAACCATCGCAGAGAAAGCATAGATGCGCGCTCTGCTCGTCCAACTCCTTCTGGTGTAGTACTGAGAAGATAAGTCAGGACGTCGGCTCTCGTGGACATATCAACGGGCATCCTGAATCCCTGGCATACCTGTCTCCATACCTCTCTCGCATAGGTACATCCAAAGATCAAGTGGTCATGGAACTCACTCTCTGACCGCACAAATGACAAGTAGAATCAATATCAAGGAAATGCAGTTTGTCCCGGTGGAGAGGCGTCCGAGTATCACCATCCAAAGTATGAAACAATGCTTGGGCGTGTTGCCCGCATCCCAAACTATCCTGTAGCACTCACTGTCTCTCCGTGCTCTCTGATTATATCATAGGCCCCGACAACTCTAAACTTATCTCCCTGACAACAGCTCTCAAGGACCTCCTCTAGCGTCGTCTCCTCTCCACAAAATATGCTACCTCATCTCTGGCTCCAATGATCGCCTTCACGAGAGGCGAGCCTCGACGATGGCTACCCAGTCCTTTGGCTCAATCACCTGTAAGTACCTGTAGTGGATCCACCTTACCCCAAAGGTTGTCCCTCTTGGCATGTATGTGCCAGTAATACTTGCACATAAATGCAGAGTTCCAACATTTAAGGTTTAGAAGACCCAATCCACCCTCTCTCCGGGGCATGCACACACGCGACCATGCTACTCTAGACCAACTCCACAAGAACTGTCTATACAATCCCACCAGTTTTTCCATTACCAATGTTGGGACTGGAAAAAGTGACAACCAGAAAAGCTCTCTGTTCCTTGTAACACCGTCCTGATCAACTCAAGGCGACCTGCAAAAGAAGATGTCTCTTTTTCCACGCAAATATGTGCTTCCAATCTTATCCATGAGAGGGAGTAATCAGATGCACGTAGAATATGAGGTACAATCGGAATTCCCAATATATCGGAAAGGAAAAGTTCCTATTGAGAATCCCGAGAGCAAAGTTAGTTCATTTGCCTCTATCTCAGAGACAGATGCAAGAAAGATAGATGATTTTGGGAGGCTAACTGCCAAACCCGAAATCCTCTCAAACCTACGCAAACACCATGAGTATGCTAACCGAATTAACATCTCCTCTACAAAGAGGACAACATCATCCGCAAACATGAGGTGCGAAATCTAAGCTCCTCACAGTGCTATGAAATCGGAAAATCAGGTATGGCCATCTCAGTGCGTATCATTCTGGAAAGGAACTCCATACAAATGACAAAAAGAAGAGGAGACATAGGGCAGCCTTGTCTCAGCCCACGCCGACCCTTAAATAAACCATGCATAGTTTTGTTAACCCGGATGGAGTACGACGTTGTAGTGACGCACTCCATCACCCAGTCAATGAACCTGGCCGGGAAACTCAACTCTGTCATGGAAAAACGAAGGAACTGCCAGGAGATGGTATCATAAGCTTTAGCTAAGTCAATTTTCATAAAACAACGTTTAGTGTCTCTCCGGACATTGTACCTCTGGACAAGGGAAGATTTTGTCGGACATCAATCTCCTAGGATGAAAGCAGATTGTGCTGGGTCAATGAGATACCCAAGACACGGTCCAATCTGTTTGCAATCAGTTTGGTGATGATTTTATAGACAACATTGCAACAGGAGATAGGTCTAAACTGATCCACACGAGTAGGTGAATCAACTTTGGCAATTAAGATACCGAAGTATGGTTTAATTGCCTAAGTAATTTTCCATCAACAAAGAACTCTCAGACAACTGCACAAACTCGCTACCAGTCAACTCCAAGTCTCCTTAAAAAATTAGAAGAAAGCCATCAAGACCTGGTGCCCTAAGCTCTCCAATCGACCAAAGGGCCTGTTTAATCTCAGCATTGGAACTGACCAATAAGTTTCCTTTGATCCTCATCTGCGTCACGCGGTCCAATCGCAAACCACTCCTTCGGAGCAACCTCCACCTGCCTCTCAACCCAAAAAGCCCCTGAAAGTAGTTCACAAACTCTCCAACCACTTCCTCTAGAGAAGTGGTGTCAGATCCATCTGCCAAATGAAGCCCGGGAATAAAATTCCTCCCGGCCGTTAGCCTCATGAGACCATGACAATAGGAGGTAGTTTATCACTTCGAAGCACATGCCTAGATTTAGCTTGTTGCTCATAAAAACTCCTCTCAACAGAAGTAAGCCTTTTAGCCTTAGTTCTGCATCCTTGGAGCCGCGCCCGTAAGGCATCGGACGTCGGGTCAAGTCTTTGGCTTTCCGCAAGTCGCATACTCCTCATTAGCTATTTTGGCCTTTTCAGAGATGTGTCCAAAATCTCTTTTATTAAGCCCACGAGTGGCCTTTCAGACTCCTAAGGAGACTACAAAGACGGAATTGATAGGTCCGCCGGAGTGAAACTCCAGTTTTCCTTCACAATCTCTTGGAACTGATTATGGAAGTCCACATATTAAAAAATTTAAAATGCGACTTCCCAGCCAGAGGTCGGCAAACAAGATGAGCAATTTCCGGTTTGTGGTCCGATAATTGCCATTTGTTCGGGAAACTGGCCCGACTACATGTCCTGGTCAAGCCAGTCACGATTGACTAAAACTCTGTCAATCTTGATCCAAATAGTACCGTTCGTCCGACTGAATTTACTATCACTTGTGAAAGGTACGTCTGTGAGACCCAGCTCCTGACAACCTCTAACATACCCCTGCATTCATAGATCCTGAAGTTCTCCAATCCTCTCATCTGGGTGCATGACATTGTTGAAATCACCAACACGAGCCAAGGTATGGGATAATCCCTGAACCAACGTCTAATGGGATCCCAAACTTGCCTACGGTAGGCATACTACCTTTCCCATAGACAAGACAAACCCCATATTGGATCCTAGTTACTCTGCAAGTAACTAGGACAATAATAAATTGCTCATCTATTTTCCCAAACAACAAGATCAAGGCGAGTATCATCCCAAAGGACCAGTATACCACACCTATAGTCCACCTCAAAAGTTAGTAATATACTTCCAATTAGAAAATTGGGAAGCCATCACTCGGTGGATATCCAAAGGTCTAGCCCAATACTTAGTTTCCAAAACGCCACATAAACAACCGTCAAACTCCCTTAACATCTCCCTTAACCCTTTTTGTTTCCGGGGTTGGGTAAACCCCTGCACATTCGAAGAAATAACACTCATCGGAAACCTTTTTTCTGGTGGACCTCCCTGTATCCTAACCTCCCCTCATTTGAGAACTAGAGGCCAGTCTTGTAGATACCCGTTTAGGTGTAACTTTCTGAGGGGTGTACGGGCTCTAGCTTTAGGAGTAATTTCAGAGGTAGACCCCTTCCTAATATTCCTATCACTAGAGTTCTTTTCTTTACTCTTGTGTTTGCTTTGGTCACTCTCTACCAAAGTGGCCTTTATAGCAGCCACCCGGCCGACCTCCACACAATCACCGTCTCATCATTAGCCGTCTTCTTCACCTCTCGCGTCGACGTCGTCTAATGGCGGACTTACTTATGGTCTCTCAGCTTCAGTTGCGTGCCTGCTAGTATTGCCTGTCATCACAACTTCGGTCTCAACCACTCTTTTAGAAACTCTAGAATCCTCTCTTATCTTAGCTTTGCCCTTTTCCTCCTCAGTGTATCTTTTATGTCCCTCATTTTTTGTTGTGTCATAAGTTCGATTTCTTTTAGTCTCGTTGCCTTTTCCTATCTTTCCCTTCTTACCATTATCTTTTTCACCTTCACCTAAAGTATTAGGCTTAGATCTCAATCTTGGTATACCTCTTTTCTCTTTAAAGGAACAGTCCTCTCCTTTATGTCCAAAAGTGAAACAGCTATTGCAATACTCTGGCTCATTCTCAATGAGAATAGTGTAGACTACATTTACCCCATTATCAAATTCCAAAATACCTCCCGTTTAATATTTTTAGCAAAATTCATTTCAATTAACACACGTGCGTAAGACCCTCTCTTCCTTTCCCCTGCAACCGGATCCATATTTAAGGGTTTGCCTAACATGGATGCAATTCTTCCAAGGATTTCTGGTGTCCAAAAATCATTGGGTATACAATACAACCTAACCCACAAGGGAATAGTTGCAACATCCCTTTTATTAAACGCAAACTTGTCTGGAACAAGTTTAAGAATTAACGGCCTTCCATGAATTTGGTACGGTCCTCCCTTGAGAATCTTATCCCTATCCCCATCATTGTCAAACATAAAGATCATCCATCCTGCTTCCGTTTTAAATCTAGATTGAACACCCCAAGTTTGTTGGAGATCACGGATAGCTAAATATCCGGGATAATATCCAACATATTGACCTAGGAGGCAACTACCCCACACTTGCTCCTTGGGGATAGCCTCAACACATTTTATTTTTACCGTTTCTCCCATTGGGAAAGTATAGGTAAGACTTCCTCATATGCATCTATTCATAAAAATCTTTTGTGGTGCCCGTGTCCAGGCGTTCTGCCTTGTAGGACCCGTACCACCAGAATTAGCGTTACACATGCGGGGCAATTCAAGGAACTTATTATTGTCCAAGCTAGTCTTATCTCCTATGTTTCCAGCATTTGTACTAGGTCCTGGTCTAGGAACAACTCTAGAGTCCAACGGTGGTTGGGTAGATCTAGTTGTATGCGTGATAATTCTAGGTCTAAAGTTATCCACCATAGTCAAAGGAGTAGCATGGGTAACATTAGCATGAGGAGCAACATTTATCACATTATTATTAGTATCTCGTTGTTTAGCATGTTTATCAGTATGTAATGCCCCAATATCTACAATACTCTCATGCAAAACAATATCAGAACAATTATTCTTATTTTCCGCATGCTTATCAATAGAAGGTGCATACTCTAAATAGCTAACAGGTGGGACATGTGAATCATTCAAGTCACCCGCCATTAAGGCCAAAGCATGCAATATACGTTTATGTAATTCACTATCATTCAAGCTCTCATTATCAGATAAGATATCTCTATTATTTTTTCTAATTTCAGAATCCATACCTGTTCAGTTCTCATCATGTAGAATTGAATCAGCCATAGCAGTGGCAAGGCGTTTATTCTCTCCATTTACCTCCTCAACCGAGCATACAACCAACTCGGTCCCATCATCTCAGCGCCGACATCTCCCAATAAACCATTTGTTTCCGGTGCCTATAGAAACTCACTACCAAACTTATTAATATCAACAAGGTCAATGTTCGGAGTAATACCTGATTCATTGAGTCGGGCCCCTTGGTTGCTCTCCCATGTCTTATACAATTCTCAAGCCATCACCCTTGCAATTATTTGAGTGCCATCACTTGGATTATCAACCTCCCCGCCTGAGCCCCGTTCCATGTTGTTTAACATCGTCCTTGAGCGTCCCAGTTGAAGACTTTCCGCCTGCCTCCATTACCTCCTCTACTGGCTTTCTAGCATTTGCCTCCTGCCCAGATTGTCCGTTTAGTTCCATCAGTGGCATCTTCGAACTCGTAGCATGTGATTTGCCTAGAGTTGCTTCATGTTCAATGGCAACGTTCAACTCCGTTCCTTGTTTAGCTTTCACTGTGTGTTCCTCAGTGGCGGCAACGGGTTTTGTGTCATTGCCAGCAATGTTTCCATCAGCTCCTACTTTTATTTTTGGCGCTCCGTCCCTTGTAATTTGGTCATGATAACCTTGTTGCCCACTTGACGTTGTTCTTGTGCCTTAGCTTCTTGTAGAAATTGTGCAAGTTTAGTTTCTATAGTTTTTATAACCGATGCCTTACCTTCTGTATCATTGCCAGCAGGATTATCGTTCTTTGCCTAGATAGAGATCAACGTGGTAGTGTCATTGGCATGACTAGGCGGCCTTGGGATCCTAGATGGCAATACGTGTGGCTGACCTTTACTATCACTTCCTTGTTTTAGCGAGGTATTTTGTGCACCTTCCTTACTTGACAGGCGTGATATTGTATTTCCATGTGAGGGGATCTTTCCTTGTGTAGCATTGCTACTTTGGGTAGTTTGACTTGATTTGTCTCGATTGGTGGGGTCTCTCTTGGTGACGTACAATCCAAATTTGGAAGGCACAGTCAGGGTCGGATTAACCCTAGCCGCCTCAGTGCTTAGCCCTTCTACCTCCACCAATGGTGCCGCATCCAGTTCCGCCTTAGATAGCACATCTTCACCTGCATTTGAACTGCCAACCGCTTGCACTACCACTTATCCGCCTGCCGTAGAGATGCCAGATATTGTAACCGCCATGCCTCCACCCGGATCGTCCTCCTCCACACCAATATCCTTTGTATATTTTCCTATTGCACTTGGCTTGGTCGGTTCTAATGCCAAGTACCTTTGTTAAATTAACAAATGATCCCTTTGGCACTAACTACCGGCGAAAATATATTACACAGAACGATTAAACTAATAAAACCACTCAGGCTCACAAACTCAAAGTTTCTCACACTCTCAGAAGAAGGTTAGGAAGAATTTAGCATGAAATAATGCGTGAGATTATGAGAATGATAGATATGTGGATGTTGTTGCTAGAAGAGTGATTGAACACGAGATTATGAGGCTAGGAAGATCGAAAAGAATGATCGTCAACCACACTTGGAGTCGCCCAAGATGTCGCCTACTGATCATATATAGTTTATACGCCAAGTTGAGGTGTTGAGATTGTGTGACTACAATCGAGTAACACCAATTCTTATTTTTATGTAGTGTTTGTCTCGCCCTTTACCTCCTGTGGGACATGTATCTGTTCATGCTCATCACCTACAATGTCGTCTAGGTGTGGCTCGTTAATAGCGGAGCCCTCCGTAGTATAACCCGGGCGTAGTGATGATGGTGCCCCAACATCCCCCTAATAGGCTCCTCCTCTGCAACTCCATCAACGAGCACCTCGACCGATGTGGAGGCAAGTCTATCCCGTCGAGCTTTAGCAGCTCGACGGGTAGATGTAGTGACAACTCTACTATTGCGCTTCTTCTTGTCTCTAATGTTTTGCATAACCATTTGAATTTTTTTTTTCAGATAAAATTTTCCATTTTTAAATTTACATATTATATAATTTTAGATATATTTTATAAAAAATTATCTTATCAGAATACACAATTACAACCTAATGTTCATACAAGATCCAATTCCAATTCTTCCTAAACTAACCGAATCGTCCTAAACTAATGTTCATATAAGATCCAATTTCAATTCTTCCAAAACTACCCGAATCGTCATAAACTAATGTTCATATAAGATCTAATTTCAATTCTTTCTAAACTAACTAAATTTTTCTAAACTAATAATTTTTGAACCTAAAATTAAAATGTAAACAACAAAAAAATTGATAACACTAGCTAAAATCCGGGCAGGAATTATTTCTTAGCCTACGCTTTTGACGCGTGATGTTATTATCTCTTGGACTTCAATCACATCTACCTTTACTTTTTGGCTAAAGTGTCGGTAATAACTAATAACCCTCAAACATGAAACTTGTACAACATTTATTAGTCCGACAGGCCAAACTTTTGACTCCACACCGACACCACCTCGACCTCGTACACGCGTTGTACGTCTTTTTTCATTTTCCACAAAAAACTTAAAATCAAAAAGCAGCAAAAAATTAATGAAATCTGTTACTGTATATAAACCGTCGCCCTCTGTATCATCGTCACAACCACAAACCAAATTTCGATGTTACCACTTCTATCCTTCCCTTCCAGTAATCACTCTCTACAATTCTCAACCGTCATCCGCTGTCACTCCGCCACCGCAACATCCGTAGTCCCACCGCCTGAGGCAAGTTTGTACGAGGTGCTTGGAGTTCGCCGGAACGCATCACCGTTTGAAATCAAGGTGGCATACAGACGATTGGCTAAAAGCTATCACCCTGACACTTTATCGTCGTCGGAGGAAAGTTCTGACCGCCGGAGCTTTGTCGAGATTAATAGAGCCTATGAGACTCTGTCGGACTCGGATGCCAGGGTGGTGTACGACTTGTCGATTGGGTTAGTGGGAAGAGCCGATGCGACGTCGTTTGGTGGGTTTTCGTCGGTGATTGTGGGCTCCAGTGGGGTTAGGGTTAACCCGACCCGGAGATGGGAAACGGATCAGTGTTGGTAGTACGTAATGTATATGTCATTAGTGTAATAGTGTGTGTACATAACGAATTTCAAACTTTCATCATTTGTTTGACCCAAACAAATTCATTGATTAAATCCAAAGGGTACAACTTTTTCTGCGATCTTGGATTATACTCCAGTTAAGATTGACGTATTTTTTCGATTTTGCAATCTCGATTTATATCTTATATTAGTTGGTTGTAAGAATGTCGTATATTATTTATTGGTCAGAGAATTTGAAAAATAAAGTGTTTTCATTTTAAATGAAACTAGTTTACAGCCTATGTATGGGTATTTGTTATGATATTTTATAACAGTTGTGTATCACTTTATTAATACAACTCAAAAAAACCCGAAAAATGATTAAAGAGTTACAAATCTGGAGATTACGATTAAAGAAGGATTACAAGAAATCGAAAGAATTACATATAATCACGAAAAGTTTTATCTGGTAACAATTGTGTATATCGTATGTTGATCAGGTAGACAAAATATCACTTTATCAATAGTTAGGTGTTCTATATATATATAGTGCAAATTAAAGGAAGTATGTATTGCTTCTCCGGTACGATCTATTTGGTAGTTGTATCTAAGAAGTTTTCATATTGATTTTAGATTTCTAAAGTATTTTGTGTTAACAGACACGATTTTAAAGTATTGCTTTCCCGGAACAATTTATGTGAGAAGTGTATTTGAGAAGTTTAAGTATTGATTTTTTTTTTCTTTTTAAGTATTTTGCGTTAATTGTAGGTTTGGGCATGGGACGGGACGGATTAAAGTCATCCCAAGTCCCATCCCGGCCATTATATATGGGACGAGACTTGGAAGGGCCTTGAGTTTTTTTCTAAAAACCATTGGGCCTATCCCCGTTGGGAGCAGGACGGGACGGGATGGGACGGGACTAATCCCGCATGATCAATGTAAACATTATTTTCGCCTTTAAGGTTTAAAATTAACAATTTACGAAAGCAGATTTCATTGATATCTTTAAAACGAAAAACGTCAAAATAGAATGTCGCAACAAGACTTACAAAACATAATTAACATGTCATGTCTAAACATCCAAAATAAAATATAAGAACAAAATTACATAATTATCACTACTCCTTCAACAATGTCGCAACTGAGTTCAAATTTCTCTTGCCCTTTGTAGATGAATTTAGATAATTGTTAATTTATAATAACAAAATTACATAATGATCACTACTTCTTAGGTTTATATATTTAATTATTTAATTTATATTTATATATTTATATATTTAATTTATATTTAAATTTTAATATATGTGGGACGGGACGGGCCTTGCGGGACGAGGAAGGTAAGACCCATATCCCGTCTCGCAATATTTTTGGTAGGACGGGACAGGACGGGATTTAAAAATTTTAGATAATAAACCACCGTGATCGGGACGGGACCGTGACGGGCCCGGAATTTGCGGGATTTGTGTCCATCCCTAGTTAATTGGCACGGTTTTTATGTGTTGTTTCCCAACAGTTTATATGAGAAGTGTACTTGACAAGTTTATGTATTGATTATTTTTTTTCTTTTTATATATTTTGAGTTAACTGAGACGATATTCATATTTTCTGTTGAAGATTTGATTACGAATTGCTTTTTTACACATATAATTGTTAAAAAGTTTTTACAAGAGTCGTAGGTTTAACCGACACAATTACGAATTTATTTTTTACGAATTTTGATTGACGTAAAATTTAAAATTTCACAATTGTAATTGATATATATATATATATATATATATATAGTCAAATTAGAAATGATTTTTGGCTTAATTAGTTATTTAATAAAAAAATCTATTTCAAGAGGGAAAAAAAAACGTGAAATCGCCAAGTCAACATCAACGTCGCCACTTTAGTTTACGGTATATAAACAAGCTTTTAAATAGTATTACCCACTGTCAAGAAAGTCCTCATATTGAATTTATAATGGAATCAATCGTCAAAAGATAAAAGCAAAATAGTAAAATAGATGCGGAGGTTGGGAGACAACTTGAGGTGTAAATATCATCTGCATAAGACGGGTGTTCAAAAATCCGCCTCGAAAAAATGGGTTAAAATTCGATAACATGCGGATGAAATTCGGGTGACAAGTTGAATAAGTGATGGGACGGAGTGGATACAGGTGAGCAGCTCAAGACCCGTTACCCGACCCACCACCAACATTCATCACCCATTTTAATATAAATATTTTTTTATGTTTTCAAAATATAAAATATTTTATGACAAACATATTTTAATAAAAATATTTTAATAACTAAATAATGTAAGTCTACATTAAAATTTCATGAACTCTAAAGTTCTTATTTATTTTATTTATTTATCATTTTTGCCTTCATTACCTTGTCACCTGGTAACTTTCAAGTTCCATGGATTTTAAAGTATAAATTTTTGTTTGCTAAAGAGGACGAGTCAAATAAAGTATGTTACTTTTGAGATTACGAAAGTTGAAGACATCTTTGTATGACGATATTTGATTTAATGTTTTGGTTTTTTTCACTTTCGGTTCATTTTATATGTTTTAGAACTAGATATTTCGGATTTATATTTTCATTACAAACATGTTAGTAGTTAAGGCTTGAACTATATTGAATCGTATATTTAATTTAGCTTACACAATTTTACTTTGTTTGAAATCTTGGTTAAGCATTAGCTTTTTTAAAAATCGGGTTAAATTTCACCAAAAACAAACCTGATCCACCTGTTCATTTGGTCCAAACAACCAAAATGTTTTTCATGGTGGACAGAAATGCATTGGTTGCGAGATGAAGATGTTTGGTTTCCTTCCGATTCAATATTTGGTTTCATAATTCTCGTATTTGTTTCAATTTGTTCTTGTTTTGAAGTGACCAAAATGTATGGTTGTTCGTAACTTTGTATAGAAGATATGTTCAACAAAAAATTATAGAAGCTTAAAGGCCATCAATGACACCCTATGATGCACATATACCTCTAGGCGGCAACATTTTCCGTATTGAAAAATCGGAAATGGAAAGAAGCGTCCGGAAGCAGCTCATACACGGTCAAGACACAATCTAGGCATCGGACACTCCGCGAACACAGTCAAGAAACATATCCTATGGTGAAACAAATAGAAAATTATCACGATTAGAGGGAGAGGGAGAGAAGTGGATCAATCGAAGACAAAGAACCGGAAGGTCAAGAAACATTTTATGTGGCGATATGAATCTCAAGACTTAAGAGCAATAAGAAACCCCTTGAAGACCTCACCTTGCGTTCCTATCCTCATTTTCAGTGACCACATATGAGGACCTCGCCCTTGTTCCTATCCTCATTGGAGATTACCTACCCTCGTGATGACCCTTTGAACCTCATCCTAGCCTTTGGACTAGGAAATGTGATAAGAGGGCTTGGCAAGAAGGAGATAAAAGACATATTTGGGATGCATACTGTAAGAGCCTTAGTCTTTGGAGCCAGTTTGGCCTTAGCCGCCCCCACGGGTTCAGGGAGCCGCCCCTGCGGCTCGTGTAGCTTTCCGCCCCTACGGCTCAGGAAACCGCCCCTGCGGGTTCTTGCGGCTGTAGCCGGCTTTGTTGACCGGTTGACTCGTGCTTTACCTTCTCTTCTTACCTTGGGGAGCAAGAGTTTCTTCTTCAGTCTTCATTCCCACAACTGAGCTTGAGAGCCAGCTGGTAGTGTTGTTTTGATCTTCCTTGCAGCCTAGGACCACAACTGTGGTAAGCATCTTGCTTCTTCTTCTTCTTCTTCCTTGATTCCTTTGCTTAGCTTAGGATTAGATGTATGTGGATGTAGATTAATGTTGGAATGTGGTTGTGTATGTATATGTGTGGTTATGGCATGAAGAAGACGTGATTTGATCACGTGAAGAGCCGAAGAGGAATCGCGGGATCGCATTCTACACTGTCGCCGCCCCCGCGGCTAGAAGCCGCCGCCCCTACGGGAGCCGTGTCACAACGCCGTGCATGCGTTGCCTGCGGCCACTGTCACCGCGCCTGCGGCCGAGCCTTGCCGCGCCTGCGGTTTACCTTGTTCCGCCCCTGCGTCTTTCCGTTCCGCAGGTGCGTCTTGTACAAGATCTACTTAGAGTAGTATGATCCTTTCCTTTCCAAGTATGAGCGGGTTAGTAGCATGCTAGGTACGTGTTTGAGGTTAGAATGATGATGAGTATGATATCGTTTATGCCGGTTATGGCTTTGAGGTTTATGAGTTAGGATATGATCCTTATGGATCCCTTGGGTCTAGGTGTGACCCTTTGATGGATAGGAGTTGATACCTTGTTATGCCTTGTTTTAGGCAGTGTTGTCCTCCAAATTGGAGTGGACCGTGTTTGAGGGTTGATCGTGGTTGAGACTACTTCTGAGGTTGAGGTAAGTCCATAGGACTTACTTAGCTACCATCCTTATATTGGATGTATGTATGAGTGGTGTGTGATATATGCTTGATAACATGCGTTGTGATGATTACCGACCTATGGTTTAGTGACTGCCCATTGTAGGGTTGTGACAGCCTTGCCCTGTCATCCCGCATGGAGACAAAGAGGTTCTCTGCGGACTGGCCAGATTTGGAAGTGGGACGGGCACCTACCGTTCTCATAGTGTAGACGGGAAAGTGTTACCAGATTACCACTACAACTGGAAACATCCCCGAGAGGCGAGGGTTATATTCCTCGTGTCACATATATTCATATACATCTATTTATACGATTTGAGTGTTGGACGTTATAAAGATAATAAACCGGGTAAATGTGTGATAACATGATGATGTGTTTATTATTCCTGATGTGTGATTGTGCTTATGCATCTCTATATATATGTGTACGGTTAGCTAACGGTTTTATACAGTGTTGTAGATCATTTGCAGGTTAGGAGAGCTGCAGAGTGATCCAGAGAGGTGATCCGCTGAGGGCTCCGTACACTAGGCGTTATCGTGGGATATGAGATCTTTTATTATGTACAGTTATGTTTTATTTGTACTCAGCGGTACTTCTGTATCACCTTTTGATACTTATATATATATATATATATATATATATATATATATATATATATATATATATATATATATATATCAGTTTCATGTTTTGGTTTTAATCTATTTGTGCCTTGTTGTAAGATCCAGTGAACTTGTTGTCAAGCTAGGGTCAGGATCCATTGTGAGATCCTAGCCCAGTAGCACCTCAAGTCCTACGGATTTGGGGTGTTACACCTACCTACGAGACCTCCCCCATCAACTTGATCCAAGCTTTTGTCAAGTATTACTTGCACTATGTAGCGGGGAAGAGTAAAAGTAGGAATATCTACCACCCAATCTTTTAGGTATTCTTTAGGATCTTGGGGGAGAGCCTTTTTAGTAGAGTGTATAATGTCTCTATTCTCACCGCCGATAAGGTTTACATTGCCTCATTCATCTTTAGGAATGTTATCCTTAACATTCCTTTCACGACGGCGAAATTTCTTTGGAGAGTGTGCAAGAAAGGCAATGGTGTTATATGTGAGTATGATAGCGAACTACTTCAACCTCAACCTCCACCAATTCACCCTACCTAAACCCTACAACATCATGGAGGTAGATAAAATCTTGGTCAAGTTCAATGAATTTTTGAATATTGAAAGAACGGAAGGCATAAGGAGGAGGAGGATGTTGGTGGTGGTGGTGGTGGAGCTCAAGGTTAAGGTCAAGCTTTCGGATCCAGATCCCACCACCAAGAAGTGGAAGAAGAAGACCAACAAATCCCTCAAAGGGCTAAGGAGTGAGCAAACGGACATGCATGAAGAGCTTGAGGCTTTAAGGAAGAAGTGTTTGGGAAGGAGGACATGACTCGAACTCTCCCATGGCCTAGGCTTCATCTAAGCCCCAATAAGAAATATTGCATTTTGCGTGTCTTCTTTTACTCTACTCTTTTATTTTTGCATTAGGGACAATACAAAGTTTAAGTATGGGGGAGGAAATTCTTACATTCATTTGTATATGTGTGTTGCTTATTCTCATTCTTGTTAATTTCCAGTTTTTTTTTTTAATTTTTTTTTTTGTGTTAGTCAATTTTTTTCAAAATCCCAAAAACATTCATATATTTCAAAATTCCACAAATATTTTTTGAAAAATTTAAAAAATTTGGTATGCTTCATACTATGTAGAAATGACCTTAATGATGATATTATGCTCTAAACCATAGCAATAATTTGTGACTTGCTTGATTGCAAAGTTTATGAACTTGAACATATTAGAAGCATTTAATTAGTTGATTCATAAAATGTATATGATTGATGAATTTAGTTGAACACTTATGATTCCTATTGGTTGATGTATGACTTAGTGTAGCTTATATTGAGAAAATTTGAGCTAAAGTAAACATTTCTTAGGTTCATGATAGTGTATTGGTTATGAACTCTTAATTACTCGTCCTAGGAAAGCTTACATTGGTTGACACTCACTTAAGTGAAAAATACTAACCCGTAAGCCAAAAGGCACAATATGAAGAAAGTAAAGAAAAAGTCATAGTGAAGCACATCAAAGTTCAATATGCTACTTGGATAATGTGATGAATGCTTATTTTTCATATTTCTTTGCTTTTATGTCAATAAGGTCAAGTATGCACACCAATGAGATGAAATGAAAGTGAATGTAAATCATGCCAAAAGAGCATGAAGGTTTTTATTTTTTAGGCCGAGTCCAAGAAAAAAATAAAGCATCATAAAGGACCCGATATGATCATGTGAGCTTTTAGCAATGTTCTTGATCATTTGGTGAAACAATACAAGTCATGTGCAAACATCAATAAAGACCTTTAAGTAGCATGACTAAGTTTGGAAACTTAGAATTCTTGATTATAGATTTTGTGAATAAGTTGTGCCGCTACCCTTTTCTAGATAGCAAACTTGATCCTCCTAAAAACTACATCTGAAGACCTGTGAGACACAACATTACCATGTAAAAACCGTTGCACTCTCTTGAGAATCTCGACTGCATCGGGCGCAAGAAACTCAAACGTGTCAAAAGCAAAAAATTTTACACATGTTGGTTTTCAATGCAAGCTCTTTCATGCTTAGCTACCTTCGTAGAGGCCGTATTATCAATATAAGCATGTTTTTCACAAGTCATCCAAACACTAACACGTCAAATCTTCATCAAATTAAATATGAATAAATCTGAAACCAATATTCATATAGTTTTGCCATCATCTCATAATTGTTTGCCATAATGTAATGAATGCTTATTTTTCATATTTCTTAGATTTTATGTCAATAAGGTCAAGTATGCACATCAATGAGATGAAATGAAAGTGAATGTAAATCATGCCAAAAGAGCATGGAGGTTTTTATTTTTTAGGCCGAGTCCAAGAAAAAAAAAACATTATAAAAGACCCGATCATATCTAGATTGCACTTAGGAAATGTGAGCTTTTAGCAATGTTCTTGATCATTTGGTGAAACAATACAAGTCATGTGCAACATCAATAAAGACCTTTAAGTAGTATGACTAAGTTGGGAAACTTAGAATTCTTGATTATAGATTTTGTGAATAAGTTGTCCCGCTACGTTTTTCTAGATAGCAAACTGATCCTCTTAAAAACTACATCTGAAGACCTGAGAGACATAACATTGCCATGTAAGACCCGCTGCACCCTCTTGAAAATCTCGACTGCATCGGGCGCAAGAAACTCAAACGTGTCAAAAGCGATTTTTTTTTTACACATGTTGGTTTTCAATGCAAACTCTTTCATGTTTAACTACCTTCGCAGATGACGCATTGAGGGTTGTTTTACCAACAATAAAAGGCCCGCTACGCAAATTGACCTGATAAAAAATCTCCGTCAAATCAATACAAACATGTTTTCCACAACTCATCCAAACACTAACACGTAAAATCAATATCAAAATTAAATATGAATAAATCTGAAACCAATATTCATATAATTTTGACATCGACTCATAGTTGTTTGCCATAATAAGTTTTACGTCAATATTCCTTGTAGTCAATAATTGTGCTGATGCAGCATTGTTGGCTTCTTTATCAAAATAAAGAATTTTAACTTAAATGATTCAAAAACCCTCAATGTATTGAATTATCAAATACGTATATGTTTTCAGTGGGATATTCTATTTGTTGGTGAGATCGTTGATAATAAAATATCTCCTTCTACATTGATTTGTATACCTAATTGCATTTTTTAATTTCCTCGTAAATTATTGAGCCGTTTATAGGTTAGCTATGATTAGAGCGATATTGCTTGATTATTCCCCAATAATGTACCAATATTGTTTCAGAAAAAAATGTACGGATACAAACTCAACTTCGACGCCTTCGGCGAATCAAAGTTCGATTCGAGATATATCATTTCTCTCCGAGCAGAAAAAATCGAAAAATAAAACTATTATTGGTGCGGAAATTTTAGTCTCTATTATATGATCTAAAAAACAATTAACCTCAAAATCGACAACATCATTATTGAAGAAGGCAATCTCGTTATCATCAATGTCATTAATGGCTCTGACATTTGCATTGAGAAATTGAAATGTTGATTGTTGACCTCCTAATTGAACTTAACAAATTTAAATCAGTTCTCATATTACACGTATTTTCAGATAAATCAACGGAGTTGCCGAAAGATTTGATAATTTTGGACACATTCCTACACCGTTTGACCTTTTTGCAGATCTGAATCATAATTTAAAAAATGTACCGATATATGTGAGTTTGTACGTGAGGTCGAGCAATAATATCCGATCATAATTTTCAAGATTCGACCCAAAAGAATTCGATTTTGAAAATATGCTTTAATTGACGATTCAAGGTTGATCTGAATCCGAACCTGAAGATTTTATTGGTCCCTTAATCGGGGTTTTGAAAAAATTGGATCTGATATCCGATAATCCCGATTTTATTTTAACGAAGTCCTAATTTAATGATTTTTTATTGTAATGCTTCATTTTAGCTACGCAAGTATTCGACTTTTTCCCAAAAGTGAATATCAACTAGAGTTGCTATCTATTTTGCTTTTTAAATGTCATTAAAAGATTTTTCAATCATGGTGTTCGAATTTTTATCTAAAATTTTGTGGATGGATGGGTGGAAAACATGCTTATATTGTTTTGACAAGAGTCTCTCCTTTGATTGGTTTGGATAACGAGTCTTTTGTGGTGGGCAAGACGGCTCTCAACGCAGCCTCTTTGAAGGTGGCTAAGCATGAAATGGCTTGTCTTGAAAATCAACATGTGTTTCTTCCGTTCGCTTTCGATACGTTTGGTTTTCTTGCACCTGATGCCGTCGAGATTTTCAAGAGGGTACAACGGATCTTTAATGGTAATTTTGTGTCACCTAGGTCTTCAGATGTAGTGTTTAGAAGGATCGGGTTTGCTATACAAAAAGGGTTAGCGGCGCAGCTTGTTGTCCGCCTCATTTATAACTCGATGTAATAATGTTTAAATTATAATATAATATTAATTTTAATGATATATAGATAATTTTTATTTCTATATATTTATTTCTCACATTTAATTAAATGACACTAAATTAATCAATATACAAATATGAGAAGGAATAAACAAAACAATCATCCTATTTTATTTTCATAAATAAAAAATTAGAGAAGATTATTACTTATTAGTTTATTATAAACCAACTGAGAAACAAATGACTGTTATGTACTCAAATATTCATGAATTAAATGAATTATACAAATGAAAATCAATGATAATGCTGCATTATTTACTTCTCTACAACGATTAAAAAAAATATTTTTTCAAAAATAAATGGGAGAAATTATCCAAAATCCCAATTCATAACGTAACCCCCCTAAACATATCTCATATTCTCTAAACTATTATGAAAATCTACATATGGAAATCTTCGTACGGCTTACGAACATTAAGACTGCTTCAAAGATTTGTTCTTTGTGTGTAATTGACTATTTGTCCAGTAATGGATGTCGACGTGAGAGACAATAGCCAAACTCCGACATTCTTCCATATATTTGAATTTTTTTTATAATTATTTTTAATCGATTGATATTTTTTATCGAGGTAATTATATTGATGTGATACCTTATTCAAGTGAAATACATCTATAATTTCTTAAGTCTCTTTTTTCTTTGCGGATTCTGTCATGCGTGGATATTAAAAATTATGAAATGTGCATCCATAAAAAATTATGGGTATGAACGAAGAGTTGAACACAAATTATGAAATGTCGTACCTTACTCAACCAGTATACAGAGGCGAATTTAGGGTTGGGCGACACTGGGCCGTTGTCCAGCCCAACCCTATATAAAAAATTTTTTTTTACCGGGTATTCCACGCTCAGCCCAACACTAAAAAAAATAAATTATTGTTGGATATTATACTGATGTTACTACAATCACATGTACTACATAGGTAGTTTCTTTTGAATATGGGTAATAGTTTGATAGAGTGATGTTTAATTGCTAGATTGCTAGTATAGGTCTAGTCTACAAGAATAGTGCGGTACACAACACTACTTCAAAGCATTCAAGTGTATAAATATTTTAGATTACACTAAATTTATTCTACAAGTAAGTGTTTCTTAAATTAAATTTTTTAAAAATATTAGATGAATTATTATGTATTAGATTATCATATATTAGATAAATTGATGACATATGCTAGTAATTTTACTAATTATTTTTTTTATATTACTTAATTTAGTTTTTGATTTAGTTTTCATTGATTAGGTATTATTTTTTCTTAAAATTAATTGTAATAAATTTTTAAATGTATATTTGTATACTTTTACATTTTTGTAATTCTCGGTGGTTGTTAAAAAAAATCAAGATGGGTGACCTCTTGGGAAGTTTCATGCACGAGCATAGTTGGTATGTAGGCAACGTCTAAGACCTTGGGTCTTACAATATATATATATATATATATATATTAAGATTATATAAAAAGGGTCTTTCGGTAAAAAGTTTTCTTATGGTGAAAAGTAACAATTTTTCAAACGTAGCAAGTACGTGTGACTATTGTTTTTTAGACGTTCAACTAAAAACTATGTCGTATAAAGAGGTGTGATCAATCGTTCAACTATATCCAAAATTATTCAACTATATCCACATTTATTCAACAATATGATCACATTTTCAACTATATTTGAAATTGTGTAATTGTTCAACTATATGACCATTTCTTCATCTAATCACAAAGTGTTATTTTTATGTCCAATTGTTCAACTATACTTCAAATTGTTCAATTATATGACCAACTGTTTAAGTATATTCTAAAATGTTCAACTATTATGTTGAACAACTAATCATATTATTGATAATTTCGAATATAGTTGAATAATTGACATGTTTGTTCGATTTTGAACATAGTTAAACAAATACATGATATAGTTGATCAATTGATACTTTCTACCACAAGAAAACTTTCTACTGGATGACGTTTTCTCACTTGAATCTGACCCTATATACACATATATAATAGGATCCAAAAAATGTCACCCTTAAAGTTTTTCCGAACTCCATCAACTCGTTTACAATGCAAGAATAAAAAAAATGTTATTTTACTTATTTATTTTCATTTGTTTGAATTGTAAGTTTTTGTAGTTTTTACGGGACATAACTTGTTTGTGTAACACAAGTATATTTTCATTGTAATTTTAATTTGGAATACTTTATATTGTTTAATTTTGTATGATAACTTATGACCTGGACCGTACTGTATGATTTTTTTAAAGTTTAGTCCTAATCTGCTCTATACAGGTCTAGTTATGTGTTTAAGAAAAGTGAATGGTGTTATAAATAAGTTATCAAAGATCGGTCATTCAAACATTTTTTGCCGAGGAAATAATACCGCTTGATGTGCATTGAAAATTTGAAAGGATAATATAGGGTGGTACACGATAGATCAATCACATTCTCCTTGCCCATTTATATAAAAATGCATCTAATAATAACAAAGTAAGAGAAATTCCGGTTCATATTCCTGTGATTTGAAATATTTCGAAATTTATCCAGCAGTTTTTTCAAGTTCGGTTGGTATCCTTGTATTTTTTATCATTTCCGGATTTTACCTTTTTCTGTTAAAAAAGTAAGTGGATGTTAGACTTCCGTTAGTTTACAAGTAAATTGAAAAATATAGAAAAAAATAAATTAAAATTGAAAAGAGAAATATATCCTCTCGAACGAAACTCTCGTCTTCTCCGCTACAGATTCAAGGATAACTTTTTTTTTTCTCTATCTCCAGGTTTGAAAACTCTAATTCTCCGTTGACTTCATTGGTATTGTTATTTGTTATTTTAAAGCTAAAACTCCGATTTGTTTTGTTAAAAGACAATTCAAGGTAACTCAACTGTTTCCATTGTTAAGGCACAATTTGAAAGCTCTGGATTTGAGAACTCCTTAGAAATTGTGTGGTGGACAAAGAGAGAAATTCGTAAATCAATATTAACTAGAGCTCCTCAAAATAAACTCTGTAGATTAGCCTTGGTGGACACACTAGCTAGCCAAATACTAAACACATGAAAGTCCGGCTGCCAAATCTTCTGTTTGGGTATGCTATCCATTTCCCTTTCAATTTTTTTTGTTTTTATCTAGTTGTTGTGTATAATTGTTTTTTTTGGATGCAACTTTCTTTTCTCTGGATAATCTTGCAATTTTCCTTTGCTGAACATTTTCTCATGTTATTAATAAGTTAATTCAGGCATCTAAATATGAGAAGTTGTTGACAGAAGGAACTATATACATAATAGGATGGAACGAACCTGAATACCAAAGTGTCCTATTTTTTGGGTTGGGCATAAATACTAAACATAGCTTGCAATTCATAGGACAATAACAGGAAGAATATGACGTTGAGAAATTCACATACAAATAAAGGACAATAAACACCATTAGATACTTATAAATTACAAAAATCAGGGAAAGAGAGCAAAGATTCCAACACAAAATAAGCACTACCCAAAACATTAACCAACATCTATAATTTCATATGAAGATACTTCTCTGAGAGGCCCTTTTATTCATGCTTCCCACAAATGAATCGTGTTTGTACAATCATGGGATTGTAGAAAGAGTGGGTATTTGGAAGAAGTCGGGGTCGATGTTTGAATGTGGTTGAAGGAAAAGTTGAGAGCAAGGCAAGCTAAGAAGAAGGCAAATCAGAAGGGGAACCGGGTGTTGAGTTAAGAGAGAGAGGTCGATTTGACAAAAAATTGAAGAACATGAAGAAAAAGGGGCGAAATGGGCCAGCGAGGTTTGTCGAGGCGAGCTGCTATACAAAGTTGAAATCGGAGGTAAGACGGAGGAAGTTGAGGTCTGAAGAGGTGTGTTGATACAAGTTGAAAGGACGAAGCACATGAAACAATGGTGAAGAGGCGTGAGATGTGCCAAAACGCAGGATTAATTTATTTTATTTTATTTTTTTACTAACGGAAGTCTAACCGCCATTTACTTTTCTAACAGAATAGGGCAAAATCCGGAATTGATGAAAATATGAGGGTACAACCGAACTTATAAAAACTGTTGGATAAATTTCGAAAAACCCCAAATCACAGGGGTACCAACCGGAATTTCCCACAAAGTAATTTGTATCCTACACTCTATGAGTTTCTTCACTTATTTAAATTGAAAAATTAAAAATAAATGTCAGATTGGGTGGGATATAGGCAATCAGTGGAGAGACTTCCAAAGATAAAATAAACGGACAAATTTCTCCTTAATTCACGTGAATCAAGAAATTTTATTCCGATGCCGGTAGCGTTATCGAACATTAATCTAGTAAACCCCACTGTTAATCTCCTATAGAAACGTAGACACCGGGGCTACCGGTTATCCATCAAAGCCCGGTCGCCGTCACATCGACACCGCTTGGTGTTGTGATAACCGGAAATTTTATTCCAATGCCGGTAGCGTTATCGGACTTTAATCTAGTAAACCGAATTGTTGATCAACAAAATGGGCCAGCTTGCTTTATTCCTTCTTCCCTCTTGGACTTGCGTTCTTCTTCTTTTCCTCTTGGGCCTGGAGTTAGCACCGGCCCATCACGGAGTCTTCTTTCTTCTTTCCTGGGCAGAAGGCCCACTCCCGAGTCTTCTTTCTTCGTTTCTTCACCGATGAGCAAGAGCCGGTTACCATAAATCTTTCCACGCCAAGATTTACGCGAACTGGAGCGACTTCTTCCCTGCACGCAAGAGATCGACAGACGCTGCTTCTTCCGTCTCCTCACTCACTTTCCTTCGATCACACCTGTCTGCACCCCTCTCTAACGCTGCCTGAGTCCTTTTCCACGCCACGGAAATACCTTTTTCTTCATC
Source organism: Fagopyrum tataricum (assembly GCA_002319775.1). Taxonomy (NCBI): domain Eukaryota; kingdom Viridiplantae; phylum Streptophyta; class Magnoliopsida; order Caryophyllales; family Polygonaceae; genus Fagopyrum; species Fagopyrum tataricum. Next base: position 21,188,602 of record CM008281.1, on the reverse strand, counting down.
GGCCATCGGGGCTCGTTCGTTCCTGCTGCAGACTGGGTAAGCTTCTTGGTTCCTTTCTCCTCCCTTCGACTTCGGTTTCGTTTCTTGAGCCAAGAACGTGTCTTTCCTGCTGCAGACTGGTCACGCCAGAGTGTTGCCACTATCCAGCGATTGATTCATCCTGGACCATCCCAGGAGTGCAGAGAAGACGAACCAACGATCACCATTCTTGCTTCAATCTACGTGAGACGAGCTTCTTTCTTTTCCTGCACTCTTCTTCTGTTCTTGCTAGTTGAGAACTAAATTCCAAAATCTTGTTCTCCTGCTTGGGAAAGTAAATAGATTCTAGCAGATAGTCTTGTTGGTTGTCTGTGTACCTATTCAATTCGATGGTATATATTTTTTTAATAAATAAATATTCTTGTGTTGTACTGTTGCCTATATACTTTCATAGCATAGTTCATTTAGATGATGTGCTTGTTCGATCTGTAGTGCTTGTTCGTGCAAATTTGAATATTATATATATATATATATATATATATATATATATATATATATATATATATATATATATTTTAGATTCCAGTAAATTTTAGATTCTAATAAATTTTATTTTTATGACAATTTTTTCTCGTCCCCTTATAAAGAGAAAAAGGATCAAGCGAGAAATTGAAATAAACTACAAACTTTTACAAGTAAAAGAGTTGGAGGAGTAGTGTGCAATTTGAAAAAATGAGAACTAGCAAGATCATGAAGTCGTTTAAAAATTTGCACGATGTAAGTAAATCATATAACCTTAAAATACAAACATTTTTTTTTACGTTGTCAAATCTTGTACATCATCTAATTTTATACAATATATTAAAAACGTATTTGCATGTATACGTAGATGGATACATTGGACAAATTTATTGCAGACCCTAGTTATGAAGGGATCGACATGCACACAATAACCAAAGAGGACGACAAACTTTTCATCAAAATTTGTAAAGCGTTTGTCAATAACAAAGATGAAGCTATACTAGTTAAGTCATATGTTATATAAACTTTTTGTTTATGTTATCTAAAATATAAAACTAATTCTCAATTAATAAATCATTATAGAATGTACATTCAAACAAGCAAGAAATGCAATCTTTAAACATGAAAACTGACAAAATCAATATACATAACGAAGATCACCAACAAACTCGTAAGTATCTATTTTTTTCTTTAACTATTCAATCTTCAATTCTTTTGAAGTCGTCAATAAAACGATTTATTTTTTGCACGGTCATGTATTTGTGTTCAAATTATTAAAAGCAAGCCATAATTGCATATACTATCGAAAACTTTTTGAATTTTTTCATATTTGAACTTGTCTTATTAATATTTGTTTAATTTGCTAAATATAGTTACAACTTACATGTTTAAGGATTTGTTCAGAAAAACATCCATTTAAAATCTTTGTTTCTTTAACAAATTGTCTTTCTAAAAATTTAAGAAAAAATTTATCATAAAATATAATTTAATAAATTCTAGTACCGTTTACAACAAAAATCTAAGGTGACTAGAATAAGATTTGTTTGTCACTTTTATTACTTTTTAGATTTTAATAAAATTTTAAACTATTTAATTAAATAGGTTTTCAAACTAAATTGTTTTGAGTTATATCGAAAATAATTTTAGTCTTTCATTTTTTAATTATTAATTATTATTTACACAAACATAAGAGATAGTATTTTTGTAGGTTAACAAAAAGTTTTATTAAATTATCTATAAAAAAAAAATCAACTTAAGAATATTATACAAGATTACAAGGTATGTTTATGTTTCAATTAGTGTTTTTTGTAGATCCTAAGAGAAAGGTCCGAGCCAATTCCCATACACTAGGTACGTAACTTGAAAATCGTTAGTTTATTAAGACTTTGAAAACAATGTTTTTGTTTTGTAATTTCGTTTAGCTTTTACAGAATCACAATTTTCTATTTCGACAGAACCAAGAAAAGTTCAAATTATAGAAACTAAATATTTGGTGGAGGCGAGTCAGCATGACCTACATCTCAAGAAGGAAGCTACTAGAAGGAAGCTTCATGAAAACTACAAAAATACTCGTAAGTACTCTTTACGATAATAAAGATGTAGATGTCTAAGTTTATTACAATGAACGGCTTATTATATATGTATTTTTATATTAATCCTTTTTATACATGTATATAAAGTTCCCACAAGATCTAGCAAAGTTATAGAATTGAAAGATATCCCGGATCGCTCAAACGCACGAAATCAACTCATGGGAAGTAGGATCATCAACAAGAAGAAGAGTGTGTCTCACAGATCAAGCCTTGTTGCCAAGGTACGTAAGAGATTTTATTTCATAACCTTTTATATATTCTACTACTTAGACTAGTTTTAAATTTTTAATTAACATACCGTTTATTTTTCTAATTTAAAAAAAAAAGAGCTTTCTCTATACAATGAGCATCCTCACCGAAACCAAAATTTAATATGTGTATGCCAATGTACCTTTATTCTTTTTTTTTTTCCAGCTATCTAAACTTGAAAGAAGACGAAGACACTATTAAGGAAAATAAGTTTGTGGCACCTATCGACTAATGAAAGAGGACGAAGACACTAATGAGGAAAGGAAGTTTGTTTTAGTGACAACATAGACTAGTATTAGGAGAACTACATGCAGCTTGATATTCATACATTATGTTTGGGTTATGTAGGCAGCCGGTACATAGGTTCTTAGCTTTTTTTTTAGTTTTGTTCATGTGTAATATATTCTTTGATGACGAAAAGGATCTTTAGGCTATAAGGTTTGAGTTTTATTTCAGCCTTCAAACTTAGTATCCACATCTATGTTTTGGGGTAGAAGGGTCATGGCTTCAAATCTCATTCATGGATCTGAATATGAGCAGAAGGTGGAGAAGAAAGAAGGAAGAAACGCTTTTTGTTCAGTCTTATGAGTTAGTATCTTTATTATGTATTTTGACTAAGTACATTTATTTTGTTTCACAAAACACTATACTGTTTATGCATTAAACACGTAGATATAGGAATGTACCGGTTCAGCTGCACTTTGTAAAATCTGTTTTGTGTTTATAACAAATTTCGATTCTCAATCTTTCATTGTATTATCTACAATGGAATCAATATATACTACTAAAGTAGAGAACATCTGAGGCTGACGTGGCGCGTTGTGGGAGCAATATTTTGAAATGGAGCTTCCACAATTAACGCCTAAAAATCTTTTTTCTTTTTATCCGCTAATAAATTTTGTGACTATAAATTTATATGTATATTAAAATTCAAAATAATTCATCCATTTTTTGTAACTATTTAAATAGTTATTGTTACGTGTTTAATGCAAAATTACAGTCTTACAACAAGTTTCGGATAACAATTAAGACAATTCTCAACATAATGAATTATCAAACATTTTTTATGACACACAATTATCGTCTAACCCGTGCAGGGCACGGGTATTAAAACTATTACTCTACTAAAGCAGTATACATTAATGCTGATGTGGCGCGCTGTGTGAGAAGTATTTTAAATAAGAGCTCTCATACTTAAAGCAAATAAATCTTTTTTTTAATATCAGTTAATAATTCTTTTTTTTTTCTCCCCACCAATTTTAGAAAATCTTATTGAAACGTTAAATATTTTCAGAGTTTTTCTATCCCACATCGATTGGGAGGGTTTTGAATCTATATTATACTAAAACAATATACATTAACGCTGATGTGACGCGCTATGGGAGCAATATTTTGAAATAGAGCTCCCACAATTAAAGCCAATAAATCTTTTTTTAAATTATTTAATTATTATTTTTATTTTTTTTCTCCCCACCAATTTTAGAAAACTTTATTAAAAAAACGTTCAATATTTTCAAGAAATCAGGAAAAAAAGAAGAAGAAAGTTTCGATTTTGTTTTATAAAAATTAAAAATATTTTACTTAATTTATGACTTTTAACATATTCGTTTATTTAAGAAAAAAAAAAAACCACGTTACACTCATAATCCTAAATTTTTTAATGACATATAAAAATTCAGTTGTCCAATCATAACCGGAATTAGAATTTTTCTTCCGGAAAAATAAGTTATATTATTTTGTATAAATGCGTTGATAGTATGTATCATTTTCAATAATTTTCAAAGTTCGTATTATTTTGAGTTTAAATGATAGTTGTTATTGTTTAGACTTTTTTTATATAAAGAAAATTCTTTTTAGTAATATTTATTATTGAATAACTTAACATATGCTATTAGTGAACTATTTAAATTTAACTATTTAATATTGTAATTTTTTACTTAGACATGTTACTTATATTATATAAATCTCCTTCATTTATATTTTAATATATTATTATTTAATATTGTTAATTTAAATTTTATGATTTTTTTACACTTCTTTTTTGCTAGTATATGTTTTACACATGACTTCTTATCTATCTTATATAATAAAATAACCCGTGAACTGATACTTAGCGTAATTTCGTACGGTCACCTTATCACTTTTATAGTGTCGTCTATTCGTTAACCCAAATCACGTACTCTAACATTTAATTTAATAAAACCTAAATCGTTTTAGGATTGATACTAACTTTGGCATTTGAGTATCTCAAAGGATATTGTTCAGGATTACTCTTTCCCGATTGTTATTGCAGGATTTGAATTATTGTTTGATTTACATTCATAATGTGAAAAAATACAGCTTTACAACAACTATCACATAACAATTAAGACAATTTTCGACATAATGAATTATCAAAAAATATTTTAACACACAATTATCGTCTAACCCGTGCAGGGCACGGGTATTAAAACTAGTATACTACTAAAGTAGAGAACATCCGGAGCTGACGTGGCGCGTCGTGGGAGCAATATTTTGAAATGGAGCTTCCACAATTAACGCCTAAAAATCTTTTTTCTTTTTATCCGCTAATAAATTTTGTAACTATAAATTTATATGTATATTAAAATTCAAAATAATTCATCCATTTTTTGTAACTATTTAAATAGTTATTGTTACGTTCCACAATTTTTTAAAACCATTTTTAACAATAATTCATCCGATTTTTTTTATATCTTTAGATTTTGTAACTATAAATTTACATATATATATTTGTAGATAAAAGCCAAAAAAAAAAAGAGTATAGGAAGAAAAAGCCAAAAAAAGTATTTTGTGAATCAAAGGACGTGAAGATCTCTGCTGATAAATAAAAAAAAATTATATTAATTACTCCGTAAAATAATTTTTTTTAATATCAAATTAAATATGAATAAATCTGTAACCAATATTCATATAGTTTTGCCATCATCTCATAGTTGTTTGCCATAATAAATTGTTTACGTCAATATTCCTTGTAGTTAATAATTGTGCTGATGCAGCATTGTTGGCTTCTTTATCAAAATAAAGAATTTTAACTTAAATGATTTAAAAACCCTTAGGGCCCATTTGGTTTGAGAAGGGGAATGAAAACGGAAAGAAAATGGTTAAGAAGATGGAAAGTAAACGGAAAGGGTTACTTTTGTTAGATGTTTGGTTTAATTTAGGAATGGATTCATTGAGCTCAATGTTACCTTTTCTTGTTTGGTTTGATAAATGGAATCATTGAATGGAATCACTAATGTTATAACTTATAAACTCTCTTTTTATATCATACTATACATGTCTGACCATATCGTGGGGTAAACTGAAACACGAGCAAAAATGTGTACCTTGCACGTATCTGATCTCAACTTTTGAATTTTACATAGATTTTCAACGTCCTTTGAAACATACAAGTAATGCCTAGAAAATTGTAATGAGTGCAAATTTCAACAACACAAGTTTATATAGTATGATATAATCTGTTATAAGTGCAACTTCGGTCATAACAACACAAGTCAAAATGGAAACATAAAGTAGTCAACCAGTTCAGTAGAAAATAGTCAAAACAGAAACAACCGTTTAGTCATAGCACCAAAAACAATAATGATCATTACAACATAACCTCGATCATCTTCACCTCTCACTTCTTCCTCAACAAATCAGCAACATATTGTTTCTTGAACGTGGCGCTTGATAGAATAAACGAAGTTTGTGTTCCTCCGCCATTAAAATTGAAGCCACCTATAATATTTCAAACAAGAATTTAGAGGACAATAATAAAATATGATTAACAATTTACAGTATCATAAATTTTACCTCTAAAGCATCTGATGGAGAAAGAGAATCCAATTTCAACACTTCCTCTAAAACTTTGTTAGTCTCATTGTCGAATTTTTCTTCCTTTCTTCTTCACTACTCCATACTTGAGCCATTGCACTCAAATTAGCATTCATGTCTTGAAAAACTTTTCCAAACTCAACAGATATTGATTGTAGAGAGGTAGCCAAATCCCCAACATTGTCCATTCTCTTCATTGGAGTCTTGTGTTTCTTTGCACTCTTCAAAGTAGATGAATCTTTCCTCTTCCTTGAACTACTTCCAGATTGCATGGACTCAGTTTCAGTTTCGGCTTCAAAATAAAATTCTTCATCGCTATCAAGTGTAGTGGACCCATCTCTGAAATCAGATTCTATATTTTGAACCGCTTGCACAAAAGACTCACTTGCTTGTCCCGTCGCTTTATCTTTGCCATAAATTTCAGCAAGTATATCAAAGTATGGGAATGGAACTCCATATAACCCTTTTGCCTTCTTATGAGTCTGTTATAATACACATATGACATTAAAAATACATAAGAATTAATTAAATTATCAAATTAAAGAGAACTATATAAATTACCTTGACCCATTCTTCATACACACTTCTATCTACTAATAATAGCTTCTTCTCTTGATCCCAGCTAAATCTTGAAATTCCAAGCATCTCAGCCATCGCACAATACTTCTCAGACCAATGTTTTAGCCTTGACTCGATATGTGGTTCAGCTTTCAATCCACAATTTGGGTGTTTTGCTGAAATCATGTCTTCTAACTGGTTCATGTATCCACCCTTGAACCCATTCTCACATTTCCATCTAGAGTTATGACACAACTCCAATAATGATTGGAGTAAAGTCTCATCTTCTTGTGCTGCCCAAAATCTCTTATTTTTACCTCTTCCTCGTATAGGACGTCCTTCCATCTGGAAACAATTCATAACAAATATCATGGTAGAAAAGCAACAAAAACTATATTTATGAGAAGTCATTCAAGTTTAACAAAGCACTCACTAGATCATTTCCCATTTAAAAAGCCTTATAAGAGACCCAATAAAGAAAAGAGTATGTCAAAGAGACATATCAATAAATGACAACAACACAAAAGTAAGAGAAAAAACAACATCACAAAGGTAAGAAAAAAAACTTCAAATTGTCATTACAAGAATGCAAACTACAAATTGTCATTACAAGAATGTAAACTACAAATTTTCATAAACTATCTAATCTATCTAGATCTCCGAGCGTTAAACATTTCTTGTGCTAATGTATTTCTATAACTGGTCCAACCATCTGAAGGCTCAGTATGTGTGATGTATTCTACACGTTGTCTTCCTCCTTGTACTACATCATCATCATCATCATCATCATCATCATCATCATCATCATCGGAATCAGAATCAGAACTAGAATTGAATTCCTCTACCTCATCCACAAGTTCATTAGGCATGAGTTTTCTGATTAGATTGTGCAGCAAACAACAAGCTAAGACAATACGACCTTGGGTTTTGATTGGAAAATATGAAGGGCTTCTAAGTATTCCCCATCTTCCTTTAAGGACCCCAAATAGTCTCTCAATCACATTTCTAGCTCTAGCATGCTTCATGTTGTAAAATTCCTCTGCACTAGAAGGTTGTTGGTTACCCCATTCCCTAAGGTGATATCGTTGTCCCCTATATGGTGCAAGAAACCCTTCAGAATTTGCGTATCCCCCGTCCACTAAGTAATAGCAACCTTCAACAATAAAAAAGGTTATTTCTAGGCTAACAATAAGTTGAGGATAAAGGTAGTTGATCTAGTTGAACTTACCTCTAGGAACCCTTAACCCATCTGGCCTAGTTAGTGCATTTCGAAGAACTCGACCATCATGTGCTGAGCCTTCCCATCCCGCCAATACATAAGTAAATTCCATGTTAGGAGTGCAAACTCCTAAAACATTCATGGAAATTGTGCCTTTCCTTGTTCGGTACTTTGCCTTTTCTCCAAAAGGTACCGTCATACTAATATATGTCCCATCTAATGCTCCTAAGCAATTCTACACAACGAATGTAATCTAATTAGTTAACAAGATATATGTTAGACTTGGTCTTAGAATGCAATGAGATAGGTTTATACCTTGAAGCATTTCCACCTGTCATCCTCACATTCATCAGAAATAGGTGTCGACTTTTTCAACAAATGCTCGTGGAGTTTCAAGACAGCCATCAAACAATGATTAAAATGTCTACTTACACTTTCTCCACTTCAAATAAAAAAATGTGCAACTGACCTATTTTTCTTGTGATGAGCCAAAGTGTAAAGAAAAATAGCTACTATCTCCTCAATTGACATGTTTTTTGTCTCACTCAATCCCCCAAGATCTCTAAGCATCTCACACAATGCTCTGAATACATTTCTGTTCATACGAAGTTCATTATGACAATATACATCACTTTCTTTTATCAATCTACTCAATATTTGAAGTCTTAGTTTTTTCCTAAGCCTTTTCCCTCCTTGTAGTTGAATACTTCTCCTAACCGATATACTCATCATGTACCACATCAAATACAAGATCATCGACACCCTAACAATCACAAAAATCACCTGGAGTTGTCTTAACCTTCTCATCCTTGGGTGATCCATTTCTGACAAACGAAGTAAAAAAAAAGCTATGGAAGTTTGAGAAAACAATAGTTGAATGCTAATAAGTTGAATATAAGAAAACGGAAACATTTCTATAAGAGACAAATAGTCACTAAAAACACTAGTATAATCCATCAACACTAATATAATCCACTAATACTTAAGCACATTAACTTCATATTGTTAACACTTATAAAAAAAAAAAAGAGGCCATAAATTTGGCTATGACAAAGAACACTGGTGTACTTTTCCTATCTTTATATCATTATTAATAAAATAACGGTTAGGGTTAGTAATTTTATAATCTTTATATCCTTAATATCATTATTCTAATGTGTCATGATGAAGAACACTTTTCTGCTACCTAACTTTATAATCTTTTGATTCTTTGACCCATGTGCTCTATTTTTTTAGTTAATGGACATGTACTTCAAAGGAAATACACTCTCAGCAGGAGATGTAAATTTTGTTTTCTTAGTTAATGGACATTTTTAGGCTCTAAATATCATTATTCTAATGGGCCCTTAATATCATTATTTTTTCAGTTAATGAACATGGACTCCAAAGAAAATACACTCTCAGCTGATTTAGAACCCCCTAAAATATCATCACCTACTCACGATGATTCAAATTCTTCTACAAAACCACTAATTCCTCCTAAATCCTCCTCCGCTGGTCACCAGGTATATAAAACTCACTGCTATTTTCCTTTTTTTGTTCTTAAAATTGTTAATTATGTAGCTTAATTATGAATTCCTGGAATTTCAAGTGGTGGTTCTAAGGGTATCATTGCACTGTAGAGTGAAGGCAAAGTCAGAAAATATATTTCTAAAATGCAAGGTATTCAAAAAAAACTTCAATCTTTTTTTTGCTAAGATATGAACTGATGAATAATATGGTATGTACAATTTTACATGATGATGGAGTACAATTCAATCTGTTAGTAGTGGACCCAAATATTAATAACTTTCCAGTAAGTTAGAAGTAGCTACCACTCTAAAGGGACAATTAATCATCGATAAATTTCCATAAATGAAACCTGCACATTGTTTTCAAATCAAGATTTGTGCTTATATTATATGATTGTATATCTGTATTTATGAAACAAGAGTAAAGTCTTTCAACATAGACAAAAACAAACAGGAGTAAAGTCTTTCAACTAGAGATGCAAATTGGTGCATAATCTTTTGACAAGTACAATAGATAAAAACAAGCAGCAACAAAAAGTATTAACAACCAAAAACTAACATAATCAAAAATACTGGATATCAAAAGCACAATTGTCCATAAAACAGACATTCAACTTGTTATATATCACTTATTGAATTGACTCATCACTTGTAGGGAAGGGCTCACAATGGTTGAACTATATGAAAATTTGTTCTACTAACAGAGATACTGATGCTTGATCTAAACTTGAGAATCCAGATACTGATGCTTGATCATACCTCCCCTTTGAATCTACATTGATTTGTATACCTAGCTGCATTTTTTTAATTTCCTCGTAAAGGGTGGTTGCATAATATTGAGCCGTTTATAGGTTAGCTATGATTAGAGCGATATTGCTTGATTATTCCCCAATAATGTACCCAATATGTTGTTTCAATAAAAATGTACGGATACAAACTCAACTTCGACGTCTTCGACGGATCAAAGCTTAATTCGAGAGATATTTGTAATAACCGGAATTTTTATTCCGATACCGATAACGTTATCGGTTTTAAAATCGAACAAATCACCACTTTCGGGTTAGAATAGTCTCGGGTCTTATTTTATTTCTTCCTGATCCAAGCCCAGTTGAGTTTTCATTCTTCTTCTACGTTGGGCCAGGCCCATCTGCTTCTTTTTCATTCACTTTCAGCCAAACCGGATCGGACTTGCTTCTTTCTTCCTTGGCCGACTTCTTTCTTCTCTGTGAACCGATCTTATCTCTCTCCCGATAATACCATCTTAGCCGCTTCCGGATTTTGCTGCAACACGACTAATAGCACCAACGGTTTCAACATAAATCATGCGTTTCCTCGGCATAGCGGTTGACACTGGAAAGACTGCATTTTTAATCGTCTTCTACACACCGGCAAACGAGACCACATCAACCTGTACCTTCACTCCATTACTCCACCTTCGTTGATCTTCCACCAAGCAGCAAGCTGAAGCGAGCCTTGTTCCTTCGTCTCATCCACCGTGGCGTTCCTTCGATCATCGCCGACAAGGAGAGGAGGCTCGTGAGTCCAGATCGGGAGAAACCACCATAGTCATCTCCTCCTTTCTTGTTTCTTCTTCTCGGGAGCAGCAGCGTTGGCCTCCTGTGTCGCCTCAGCAACGAAGTTGGCCTCGTCTTCATCTTCTTCTATTCTCGGCGGAATTGTAAGCAAGCCCGTCATTCTCTCTTCACTGCTTCTTCTCCTTCCTTGGCTGGACTGGAGAGTAACTTGTCTCGCTTGTTTCATCTCCTCCGCCACTCTGCTTGTCTGTGGACAGGAAACGATCGAAGACTTTCTGCACGCCACAACATCAACCCAGGCTGGTGATTGGATCTTTTCTTCCTCTCGTACTCTCCTTTGATCTCTTGTTTCAGCGTCTAGTTCTAAGGTCTCTATATTGTGGTCCTGTCCATCACAGCTTTTCCAGGGTGGAGCCAAGTCCGTCACCCTTTGTGTAGTGACAGTCGAGGTGAGGGATGACTGCAGGAGAGCGTCGATCGAGCCATCACCTGGGATACAGCAGGAACGAGTCACTCTTGGTTGTGCGGGGCTGCAGAGACGCGAGGAGGTAGGCAACACCTTCTTCTTGTCGGTTTATTTCTCATCTTTTCACATGGAATCATGAGGTTCTAGGTTAGGTTGTTTCTTGGTTTCGAACCCAGATATGTAGGCTTTACGTTTAGTTTCTGTTTTGTAGCTAGTAAGAGTCGAACCTTGGACTTGATGAATGAAGGTTGATTTCCAGTTTTCCAGATTTACGTAGTCAACTTAGGGACCAAGTTTAGGTACCTTAAATTTGTCATCCACCGTTGATTTTTTGATATGTCGTAGATGGAAATGTGAAGTTTAATGTATTAAAATTTGGGAAAGATCCAACGGTCGGATTTAGAGTTATAAGCCTCCAAAATTGACTCGAAACCTAGTTTTGTAAATTAAGTGTGCTTGAAGGTACCTTTGGGATTTTGTGTAGAATTTGTGGAATGTTGTTTATGGATCTCGTATGTTCCAGTCTAGAGTGGGTATAATCGGGAGTGTGTAGATAGTTTCTTTGGAATTTTTGGAGTTTAGTACGAGGTACTTCCGATAGGACAAAGTAGAGTACTCGGTATAGTTTTGGAAAGCGAGTTGGAACTTATAATGTAAGTTTGAGCAAACCCTCGAACTTGTTATGGAGTTTTGAGGTTTTTAAAGTGTTGTCGGGTTATAGAGAAGACTTGAAACCAATTTGGGCACTTTTCGGATTTTCCGAAAAATGAGGGGCGTTTTGGTAATTTTCACTAAAGTTAGGGTTTCTCGTTCTTGTGGATCCGAAAGCTCTCTCGTTAGTATATCAGCCTTCTAGAAATCTTGTAAGACTTAGAATGGTGATTCTAAGTCGATCTTTCTTGATCTGGTAGTGGATAATGATAACACGAGCAAACGATAGTTGGTGATGGCTGGTAGACGAGATGTTCAGGTAAGTCTTATGGACTTGCTTAGCTGATGATAATATATGAGTGTATGCTATGTGGTGGTGTGTGTTTATTGTTTTAATGGGAATTGATTAGACGACGTTATAATTTAATGAGACCCAAGTGTATGATAACTGGTCGAAGCATCACTGCCCATCACTGTAAGATGACTGGGAAAGCTCTCTGCGACCAGACCGTACGGTATACGGTAGATATGCATTGGAACCATTCCGCTCGGTATACGGGGACAGAGGCGAGGGTCGAGGGGATCCTCGTGCCACAACTGAAGTTGAATTAATAATGGTGAATCACTTAATGAAAAGATAAGAATTGGTTTGTGTGTTTTCTGATGTGTGTTATGTGTATATGTGCTATATAGATATCCTTATATAATTATTGTTAGCTAACGGTGAAAACCGATGTTGTAGACCTTGCAGGTTAGCCGCCTTGAGAGAGCCGGAGAGTGTGGTCAGCCGGGGTTTTCATATCTTGTCTTTTCGTCTTTGAGTCCTTTCGGGTTGTTGAATCTGTTTTCCTTTTACTTGTGTTGGATACTAGTTCTAGGTCGGCTGATATACTTCTTCTTGACATTCATGCATTAATAAAAATATTTTCCAGTTTTACCGGTAGCATTCCAGGTTATCAAAATTCGGGGTGTTACAATATCATTTCTCTCCGAGCAGGAAAATCAAAAAATAAAACTATTATTGGTGCGGAAATATTAGTCTCTATCATGGAATCTAAAAAGAAATTTACCTCAAAATCGACAACATCATTATCGAGGGAGACAATCTCGTTGTCATCATTGTCATTAATGGCTCGTGACATTGCCATTGAGAAATTGAAATGTTGTTGACTTCCTAATTGAACTTAACAAATTTAAATCAGTTCGCATTGCACACATTTCCTAGACCGTCGGTTTAGGTTTGCAAACCAGCGGTTTAGGTTTGGCCCAAGGCCAAACCTAAACCGAAACCGGTTTCCCGGTTGCCTACGTATCCTCTCGGGATTAAGAGGAATCAAAACCACGTAGTTCTCTTACCTTGACTTACCTTTTTTCAGACTTCCGAGTTTTTTTTTTAATCCCGCTTACCTTTCGATGTCGGACTCGGAAGTAGTGCCGCCGTCTTCGGAGTTGGAATCCGATTTGGAGTCGTACACCGGTGCATTCCTTTGTTTCCGCTTAGCCGCCCTTATCCAATCTTGAATACAAACTTGCATCTCCAACTTCTCGGGCTTCAATTGAGTTCTCTTGTGACCGAGAATGTTCCCGCCTCGGCTAAATGCTTGCTCCACCGCAACCGTTGATGCGGGCACGACCATTATTTGTTGTGCAAGTTTAAGAGAAGAAGATGAACTAGTAGAAGAGGGAGATGGACTAGGTGCGGTAGAAGAAGAGCTAGCACTAGATTGAAATGCACTAAGTAATTTTCCAATTTCGGTATTAACTTCTTGCACAATGTTAGGAACATTATAGTCTTCTTGTGTTAAGTTTACACACAAACAATCATAATAAATAGTCAATAAATCGGAAAGACCATCTAGTTTAAGTCTAGGATCAAAAACGGCGGTTACAAGATAAATCATGGGAATATTTTTATAATATTTAAGCCATTTTTCTTTCATATCAAGCATACATTCTAGAAGGCAAGGTATGTTAAAACATTTTACAAAAGCTTCGGAAACATTAACGGCAATTTCTAAAAATCTATGAGATGTTGGAGTGTAAACACAACTCATGGTATTAGTTGCATCATTGAAAGTTTTTAAAACATTACAAATATGAGCACAAGTTTCCCAAACATTTTCATCATCTAAAATTGACCAAGGAACATGAATTGAAGCAAATTCTTGTAACAAAACTTTATAACATACGGCTTCACAAAGTAGTTTGTAAGTCGAGTTCCAACGAGTTCCAACATCTTTTGAAAAAGCAACAGGATGAATATTTTTCTTTAAACATAAATTTCTCCATTTTCTTCTTAAATCGGAGTCATGCCAAATATGATCAATAACAAGTTTGATTGGGGTTAGCATATCTCCTAAAACCTTAAGTCCATCTTGAACACATAAGTTTAAAATATGACATGCACATCTTTGATGAGTATAAGGAGTTTTTATATATTGTCCCGCATCCTCAACCAAATGGTTTACGGCGGCGGTATTTGCGGATGCATTATCAAAAGAATATGAAAAAATTCGATGTTGTAAATTATATTCTTGTAAAACCGTTTTAATCATGCTTGCAATGCCTAGTGCATTATGTCTTTGATTAAAATGCCGAAAACCAATAACATATTTATGCAAAAACATAGCGTTATCAATAAAATGTAAAGTAATGCCCATGTAAAAATGTTGTTGTGATTCTGTACTCCAAATATCACTACAAATTGAAACTTGATGTTCAAAACTAGCCAAATTCGATAAAAAATTTTCTTTCTTTTTTAAGTAAGATTTAATAACTAATTTTGAAAACGGTTTTCCTAGAAGTTGGTTTAAAAGAAGGTTGAAGATATCTAGTGTTATATTCCCTAACTTCTTCATATTCGGCATAAGAAAACGGTAATGAATGTGAACAAATAACATCGGTTAATCTTAAACTTTCTTCACTATGATTATATGTAAATAAAGGAGAATGAGAGGTAGAAGATGCAAACCCGTGGGACAATTGTGTTTGTCCCCATGAAATCCCGAGCTTCTCCGGATGGACGTTTGCCATGTGAGTTTGCAATGTCCCGTAGCCGCCCTTCACCTTCCACTTGTACACCTTCGAGCAATAGTTGCATGCCACTTGACAATACTCGTTCACCGGCTCCCCCTTGGTGTAATGCTTCGTAAATATTTCGGATGTAAGCATTTTCGGAGGGAGGAGACTTCTTCGTGGAACTTCGGTAACATCGGGATTGTCGGGCATTTGTGTTTCGCTCTCTTGGGTGCTAGGAAAGTATTGGGAAGAGGGAATTTGATCACTTGGGTTTGCCATTACGAGAAATCGGGATATCGAGAATACGAGGAATCGAGAATTCGAGAATAAGAGATTAGGAGAGTAGAGAAGATGAGTTGTAGATGGTGTGATTTGTAGAGAAAGAGAGAATGGGTATTTATAGGAAATTAGGATAAATTGTGGGGGGGGGGATTTATTAATTTTTTTTTAAAAAAATGTTAAAGCCCCAACGGCTCAAAAATGAGCCGTTGAGGCTGAAGAAACCAACGGCTCTTTTCAAAGAGCCGTTGGGTTTTTTAAAAAAAAATAAAAAAATAAAAAATATTGCTGTTGGGCCCAAACCGTCGGTTTGGGCCGGTTCAAACCGCCGGTTTAGGTTTTCGGAAAAGCCAAACCGAAACCTAAACCTTGAACCGGCCGAAACCTAAACCGGCCAAACCTAAACCGCCGGTTTTCCAAACTGCCGGTTCGGCGGTTTGAACCAAACCGGGCCCATATCTATCCTTATATCATTTATGTGCCGCCTCTCTTCATTCTATCTTCCACCTCCTTCGTTCCAGTCTATCGTCTCCTTCTTCTATATGCCGTCTTCTTTCTTCTCCTCGATCCCGGCCGGCGGTCGCCGTCCCTACTCCGGTACTCCCTACCCTAGTGACATTGCTCGCCGGAAGTTCAATCTCCTTCTTCTATATTCCGTCTTCTTTCTTCTCCTAGATCCAGGCCGGCGGTCGCCGTCCCTACTCCAGTACTCCCTACCCTAGTACCATTGCTCGCCGGAAGTTCAGCAGGGGCAGTGCCCCCCGTACTCCCCAGCCCTGCTTCTGGTCATACCTAATTCAAGTGAAGTACATCTATAATTTCTTAAGTCTCTTTTTCCTTTGCGGCTTTGAACGGATTTTGTTATGCGTAGATCTGTATAATTATGAAAATATCCATCCAAAGAAAATTACAGGTATATATGGACGACAAATTTAACCCAATTTGGTCCAATTTAAACCCGTTTTTCATGGGACGGGTTAGGCTTTTGGCCTGCGGGACACTCAGCCTGTGTATATATTGTAACACCCCGAACTTAGAAACTTCACAGGTTAAGACCTCACAACGGGTTCCGACCTTAGTTTGACAACAACTTTACTGGATCTTACACCAAGAGACAAATAATAAAACCGAATAAAATCCTTAAAACAAAGAAATAGTCAAATAAAGAGATATGTTCGACAATCATGCATATAAAGTGATAGAATACAAAGGTAATGACCGAGTCTTATCACTAATGAAGGGAAAACCCAAGACCGAAATGACTAGTACTGAAATCAGGTTGTCCACCCTGCTCCAGATCAATCGGCAATCGCCTACCCTACAAAGTCTAACAACATCGGTACAAACCGTTACCTAACATTCTAATATCAAGATAATACTAAGGCACAAACACACACAATGCAAAATGTAAACACATCAACATGCTCATACAATGTCCCGATTACTATCTTTATTTAAGTGATTCCAAACTATTAGTTCAACATCATTGCGTGGCACGAAGATCCTCCAACCTTCGTCCCTGTCCCTGTATACCAACATGACTGGTTCTATGCATCCCACCGTATACTTTGAATGGACTGGTCGCGGGGATCCTCTCATTCGCGGTTCAACGTTGGATAGTGATGCCACGACCCGTTATACATACACTTGGGTCTAAATTTGAAAGTGAAGTGATCTAATCAAGTTTTACTTTTAATTCAACCAACACACACACACCACCTTAAATATACACTTGACATTATCAAAGTTAGCTAAGTAAGTCCAACGGATTCACCTTATCTGATCCGAGATCCTAGTATCGCTTATCTCGATCCGCAAGAAGATAACCTTACAATCCTGATCAAGATGGAACAACGTCTAAGTATAATATTTCTACTACTTAGGTAACCTCAATGATAAGAACCTAGCTTACCATTTTGCCCTTGACGTTCCTAAAACTCCAAAAAGGGCTGACGGTTCTAAGCCTCTCTCTACCGTTCAACAATATACATAAGAATTCTAACAGACTCCTTACGAGTGTAAGAGTTACACAAATCTACAACCGAAGTTACGAAGCTTACTTTAACCTCCAAAATATCTCATTTATTAAACCTTAATAATTCTGGAAAAAATCTTGCATCACTACAACAATCCTTATCTTAATCCTAAAGATCAATAGGTATAGTTATCCATTCACAAAGTCCATAGAATTCAACAATTTCGCAACATATAACTCAAGTTATAACATCAGTCACATTCTACAATTCTTAACAACTATATATATACGGTTCTAACTTTGCAGCCTTATAACTTTTCATCTAACCTTTGTATCGTTCCACATTTCTAATATAATCAACTACTTAGAATCATCTAAAACATATTAAATATTCTCACGGAAAAGGGTAAGTTTAGAGTACCTAACGACGTCCTCGAAGTCGACTACTCAAATAAACAATTTTCGGGAAACTACACACCCTTGGTCAAGGGTTCGATCTCTACAAGCAACAAGGAAGGCCGGCACAAGAAACCCGGAGGTTCCAGGTTCGAAACCCACTGGGAGCTCATGGATCAAAGGGAGGTCGAGAAGGGGCAAGTCTACGTGCAAAAAGGTGGTGAAATAGGTTGCGCAAGAAAGAGGTCAACCTTGCACTCTTAATTTTTATTTTTTATATGGTTTTGGGTAGTAACTGCTTCTATAATGCCGGTCTTCAAGGCAGTTAATGCCGGTCTCCAATGTAACACCCCAAATCCGTAGGACTCGAGGTGCTACTGGGCTAGGATCTCACAATGGATCCTGACCCTAACCTGACAACAAGTTCACTGAATCTTACAACAAGTCACAAATAGATTAAAAACAAAACATAAAACTGATATATATATATATATATATATATATATATATATACATATCAAAAGGTAACACAGAGTAACCGCTGAGTACAAAATCAAAATATATATCCGTACAACATAAATATCCCATATCCCACGATATCGCCCCAATGTACGGAGCCCTTAGCGGATCACCCCTCTGGATCACTCTGTAGTTCTACAACATGGTATAAAACCGTTAGCTAACCATACACATATATATAGAGATGCAAGAGCACAAACACACATCAGGAATCATAACACATCATCATGCTTTCACACTTTTACCCGGTTTATTATCTTTATAACGTCAATCACTCAAATAGTATATAGATCTGCATATGAAAATATGTGACACGAGGAATGTATATAATCCTTGCCTCTGCGTGCAATAGCTAGCTGGAGTGGTATCAACGCACCTTCCCGTATACCATAAGGAGTGATCAGTGCCCTTCCCGTATACCAGATCTAACTAGACTATAGAGAACTTCCTAGACTCCACTACGGGATGAAAGGAAAGTTGTCACAACCACTACAATGGGCGGTCAATATATCATAGGTCGGTAATGTACCATAACGCATGCTATAAAGCATATAACAAACACCACTCATGCATACATCCAATATAAGGATGATAGCTAAGTAAGTCCTATGGAGTTACCTCAACCCCTGAAGTAATCTCAGTACGATCAACTCTCAACCTGGTCCACTCCAATCTGGAGGACAACACTGCCTAATAACAAGGCATAACAATATATCAACTCATATCCATCAAAGGGGTCACACCTAGACCCAAGGGATCCATAAGGATCATATCCTAACTCATAAACCTCAAAGTCATAACCGGCATAAACGATATCATACTCATCATCATTCTAACCACATACACGTACCAAGCATGCTACTAACCCGCTCATACTAGGAAAGGAAAGGATCTACCTAACTCTAGGTAGACCCGGGACAAGACGCACCTGCATGACAAGAGAGACGCAGGGGCGGAGTAAGGCAACCCGCAGGCACGGCAAGGCTCAGCCGCAGGCGCGGTGACAGTGGCCGCAGACAACGCGGGCACGACTTCTATAGGGGCGGAGGCTTCCAGGCGCGGGGGCGGCAACGGTGCAGAAAGTGACCCGCGGTTCCTCTTCGGCTCTTCACGTGATCAAATCACGTCTTCTCCATTCCAAAGTCACACACATACATATACATACACATTCCAACATCATTCTACATTCAATTCATCTAACCCTAAGCTAAGGAAGAGGAAACAAAGAAGAAAGAAAGGAAGAAGAAGCAAGAAGCTTACCACACTTGTGGTCCTAGGCTGCAAAGAAAATCAACAAGCTTCACATCTAGCTCTCAAGCTTATCACAACATCCAACACCATCAACATCAGCATCCTCACACCCAAACACTTCCAACTCAAAGGAAGAACAAGATCAAGGTCAAGGAGAGAAGAAGAAGAAGCAAGAAGGACGTAGGAGGTCTGGAACGGAAAATGAAGGTGAAACCCTTGCTCAGCAAGGTAAGAAGAAAGTAAGGAAAAGAGGGTAAAGCACGGTCAAGAGGTCAACAAAACCGGCTGCAGCCGCAAGAAACCGCAGGGGCGGTTCCCTGAGCCGCAGGGGCGGACAGCTACACGAGCCGCAGGGGCGGCTCCCTAAACCCGCGGGGCGGCTTAGGCCAAAACTGGCTCCCAAAGACTAAGACTCTTACATCCAAGACAGTTAATTCCGGTGAAGTTAATGCCGGTTTTCAAGGCAGTTAATGTCGGTATTCAATGGTGCCAGGTAACGTCTGTATTGATGGTGGTCTCTTCAACTCCAATCGGCCTTCAATGCCCATCTTCAATGCCCGATGTAACCGCTGGACTAGGATGGAGATGAAGAAGTTGTCGTGGAGCTGTTGGCCGGCTATTGCTCATGTGTTTAAGAGCGGGCTTGGGCCGTAGGTTAGGATAGAAGTGAAATGTGAGGCCCATAACCTAGGCGGCTCATTTCAAAGTGTGGTGATCTTGTTTTATCTAAATAATCCGGTAACTTGAGCCGGGTTTCCGAGATAATTTTTTTCCGGGTCTTTTATATATATATATAAACACATAATTAGGATGAGATAAAGATTATTTATACGGGTATGTCTAACATAGCCTTTTTATTATACATCATTATAAATAAAAACAAATTAGTTTTTTATGATCTAATATTTTTAAGATAAGGATTATTTACTCTTAAATTATTTATATTTATTTATACTAAACAATGTTCATTGTTAAATATAAACTATATAACGGTAATTAATATTTTGTGAATAAATAAAATATATGAGTTGAAAGAAATTTTTTTTTTTTTATATGAGATGATGTAATTTTTTTTTTTGATAAAGGAAAGCGGTTCGAAGCACTAGACAACACGCCGTCTAGTGGTTCGAAAGGCCGAAAAAGATTGGCAGACGGACTAACCGTCATGAGGAGCAACATCAAAAGAAAAAGAAACACAAAAAATACATCAAGGAATCCCGATAGCAAAGAAGTCTTCGAGGGAAAGTAGGAAGATTCAGTCCAACGGAAGCGGTGAGCACAAAGTTCATCTTCGAAGAGAGTACACAGGTAAGAAGCCTGGGGAACAACTGTGGACACCTCAGATTTGGGCTTGCAACAAAGCCTTCAGGAGTCGATCACAAATCCTCGCCCCCTCCTAGACAAACCACTTAAGACGCCACCTAAAAACAGAATCAAACTAAGGAGACGACATTGCAAAACACGGGATCTTGACATATAAAAGTGTGTAACTTTGATTGTTAAAAGAAATTAGGTTTATAAGGATGCAATTGTTCATAAAATTGTTGATTATAAACAATTGTAATATGGATTTGTAAAATCAGATTTTGATCAACTATAAAAGTTGAAATTTCAAAACATGGTTGTCCTAACCTTCTTTTTATATATATAGAAATATATATAATAAAAAAACTTGTGAAAACTAGGTTCAAGAGTAACAAAATGCAAATTTGGACAATGGAATTTTCATTCCTTTCTATTTGATTTTGGTAGTGAAAATAATGGGCCTAAACTTAAGCCCAAGAAAAAAAAAACGCGGCTTCACATTTAGAGATAGTGTTTGGTTTTAATAATTATTATTTTTTAAAAAAACCATTTTCTGTTTAATCAAACACAAAGTGTTTGACATTTGACAAATGGGCCATTAGGCCCGATTTTTTTTTTTTGAAACGAAAACTAATTATATTATATCGATTTCCGCGATATCAATTATTGATTGCGGGAAACCATCGGTCCAAATACAATAATTATTTAAAGGGACAGGAAGACGACAAGTTAAATGGGCGACAATGTTTGCCCTACGTTTTACATGAGAAAAGCTAACATTCATAGCAGAAGGAAGAGAAGATCTGATATCACCACAAAGTACATCCAGATATGACATGTCTTGGGCACCAGACTGAAGATGGGAGATAAGAGCCGAAGAGTCACTTTCAACGTGCAGATGTGTAATGTTCAGCCCAGGAGGGATCGACGACAGCCCAAAGAGGAGCGCAACAGCCTCAGCCAATATCACATCGTTGCCACCCTTTGTCGAACAAACGACAGCCATAAGGAGAGCTCCGTTTGAATCCCGCATGACAGCCCCATAGCATCTGTTTCCTGAAAAAATTCCAGCATCAGTATTTAGTTTGAAGACGCCTGGTGGAGGGGGTTTCCAAGAGGTTGGTGAAGATGTAGATTGCATTTTTGTCAGTTCACTCTCTGAAGTTAATTGGATGAAATCCCACACCAAACTGCGGTATTGTGTCCTCAGTGATAAAGGATTAATTAAATACTCAGAAAATAAAGAAATGTTTTTGTAAGTCCAAGCAAGCCAAGCATTAGTGAGAAATTCAGATACGCCATCATTTCCAGTCACAATTGAAATAGTAACAAGAGCCTGCATAGGGGAACCAGAAACTATGTTTGGGATTTGATTAAACAGCGATGAATCCTCCCAGGCAAACTGAGATTCTAGACAAAGCACAAGAGCATGCCACAATGTTTCCTCATCAGCACCACACCATGAACAAGATGGTGAATCTATTATATGTTTCTGAAAGAGAGTATGATTGGTAGAGAGGAAGGAGGAGCATAAGAACCACCCAAATGACAGTACCTTGGGCGGTAGGCGTTGTTTCCATAAGAGAGACCAATGCTGCGGAGGATTCAGCGTTGAAGAGCCGTAAGTAGCGAGCCAATAAGCCGACTTGCAGGTGAATGTACCAGAGGTTGTGCAGGTCCAGAAACGACGGTCCTCAATCGTGCCCAGTCTTGTGCTGACCGGTATGGCCAAAATATCAGTGATCGATTGATTGTCAAACAAAGACCTGAGGAGAGGAACGTTCCAAGAACAAGAGAGGGGATCTAGAAGTTCACTGACCATAATATTTGTAGCAACTCCAGGCAATAAAACAGGAGATAAGAAAATACGAGTACCCGCTTTGACCCACCTGTGAGTGATAGCTATGCTAGTGCCAGAACCGAGACGCCATGCAAGACCCTCTAAGAGGAGTGATTTCGCACCCCATATACTGCTCCACGTGAAGCTAGGCCGATATCCAAGACGGGCGGAAAGGAAATCTGTGCGATTAAAATACTTAGCTTTCATTAGGCCCGATTGGTTCATTCTCCTTTTGATCGGAATCAATTTATTATTATGGTGAGTGAAAGGAGAATGACATAGGCATGGAGAAACCCTAGTCAGATCAGCCGCTAGTTGTTAAAATAGTGAGATGTGTAGGGGAAAGGAGAAACCATCCGGCGGCTGAACCCGCTTGTTGCCGATTGAAGCAAAATGGTTCATTTTTTCCCCTTCATTTTTTCACAAGTTTAACAATTCTCTTTTCCGGAAGTGACACGGAAGATTCGACAAAATTAAATGGTATGGTTTTTTTTCAAGGTTAACGATTACAGATCGTAATCCGGCAACGAGCACATAAAGGCCTCCAAATCATGGTCAGTATTGGTTATGAAGGATCGAATAGGGAAGGAGAAGGAAATGGAGGATCTCGCTTCCCCAATGCATTTTTTGGGAGGCATCGAAACCGAGTAACGCCAACAAAAGCTTGGAAAAATGAAAGAATTGTTCGATCTAGGTCGGAGATGGCAAGTGGAGGCGGTTTTTTTTCTGATGAGACTATGGATTTCCTTGTGTTGGTGAGGAGTCAGAGATGCATTTTATTTTAATTTCTCCCTTCTCTTTGTCCACGTGGCTTGTCTTCAAACTTAAGAGATGAAAAATGCGATTGTGTGGGGACCTGTTACGTCCTTGAACTTGTGGTGTATAATCGAAGTGGTGATTTAGTGAAAGTTGATGGGTGAAGAATGTTAAGCTATGGTAGTAGCAAAAATGGGTATTTTGTGTGTTGTCTCTTCCAAAGAGAGCTTTATCCAGATGAAGAGCCTCATGAATAATCGATTGTTATTTGTCGGTGGCTATGAACTGGTTAGGATTTTGCCCCATACCGAAGAGGGGTTTCCTCTTAATGAACAGTAGAGAGGTTTTTTCCCTTTTAGGTGAATGTGCTAATTGCTTAATATGAGATGATGTAATTGATTGTCGTAGTACATATTACTGACTTAAAAATATGTTTATATTCGCTTCATTTGTTTAAAACACACAAATTCGAATTAAATTTGAATAACTCGATTTATATAACGGTCTTAGCTAGACGAACTGAATTTTAACATAGTCATGTTCAACTCATTTAGATCCGAATCAAGCTTAAACATATACTCATGTTTAAGATGTTGTTAAGAAAGTGAACGAGTAGTCGGGATAAAGTAAACCCTGCATGCAACGAACTGTGTTGCTTACCGATTGACTCATCCGGGAACCTCGACTCCCAACACTAATTTTTCTGAAGATCCCTTCGTGTTCTCATCCGCAAGAATGCTTTAGATTGAACTACCTCTAGGAGGTAGACCAATCTAATCGCTTTTCAATTTCAAAAAATAAAAACAAAAACTTATTCACTTAAAAAAAACAAAACCAGACAAAAACTAACGGCTGATTATTAGAAAAACTCTACATGTCCAACCACTACAAAATGGATTCTACTACCCGAATAGTTTTGATGCCAAACACAGCCTTGGCACTAGAAGTAGATTAATATCCATTTATTATTTTCCTTTTACTTTATTTATTTTTTGTCAAAATTATAAAGCAAGAGGCACAGAGGACAACGGTTGAACTACTTCAATCCTCCAACTCCCCACCTGAAATTCTTCCCCAATTTCTCAACGACCCTTCGCCCACAAACCTCTCTCCTCAATCCCCAAATCCCCAATTCCCAATCGTCAAATCCAATCACAAAACCCCAAATTCTTCAAATGTTTCAAACCCTAACTCCGACTCCTTCTATATCCGTCCTTAAATTCCATTCTCCGCTTCCATCTTCTCGTTCCTCTCTCTCCTTCTCCACCAGATCGGTAAATCTCAATTGCAGAGCCACGGTCCAAGACCACAGAGGAACTTCCGCAGTCTCCCAAAGCGGAAACGCAACTCCCGCGACTCTCTACGAGGTTCTAATGGTGAATCGCGATGCATCCACGACAGAGATCAAAGCTGCATACCGAACCCTAGCGAAGCTCCACCACCCCGACGCTTCCGACGGAAGATCGGACGGTCAAGATTTCATCCAGATTCATCAAGCCTACGAAACTCTCTCCGATCCGGCGACCAGAGCGATGTACGATTTAACGTTGAGGTTAGGTGGAAGAGTTGGTACGTTACCTTCTATGTCATTCGGCCGTGATTTTGTTATCAGACGACGTCCTCCTGGCTTTTACCCGACCCGAAGATGGGAAACGGATCAGTGTTGGTGAATGCTTTTTCAATTGCGAGATTTTTGTCATCAAACGGTGTCGTACTGCTCTTCACCTGACCCGAAGGTGGGATGCGGATCAGCTTTGGTGACTTTTTTTTTCCTCTCCTTCTCTTTTGCCGGCGGGGAAATGCGTTCGCTGTGTGGCGTCTTTGACGAATTTTAGGACCATGCAAATTTAGTTTCTTCCTATCTTTTTATTTTTAATTTTTAATTTATATTTTTTGTGGTTTATGGTATGAATACGAATCACGACAGGGCAGTACATATGAAAATTTGAATATCTTTTGTAAATTTACTTAACATCGTAGAATTTCATTATTACATTATATGGTATATTTGTTTAGTTAAAAAATCAATATTAAATGACTATTCTAAGGTCAATTTGCGTTGGTGGGTTTCCACTTTCCACGCTTAGCATGCGTTCATCAACATATATAAAAGAAACTACATTAAAGCTTTTGTCCGATCACTTCTACATATAGTTTTTATGACTAGGGTGTAACACGATCCAAACGAGTCGATTATTAATATGTTCAAGATTCGAGTATGAGTCGAGATCAACACCTAACACGCATCCGCAATGGGTCAACCCTGAGTAAGCGGAAATCGAGAGACGGAGAGGATGGCCATGGAAGATTGGGTTGTAAAAGTGATAAATGGGTCAATGAGTTTGAAATGGGTTTCAATTGAGTTGATGAATAATTGTTTTAGATTTTCTTCCTAAAACTAGGTAAGTTTTTTTATGTTACTTTTTCTATTACTTTTTACGAGGGATTTTAAGTATGGCTATGCATTTATGTCGACCGGAAGCGTAATGTGCAACCGTCACGATTATGTATTGCTAATACGTGTCAGAACCGACGCTTACGTATTGTGAAACTATGACGGTTGCGCATTGCGAATGCGTGTCAGATGTTGATCTGGATTTTATAAAGCAGTTGTTGTGTAAATGTAATAAATTTGAAACTACATTAGTTTATAAGATATCAAACTGAAATTGTTCTCAAACAAATAATTATTTGAGTTATCAAACTTTTTTTATGCATAACCAAACCTATTATTATAAGGGGAAAAAAAAACTATATACAAAATTCATCCGTGAGATGTATTTATTACGTAGGTATTTTGGAATTATTTGTTTGTTGTACATATATGCATGCTTACGTTACTATATTTGAAATGTATCTTAAAACTTTTCCTTATTTAATTTTATTATAATATATACTAATTTGACCTTTGATTATTTTTTTGTCAAATATTTACTTGAATAATATAACTTTATAAGTTTAAGACCTAAAAAGATAATCACTATTATTTTTACATTTTTATGTATTATTTAGTAAAGAGAGTTATATTATGTTCTAGAGTATTATGTGTCCTTATTGTAAGATTATCAAAATAAACAAATGCTAAATATATTGTAAAATTTTATATAAATGGATTACAATGGCAAGAAGTGCCCCTTTTTAAATTCCTCTATTCCGCTAACAACTAACTAAATATGTTATAACAATCACATGTTATCTTTAGCAAATTCTATTCATTGTAAGATGTAACAATACTTCTGCACGGGGGCGGAGACAAGGGGTAAGGGAGGAGACTATGTCCCTTGCAGCGGGATAATTACTTCGTATGCAGATATAATAAATAATTCTCTGTTAGCTCATTTGGTAGATGGTGGGAAGGTAGCACTTGGAGTGCAGGGTTCGAGTTTCGGAAGTATCAAAAATATCCTTTTTATTTTTATTATTGCTTATCTCTTAATTAATACAATCAACTCAAAATATAATTTTTAACATAATATGTAAATTAATATCCAAAATATCTTATACGAATTTTTTTTATATCCCACTTCGAAAATTTTCTGGCTCCGCCAATGCTTCTGCACAATCAATTTGCTTTCATTGATAAACAATTTGCTTTCATTGATAGACATAGACATGCCTGACTCCCCAAACACACCTGAATTTAGATCTACTTCGTTCAAGGGGCGAAATTGTTCAAAGGATTATAACTCCTACGATAATTAGATAATTTAAGTTGATTTACGTAAAAAGAACCCTAGAATAATCTCTTGAGATTATAATCTTTGATAATCTCGTGTTACGAATTAATAGACCCTCGGTCGCATGTCATCCAAATCGAATGACTTGAATTTGTTGTTAGAGACTAAGCTTTGAAGTTATGCGTATAAAAAAGTGATTATTATCCTCTAGTAATTAGAGTGAAACAGAGATGAGGTTTTTCCGAACAAAGTTCTATTAAAGATTTATCATTTAGTTATCTTTATATTAATTTTTCTAATCTAACCGATCTAAGACAATGAGGGGATGAATATCATGGAAATCTACGCACACAAGCTAAGTTCATGAAGTTCCATCATGAAACGATTGATAATATAAGAAGTAGCCCTTAGACTTATATGTTAGACTATATATCGTATAGTCGATGTGAGAAAATATATCCTCACCTCTCAACATTTAGGGTGTATATCTGACTCGATCGATACAAATTTTGGTATGCTCGTGTTCAACTTGTTTGATCAAGTAAACGGTCCACACTGGGATTTATTCAAACTAGTAAAAAACGACTTGAAGTAGCTCGACTGATATAACAACCCTACATGAATTGTATTAATTCGACCGATCTTTTAAGTACCGGTTTGGAGAAAACATATCCATTGTTGAGATTAAGGACAAAAGTACCGGTTTGAAGAAAACATATCCATTGTTGAGATTAAGGACAAAATTACCGTACATTAATACACAAATAAACCAAACTAGTAGTTTATGTAACACCCCAAATCCGTAGGACTCGATGTGCTACTGGGCTAGGATCTCACAATGGATCCTGACCCTAGCCTGACAACACGTTCACTGAATCTTACAACAAGGCACAAATAGATTAAAACAAAACATAAAATTGATATATATATATATATATATATATATTATTTTTTTTTTTTTATATATATATATATATATATATCAAAAGGTAATACAAAGTAACTGCTGAGTACAAAATCAAAGTATAAATCCGTACAACATAAATATCCCATATCCCACGATATCGCCCCAGTGTACGGAGCCCTCAACAGATCACCCCTCTGGATCACTCTGCAGTTCTCCTAACCCGCAAAGGATCTACAACACGGTATAAACCGTTAGCTAACCATACACATATATAAGAAGATGCTAGAGCACAAACACACATCATGAATCATAACAGATCATCACGCGTTCACACATTTACCCGGTTTATTATCTTGATAACGTCAATTACTCAAATAGTATATAGATCTGCATATGAAAATATGTGACACGAGATATGTATATAAACCTCGCCTGTGCGTGCAATAGCTAGCTGGAGTGGTATCAGCGCACCTTCCCGTATACCATAAGGAGTGGTCAGTGCCCTTCCCGTATACCAGAACTAACTAGCTTACATAGAACTTTCCAGACTCCACTACGGGATGAAAGGTAAGTTGTCACAGCCACTACAATGGGCGGTCAATATAACATAGGTCGGTAATGAACCATATCGCATGCTATAAAACATATAACAAACACAACTCATGCATACATCCAATATAAGGATGGTAGCTAAGTAAGTCTTATGGACTTACCTTAACCTCTGAAGTAGTTTCAACCACGATCAACCCTCAACACGGTCCACTCCAAACTGGAGGACAACACAACCTAATAACAAGGCATAACAATATATCACACTCATATCCATCAAAGGGGTCACACCTAGACCCAAGGGATACATAAGGATCATATCCTAACTCATAAACCTCAAAGCCATAACCGGCATAAACGATATCATACTCATCATCATTCTAACCTCATACAGGTACCTAGCATGCTACTAACCCGCTCATACTAGGAAAGGAAAGGATCTACCTAACTCTAGGTAGACCCGGGACAAGACGCACCTGCGTAACAAGAGAGACGCAGAGGTGGAACAGGCAACCCGCAGGCGCGGAAAGGCTCAGCCGCAAGCGCGGTGACAATGGCCGCAAGCAACGCAGGCACGACGCAGGCGTTGTGGCACGACTTCCGCAGGGGCGGCGACTTCCAGGCGCGGGGGCGGCGACGGTGCAGAACGTAGCCCCACGAGTCCTCTTTCACTCTTCACGTGATCAAATCACGTCTCTTCCATTCCAAAATCATACACATGCATATACATACATATACTAACATCAATCTATATCCAAATCCTCTAATCCTAAGCTAAGGGAGATGGAATCAAAGAAGAAGAGAAGGAGAAGAAGCAAAGAACTTACCACACTTGTGGTCCTAGGCTGCATAGAGGATCAACACCCAACACAACTAGCTCTCAAGCTCATCACAACATCCAACATCATCAACATCATCATCCTCACAATCAAAACACTTCCAAACTCAAGAACACTCACACACAAGATCAAAGAGGGAGAAGGAGAAGCAAGAAGGACGTATGGTGGCTGGGAAAGGAGTGAAGAAGAAACCCTTGCTCAACATGGAAAGAAAGAAGTAAGGAAGAGAGTAAAGAACGAGTCAACCGGTCAACAAAACCGGTTGCAGCCGCAGGAAACCGCGGGGGCGGTTCCCTGGGCCGCGGGAGCGGAAACCCGCTGGGGCGGCATACAAGCCCACGGGGGCGGCTAAGATCAAATCTCGGCTAAAGCCAAATCTCGGCTAAGGCAAACTCGGTCTAAAAGACTAAGGCTCTTACATCTCACCCCCCTAAAAACAAGTTTCGTCCTGAAACTTGTAAAATCCTCAAACCACTCGGACTCATAAGCCGAGGTACAACTCTCTCTATAACCTCAAACATAAGCATGGAGGAAATCATCAACTCCAACAACAAAACACTATCCAAGGCATAGAGGAAAACCATCTCTAGCCAAACCATAAACATATCACAAGGCATAGAGGAATCACATCTCTAGCCGTATCATACTCATAACAGAAAGGCATGGAGGAAAAACATCTCCAATAACACTATGTCCATCAAAATAGCATGGAGGAATAACATCCACAGATCAATCCTAAACGTATCACAATAGCATGGAGGAAAGAGCCATCTCCAGCTATAAACAATAATCATACTAGCACAACAAGATCTAATAAGATCATAAATCACATCAAAGCTAGTATGACAATAAACACATCATAGCATATAAGCATATAAGCACATAATACTCACCAAGATAGTACTAAGATCTACTCGGTGATCCTACTGGTGCATCTAACTCGGCATAGAACTCTGGATAGTTCCTCTAGATACTACCCTCAGTCTCCCATGTAGCCTCATCAGGTCCTCGTCTTGACCACTATATCCTCAGCATATGAATGTCCTTCGAACGCAGGCGTCTCATACCTCGTTCTAGGACTGCAATCGGGTGCTCAACAAAAGTGTGGTCCGGCTCAACCACCAAATCATCATAACTCACTATGTGTCTCGGATCTGGTATGTACTCCCTCAGCTGAGACACGTGAAATACAGGGTAAACACCCTCTAATCTCGGAGGCAAGGCTAATTTGTATGCTGCGCTCCCAACCCGATCCAGAATCTCGAACGGTCCGACATATCGGGGACTCAGCTTTCCCTTAATGCCAAAACGTCTAACACCTCGTGTCGGGGACATTCTCAGCCACACATGGGCTCCAACTCTGAACTCTAGAGGTCTACGCCTCCTATCAGCATACGACTTCTGACGGCTCTGGGCAGTCAACATTCGCTCTCGAATCAGTGCTACTCGAGCCGCATCATCCTGAATCTGATCAGGTGTCAAACCACTAACACTGCCCTGCTCATCCCAATATAATGGAGTACGACATCTCTGCCTATGTACCTCATATGGGGTCATCCCAATAGATGCATGCCAGCTGTTGTTGTATGAGAACTCAACAAGTGGGAGATTATACGTCCACACTTGTCCCCAATCCAATACACAAGCTCGCAGTCCTCTAGAGTCTGAATGGTCCTCTTTGACTGACCATCTGTCTGAGGATGGAACGCAGTCGTGAAGTGCAAACTCGTCCCAGGGCAGTCTGAATCTGCTGCCAAAATCTCGAGGTAAATCGTCCATCTCTGTCTGAGACGATCGTCTTCGGTACACCATGGAGTCTCACAATCTTCCTAGTGTACTCCTCAGCTAATCTGCTCACCGGCCACGTCTCCCTAATAGGAATGAAACGTGCCGTCTTCGTCAATCTGTCCACTATAACCCATATAGCATCAAAACTCCGGTTCAGTCTCAGCCCGGTCACAAAGTCCATGGTGACGTCCTCCCACTTCCTCTGTGAAACAGGAAGTGGATGGAGCTCACCTCCAGGTCTACAATGCTCTATCTTGACCTGCTGGCAGGTCGCACACTATGCCACAAATCTGGCCACATTGGGCTTCAGCCCTCCCCACCAATATAAACGTCTCAAATCCTGATACATCTTACTCGTACCTGGATGTACAGAGTAAGGTGTACAGTGAGCCTCCTGTAAAATCCTCTGTCTCAGCTCTGTATCAGCAGGTACACAGACGCGACCGCGGCGCCTCAATACTCCATCTGCTCCTAGCAAGAACTATGGTTCCTCATCTCTAGACATCCTATCTCGTATCCTCATCTGTGTCGGGCAGGTCTCCTACATCTGTTGGATCTCACCCAACAGATCAGGAAGAAACTCTAGCGTACGCAGTTGGGCATACTCATCAGGAAACTGGATGTCCAACTCTAACCAGATCAGGTCTCTCTGTAACTGATGCTAAACTGTCAGCCTCGCAATCGCCTGCTCTCGAGGGTCTTCCTGCTCAGGGCATCGGCGACAACGTTCTCCTTCCCTGGATGATACAGAATCTCTAAATCAAAGTCCTTGATCAACTTGAGCCACTTACGCTAGCGGTTATTCAATTCCCGCTGCGTGAAAATGTACTTCAGACTCTTATGGTCTGTGAAGATCTGACATGTAGCACCATACAGGTAATGTCTCCAGATCTTCAATGCATGAACTACCGCTGCCAACTCCAGATCATGAGTCGGGTAGTTCTCCTCATACGTCTTCAGCTGTCTAGACGCATATGCTATCACTCTGCCCCGCTGCATTAATACACATCCCAAGCCTAGCTTTGATGCATCACTGTATACCACAAAACCCTCTTTACCCTCTGGCTGGCCAAAATAGGAGCAGAAGTCAAACATCTCTTCAGCTCCTCAAAACTCTGCATACACTGATCAGACCATACATTTCTGGTAGTCTTCCTCAGTAAACTCGTCAGTGGACGGGCAATCACAGAAAATCCCTCCAAAAAGCGTCTGTAATAACCGGCTAGGCCAAGGAAGCTACGTACTTCCTTGACTTTTTTCGGTGTAGTCCAAGCTGCTACAACCTCTATCTTCTCTGGATCCACCTTGATCCCTTCAGCTTAAACCACATGACCCAAGAATGCTACCTCTGACATCCAAAACTCGCACTTAGAGAACTTAGCATAAAGTTCTCTTTCTCTTAAAACCTGCAACACAGTCCTCAGCTGTCCTGCATGCTCCTCTCTGTTGCGAGAGTACACTAGAATATCATTTATGAATACCACCACAAACTGATCCAGGAAGTCGATGAATATACTGTTCATCAACTCCATAAAGACGGCTGGGGCATTCGTAAGCCCAAATGGCATCACTACAAACTCGTAG
The DNA here is from genome assembly GCA_002319775.1 of Fagopyrum tataricum. NCBI lineage: Eukaryota > Viridiplantae > Streptophyta > Magnoliopsida > Caryophyllales > Polygonaceae > Fagopyrum > Fagopyrum tataricum. The sequence goes on along the minus strand of CM008281.1, from coordinate 21,155,800 downwards.
TGGCCTTATCTGGTCCGGAATGTTGTCCTGTGCACATCCCTCTCTCTCACCCTCAACTGGTGATACCCTGAACGCAGGTCAATCCTGGAAAATACTGTCGCTCCCTAAACCTGATATAACAAGTCATCGATACGAGGCAATGGATACTTGTTCTTGATGGTCACCTTGTTCAGCTCTCTGTAATCTATACATAACCTCAACGATCCATCCTTCTTCCGTATGAAGAGGACAGGTGCTCCCCATGGGGACACACTAGGGCGAATGAAGCCCTTCTCAGCCAGCTCTTCAAGTTGCTTCTTCAGCTCCAACATCTCGACAGGCGCCATCCTGTATGGGGCCTTCGAGATCGGTCTCGTACCAGGCTCTAAATCAATACTGAAGTCCACACTCCTCTGAGGCGGCAAACTGGACGGCTCATCAAATACATCTGCAAAATCACAGACAACTGGAATATCCTCTAAAGCTGGACTCTTCCCCTCCTTCATGGCATAACACCAGAAGGCCTCACAACCTTGTGCAATCAGTCTAGCTGCCCGTATCGCACTGATAATTGTGCCTGTCTTTCCAAGGCCCCAACCTCGGAAAACCTCTATCTGACCTAACTCGGTAGAGAGGGTAACAGTCCTCCTTCCTACATCTAAGACTGCAGAATGTCTATCCATCCAATCCATACCTAGAATGACTTCTTCATGCTCTAATGGCATGACAAAGAAGTCAACTAGTAACACACGAGTCCCTACAGAAATGGGACAGCCATGAATCTCACGGGTACCTCTGACCCTACCACCATCGGGTAACCCTATAATAAAAGGCATCCCCTCAACCGTATATAAACTCAAACGCTCTACACAAGCATTAGAAATAAAAGAATGCGTAGCACCAGTATCAAATAAGACTCTAACAGGTAAACCATGAATCAGAATGGTACCTGTAGCAGTCGGTGCAGCTGACTCCTCTGCACTCCTAAGCTCAAAGACTCGACCCTGTGGTCCTCTGGTATCAGTGGTGCTCCCACCACGACCTCTGCCTCTACTCGACCCAGGAGCAGATCCCTGAGTCGTAGGGCGATCTGGGACTCTCTGTTGTCCCTGTGTCTGCTGCTGCTGAGGTGGCCTCTGCCCACCTCCCGCTACACTGGCAGGGGAAGAACCCTGCTGAGATGAAGCTCCACCCTGACGGCAGTAAACAACTCTGTGACCCTGCCTACCACAGGTGTAGCAAGTCACTAGTGGCCTCGTGCACTCGGGCCTCATATGTCCTGGATCACCATAGTTAAAACACTGACGTCCCTTATCTGCAACCGGTGCAGATGAGGGGTGACTCTGGCGTCTTTGACCACGCCAACCAGTAGCAGTACCACTAGTACCACTGGTCTGCCCCGTACGTTGTCTCTTCTCAGAACCTCCGGTCTGAGATGCTCTCCTCTGACCAGCTCGCTCCCTCTCATAGTCGGAAGCTCTGTCCTGATAGTCAACCGAGGTCTCACAGTGAAACCCTGCCATGTAAGTCCGGGTAGTATCCCTCAGTCGTCAGGAAAACAGATATACATGCTGATCTGCAGGAGGTGCAGCTGGACCCAGCAATGCCTGCTCCTCCTGGAACCTCCTGATAGCCTCGGAGACTGGTACATCCTCAAATCCAGCCTCCACAAAATCTCGTAGTTTCTCCCTCCTCAGTGAGGCAGGGCAGAAACGCTCTCTAATCAGGGTCCTCATTTGATCATAACTACTAACCTGACCCCGTACAGACCTCCACCAATGTTGTGCCAAATCCTTGAATAGAGTCTGCACCAACTCAATCTGCCTGCCTGCTGGACATCTAATAGACTCCAGAGCTGAGTCTACATGCCCGATCCACAACTCGACCTCTAACCCCACCTTCCCAGTGAAAGGGGGTACACCCATCTGGTGGAATGCCTTCAACCAGGTGTCTGGTCTAGGCCCTCGATGCTCCTCTCTAACTTGAGGAATCTCAGCAGCATGTGCCTGTACAGCTGGCACCTGAGTCACTCCGTGGGATCTCTCAGATAGTCCCTCCTGTGCCTGTAAATCTAGGGCACGTCTACCGGCTCTGGCAGCCTCCTCTACTCGTCTGATATAAGCACGGAAATCTGATCCCCCCATGGAGACACGATCAGAATCACCAAACTTGGCTCTCTGTGACCCTTGTCTCTCAGCTGCACCGTTCCTAGTCTCAAGAACGGCACTCTCAGCAACCTCCTTGTGAATCTCTCCCGCTGCATGTGAACCACCAGCAGGAGTCCTACCTCGTCCTCTACCTATAGGGGGTCTACCTCTACCTCGTCTAGCTGCAGGTAAGGCTCTAGTCTGAACCATCTGCAGAAGACGTAAACCTAACTTAGAAGGCTATATATATGCCATATGTATAGATATATATCAAATCAATCACAACAGAATATCTATATATATCTATACTGTCGAGATCTTCAGAGGGGTGATGGCTCACGTACACGATATCCCAAAACATTTGTAATCATTTCAAAACTAAAACCTTTTGAAAAGTCAGACCCCTTTTCGGGTTCTGTTTATTTATCTATTCGACCTTTATCGCAGATTACAAGTGCCATTGTTGTCAACATGGGCTCTGATACCAACTTTGTAACACCCCAAATCCGTAGGACTCGAGGTGCTACTAGGCTAGGATCTCATAATGGATCTTGACCCTAGCCTGACAACAAGTTCACTGAATCTTACAACAAGGCATGCACAAATAGATTAAAACAAAACTGATATATATATATATATATATATATATACATATCAAAAGGTAATACAGAGTAACTGTTGAGTACAAAATCAAAGTATAAATCCGTACAACATAAATATCCCATATCCCACGATATTGCCCCAGTGTACGGAGCCCTTAGCAGATCACCCCTTTGGATCACTTTGCAGTTCTCCTAACCTGCAAAGAATCTACAACACGGTATAAACCGTTAGCTAACCATACACATATATAAGAAGATGCTAGAGCACAAACACACATCAGAAATCATAACACATCATCATGCGTTCACACATTTACCCGTTTTATTATCTTGATAACGTCATTTACTCAAATAGTATATAGATCTGCATATGAAAATATGTGACACGAGGTATGTATATAAACCTCGCCTCTGCGTGCAATAGCTAGCTGGAGTGATATCAACGCACCTTCCCGTATACCATAAGGAGTGGTCAGTGCCCTTCCCGTATACCAGAACTAACTAGCTTACAGAGAACTTCCCAAACTCCACTACGGGATGAAAGGTAAGTTGTCACAGCCACTACAATGGGCGGTCAATATAACATAGGTCGGTAATGAACCATATCGCATGCTATAAAGCATATAACAAACACCACTCATGCATACATCCAATATATGGATGATAGCTAAGTATGTCTTATGGACTTACCTCAACCTCTGAAGTAGTCTCAACCACGATCAACCCTCAACACGGTCCACTCCAAACTAGAGGACAACACAACCTAATAACAAGGCATAACAATATATCACACTCATATCCATCAAAGGGGTCACACCTAGACCCAAGGGATACATAAGGATCATATCCTAACTCATAAACCTCAAAGCCATAACCGGCATAAACGATATCATACTCATCATCATTCTAACCTCATACAGGTACCTAGCATGCTACTAACCCGCTCATACTAGGAAAGGAAAGGATCTACCTAACTCTAGGTAGACCCGGGACAAGACGCACCTGCGTAACAAGAGAGACGTAGAGGCGGAACAGGCAACCCACAGGCGTGGCAAGGCTCAGCCGCAGGCATGGTGACAATGGCCGCAGGCAACGCAGGCACGTCGCAGGTGCTGTGGCACGGCTTCCGCAGGGGCAGCGGCTTCCAAGCGCGGGGGCGGCGACGGTGCAGAACGTAGCCCCGCGAGTCCTCTCTCACTCTTCACGTGATCAAATCACGTCTCTTCCATTCCAAAATCATACACATGCATATACATACATATACTAACATCAATCTATATCCAAATCATCTAATCCTAAGCTAAGGGAGATGGAATCAAAGAAGAAGAGAAGGAGAAGAAGCAAAGAACTTACCACACTTGTGGTCCTAGGCTGCACAAAGGATCAACACCCAACACAACTAGCTCTCAAGCTCATCACAACATCCAACATCATCAACATCATCATCCTCACAATCAAAACACTTTCAAACTCAAGAACACTCACACACAAGATCAAAGAGGGAGAAGGAGAAGCAAGAAGGACGTATGGTGGCTGGGAAAGGTGTGAAGAAGAAACCCTTGCTCAGCAAGGAAAGAAAGAAGTAAGGAAGAGAGTAAAGCACCTGTCAACCGGTCAAAAAAGCGGCTGCAGCTGCAGGAAACCGCGGGGGCGGTTTCCTAGACCGCGGGAGCGGGAACCCGCTGGGGCGGCATACAAGCCCACAGGGGCGGCTAAGATCAAATCTCGGCTAAAGTCAAATCTCGGCTAAGGCAAACTCGGTCCAAAAGACTAAGGCTCTTACAGTTTAGGTTGGTTGATCACTCTTCTTGGATCGAACGTCTCATTCTCTTTATATCTACTTCAAACAAGAGGATTGAAAGTTGAATTATTAGACTAATCGACATGATACCATAATAAGGCGGGTGAACCAATATAATGTGGGGTCTATATACACACAAGTAAGTGTTAAGTCAAGCCCAACAAATAACCTCATTTAGAATCCATTATATTTTAATAAGATAGACGAGGCATGTCCGCTTTTGACTACGCCGGAATTGCTTCTCCATTTCTTTAAGGATTGCGCCCACAACAGCCGTCTTTGGCGGAGACTCCACACTCACCAGCGAGTAGATAGGTTTTTCGACCTCTCTTTCGCCTCATGGGTTAGAGGTAACCTTCTCTCCAAAATTAATATCAATAGCGATTATGGGTGAAATATTATTTTTGTTGTAGGTATTTGATGGCTCTTGAAGTGGATAAATGAGAGAGTTTTCAACTCCGCTCCTTCTCGGATGATGGTCATAGTTTTGTGGTCGACAAGGCTATGGAGTACATTAAGGCATGGAAGACGAACTCTCCACATAAACCCAGATCCAATTGGGTTGTGACGCAGATCAAGTGGGACCCCTTGCAAGTGAATGTAATGATGATCAACTCTGATGGGTCACTGAGGGAAGATGGTTACGCAACTACATCATATGTCATTAGGAACAATGTGGAGGAGTGGCTACATGGCTATGTGGTAAGCCCTTGGTATCTGCATTGTACCGATGGCCGAGTTGTGGAGTATTTACCATGGATTAAAGCTTGCTTGGGAGTGTGGATACCGTAATGTGGTGATGGAATCTAACTCTTAGTTGGACATCACACTACTAGGTAAATCACTGCCCCATTGTCACCCCATTGCTAGTCACGTTAGTAAATGTTAAGACTTTATCAAAATGGACTGGTATATCCAGTACTGTCATGCCTACCGTGAGGTGAATAACATTGTGGACTATCTTGCTTGTATTGCTTTTAACTTTCCTATTGGATTGAGTGTTTTGTTTGACCCTCTCGAGGGTGTAGTTGGTCTTTTACGTTGCGATGTAAGGGGTCGGGCTATCCCCGAGTGATGATCACTTAGCCCTTTTTCTTATTAATAAAAACGTGTTTAGATGCGCGGAGACACTGATCCTCCCGTTTAACCAAAAAAAATACAATAAGAAGAGTATATCCCACCAACTTTATTTACTTAAGGGTTTGTTTCAAAGCTCTAGGAATTATTTCCGGTAACGGAATGATTCCAAAATTTAACCCTAAAATTTTGGGATCTTACATTTCTTCTATTCATTTCAACTTCTAACAACAAGTGAAGAATCTCATTCCGAGTAAAATTTATATTTTTATCTCTCACATTTCCAAAATTAAGTTGTTCTTGGGTTTAGGATTCACTATTCGTGTAATAGGTCTGAAATTTTGATTTACGGTCCATTTCGGATTTCAAAAAAATCATCTTCAACACTATATTGTTTCCGACTTCTCGTATTCAAGTAGTAATCATTGAAGATGAAAGATGTAAATATTTCTTTATCGGTTACGTGATTCCACTTGACTTGTTGGAATTTTGGCTAGATGGGGATCTTGTAGTTCTACATGGTTGTCTTTAGTTCTATGTTATAGTCATTTTACTGAGAGTGCGCAAACCTGACAGCTTATCCGGAGAGAGTGAAAGTCGGCTTGAGTTGGGCATGCTCGGAGCAAGTATTCTCGGTTTGATTTCGATAGGTTTTGGCTCAGTTTTGGGCATGACCTCAAACATATAAGGATTGATTTCAATAGGTTCCGGCTCAGTTTTGACATGGACGGTTGGTGGCAAAGCGATTGGTTCCGGTGTTTTGACGATGACTTCTTTTCCGGGAGGATCACATCATCTTGATGTGATCGAACTCACTTCGAACACGAGGATCCACCGGCACAAGTTGACACTCGGATTGTAATCGGGGAAATGGAACTCTTTTTCTTTGATTTTTGTGTTTTTGGATATGAAGAGCAAATTCTCTCGGCCTCTCACTTTGGGAATCCCTCAACTCGAACGAACTACCCTCGGAATCTCACTTTGGGGTTCGAATCTTCGTTCCTCGGCCTCTAACCTTATAACCACCTAAGCATCTCACCTAGATGTTTGAAAACTAAGCATCTCACCTAGAATTCGGGTTTTGTTTTAAAGCAAACAACAACTTTGAAAGCACAAAGGCTAACTCACTTCATTTAACTTGACATGTCTTATAATGGGAAGATACAAGGCTTTATATAGCCACAAAACTCAGCCTAGAAACTCCCTAGTTAAGTGCTAGAAATATCAAAGATTTATCAAAAGAAAATGCAAGAAATACAAGAGTTTTTCTAGGAAATTCAAAGCAAGTAATTAGCCACACTTGGCTTTATTCTTGGATGACTCATGGAGATCTCTCTTTAACCAGATTGACAACACTTCAAGGAGGATATATCATAGCTTGGACGTCCATATTGAAGGAGAAGAGGGCCTTTGAGCTATCTTGGACATTATTCAATACAAGTGTGGAGATGCCTTCAATATTTGGTAGAATATTGACTTGTGGACCATCATTTGATTAACATAATTTATGCATAATATATGAATAATTTGACATGTATGTTGCATGAAATAAGCATGTATTGGACGTGCATATGTCTTGCATAACCACCTTGCAATACTCCATACATGATTGTGGTCAAAAAGCCATACAAGTATCGTAGTTGTTGCATTGTTGGATCATTTTCACCATCTTCCTCTTGGAATCTCGACTCCCAGTAAACTACAAATTTGTAGATCTGGAAAAGACCTTTGAAAGTAGTATTCATGGGTATTTTAATTCCAAGTATTGCTTCAGTTATAGTCATTTTACTGAGAGTGCGCAAACCTGACAGCTTATCCGGAGAGAGTGAAAGTCGGCTTGAGTTGGGCATGCTCGGAGCAAGTATTCTCGGTTTGATTTCGATAGGTTTTGGCTCAGTTTGGGCATGACCTCAAACATATAAGGATTGATTTCAATAGGCGCCGGCTTAGTTTTGACATGGACGGTTGGTGGCAAAGCGATTGGTTCCGGTGTATTGACGATGATTTCTTTTCCGGGGAGGATCACATCAGAACTACGATAAATCTGTATGTTTTTTTTTTATATTGTATATTTACGTTCTTTCTCAAATCTGGTACAACATTATGTTTATCCGAGCTTATAAGAAAGTCAGACTAAAATCTGAGATTCCATATGATAAAATAAACGATAAAAAATGATTTTTTGATGGTTACACACTTAGAACATGATAGATCAAACATATATATAGAGATCGGATTGTAGACACAACAGATCAAACCCATGCAGTTGTTACGGTAGTTGTAACTATCCTAGTAGCAAACACACTAAAACATATAAAATAAAGAAGACTCGATAAACCAATCATATGAATTAAGCTTCACATTTGTACGCTTTACTCTATGTTTCTTATGAATTTAGGCAAAGCAGATAATGATGCACCCATATTAAACTAAAACAAATAACATGGCTGACATTTCTTTACTCTATGTTTTTTTTTAATAATAATATGATAATAAATTTAATTAAATATTGAAATAAAAAAAAAACCCGCATAAATTGTGTATTACGACATTCGAATTTAAGGATTATAATATATTTAAATTAATAATTCAACAGAAAGTTGAGATGGCCGAGTTGGTCTAAGGCGCCAGATTAAGGTTCTGGTCCGAAAGGGCGTGGGTTCAAATCCCACTCTCAACATATTTCGTCATTTTTTTTAATCAAGCAAAATCCCACTCAACATATTCTTTCATTTTTTAAACAAACAATTTCATATAAAATCAGTTTGATTTTACACACGTAAAAATAATGTTGTAACTAACATATAACTCAATTAAAAAATATTCATTTAATTTTTTAAAAAAGGAAATAAGCTCGCAATGAAATTAAAATATAATATAGGTAGAAGTTGTGGTAAAAATGAAAGTAAGAAATTATTTAAATAAAAGTTGTTCGATTATAAAAGTTGTAAATATATTTAGTTTGATTTAAACATATATAAAATGCGACAATAATGTTGTAACTCAAATCTAATTCAATTTAATAAAAACTATTTAACTTATTTTTTAAAAGGGAATATGATCGTAATAAAAAAAAATAATTTAGGTGAAAATTTTAGTCAAAATAAAAGTAAGATATTTTTTAAATAAAATTGGAATATCATTTGAAAAAAACTTAATAAGCCTTTCATTTAAATAAGGGTAAACATATTTTATTGATAAAAGTTTAAATAAGAATTAAAAAAACTTAATACGTAATTATAAATGATTATGTAAGGGTGTAAATATATAAATTGCATAAGGAAATAATTAAATTAGTATTTTATTTTAATAAGGATGAAACCTTTCCTAAAAATATCTCTATTTTAGTTTAACAATAAGAATTAAATCTGAAAATATTTTAAAAAAAATTACATTGAAACATATAAAAGTAAGTCGGTATCTATAAAAGTATACGTAAAGTAATTTTACTAATTATTTAAAACAATTAATGTTTTTTAAAAAAGGAAATTCATTTATTTAATCATCAGCGCAACACGTAAGGAAAATAAACGTTGACGCGACATGTAAACGTTATTACTTATGCTTTAGTATAATAAAATATATAGATCGTTGTCATACTGGATGAACAACTTCGTAATAGAATCGGTAGTTATTGAATAATTAAAATTAAATAGATAAATTGTTACTATATTTATATAATATAGTGTAAATACCGTATTTTTTATAAAAATATTATAGCATATTTTCTAAGACGAGTTATCCGTGGATAGTCCGACCTCGAACTCGGTTCGTAGGGAAAAATCGGTAACGTGTTTGTAGTTAGCTAGATGGAAACCTCTTGTAATTTTCTCTAAATTATTTTGGCATGGTGATCTTCATTGTTTCAACCGGTTTCTCTTCCATATGCACATTTTGGGGAATCTCTTGTTCCTCCACCATTGGGCTCTTTCCTTTGAAATTCTTCCCGTTGGGACTCTTAACCATTTCAACCATAACCTTAGTCCTTGGTGCCATTATGATGATATTGGTACCTATGATAACAAGAAGAATACTAAACCAAGAAATGCAAAGAAAAATCATGGAAATTTTCTACCTACACATAGATGAGTTATGTTAACAGTTGAAGCATGATCAAGTCCATGTAAAACACACAAATATAGTCAACAATGCATAGCCATAAAAATTATCTCATGCTCAATCATCCAACATACTTTCATGCTCAAAAACCTTCAAAGATCAATCTTTGATAAATAACAAGTATCCATAGCATGCATCAATATTCACAAACAATTCCCAAAATAATCATGTACGTTATTTCAGCAAGTCAACAAAAATTCATACTCAACTTGAACATGCACGAGGAAGAACGAATCAACCAACTCGGTCAAAATAAACTCAACCAACTCGGTTCATGCAACCAAGCGACTCACTCGACCTACTCATGACACTACTATAGATTGATTTCAATACTTAATCAAACAACTTTTAGCAACAATATTAACAATTTATCCTCAATTTCAAGCATCTACCTTAAGAAGTTCAATCATAGCTCTTAATTGAAAGACTTAAGATAAGAAACAAGAAAACATACCTTGTTGTTGACTTAGGAAGCTTATAAAAACCTTGAGTGACTTTAAATCACAAGACTTTCTCACTAGTATCAAGATTTCAAGAGAAGATAGAATTTGAGAGCAATTGTAGAGAAGAGAGTAACATGGAGTTTTTTTTTTTTTAATTATCTTATGATGGGTATATATAGGTAGAGAGAGGTAAAGAATGATAGAATCTAGGCAATATGACCGTTGAGCATTAATAGAAAGGAATAAAATCTTTTCAAATCTTCAAACTAGCCATTAGAGAGGAAAAAGAGCCATCCGGCATGCGTCAGGTGTCTCAACTCGATCGAGTCAATCGAGGATCGATCGAGTCAGCCTTCTTCATCCGAGCGAGTCATTTTTAACAAAACTCTACTTGATCGGTGGACTCGCTCCACTCAAATTGGCTCGACTAAAGTGTAATTCCTTTGGCTCGATAGAACTTCCTATCTTTTGCTTCCTCTTGTCTTGGTTTATTTTTGCCTGATTATTCCTTGCATATCTCTTTGAAATCTCCTTTAGAATCTCTTACTATAAAACTCACAACACAAAACACCAGTTTTATTTAAACAATTACTACAAAAAAAAACTCATACCAATGGGTAGTCTCCCATTAAACTCCCTTATTTAAGGTCCTAGGCTAGATCAAATCTCCATTAGGCAAGTTTGATCACATCCTTGGGTAACCATTTCATTCGAAGAACTATCCACCATGCTATCTTGCCTTTGAAAGCCATAGTGAGGGCATGAAGAATAGTGTAAACTATAGTTCCGGACATTGGTATTTACTTACCAAGCCTTCTTGTTTCTTCATGCTTAGGATGAACTGATGAATTTCCTTTCTTCTTTAAGCCTTGATCAACCCAATACTTATCTTGTACTTCCTTTGCAAGCAATGCTCCTATGGGATTGAGTGTAATAAGAGTTTCAACTACTTGTGTTGCCCCTTCTTTGATCAAACATTCATCACTAGTCTTTGGAGGATTGTCATGGAGCTTTCTAATGAGGTTGATCATGATGATCATGCCCTCAATTTTCATTCTCTATTTCCAAATCCTCCTTAGTCTTCTTAGGGACAACTTCTTCTTTAACAATCACTTTCACGCTTGGCTCTTCAATGCTTGTCTCCTCCTCAATTATCATTTCTTCCTCTTAGACTTCTATAACATGACGAGTTTCAAGTGGCTTTGATGGAATTTCCACTTGTTGAACAAGTTTTTTCTCAAGCGTCTCTTGGTTATTTAATATTGATTCCACCTTTGTGATGAGCTTCTCTATTGACTCTAGCAATCTAGCTTCTTCCTCTCTAGCAAGAAACTTTTCATACTCAATTCTCCTAGCTTCCTCTTCTTGGGCTAGTTGTTGCTCAATCTCCACTTGATTTTGTGCATGAGAATTGATAACATGATTTATCGACCTGTTACACTCATGCATTTAGTTAGATTTCCCCTTTTCGCATTCATGTTTTAGCCTTAGTTTGTGTCATTTATGCTTGTTTAGTGTTACTTTGCAAGAATAGATTTCTACACACACTATTTGTGGCTTTGTAGGTGATTTGGCACATTTTGGAGCTAAAATGACGTATTTGAGGATCGAGCCTCGAAGTGGACGCATTGGAGCGAGCGTACGTGCACGGAAAAGAGCTAGGAATTGAGCTAAAGACACGAAGGAACGAAGGGATGGCATCTCGGCCTTGATCTCGGTCTGACCAGACCGAGATGGCCTGATCTCGGGCCGAGATGGCTTAATCTCGGCCGAGATCCATTGATCTCGGGCCGAGATCCATAATTTCGGTCGATCTGGAAAGTTTCTGTTGTGAAATCTCGGTCCCGATCTCGGCCGAGATTTTTGACCGAGATTTTTTTGACCGAGATTTTTGACCGAGATTTCTGCCCGAGATTTCTTGTTCGGCGATTTTATTTTATTTTTGGATCGGTTTTGGCCCAGCCCGTCTTTTGTAAGATTGTTGCCTATAAAAGGGAAGCTCTAGGTTATTTCTAAGGGTCCGATTTTAGTCTCTTTTTAGGGTTAGGTTACCCCTTAGGGGGAGCCGCCTCTCTTCCTTTCCCATCTTCTTCTCAATTGTTCTTCATAATTTAGCTTCAAGATTCATACTTTTATATTCAGTTTTGTTTGGAAGACCTTGTTGGATTCAAGATTTGTCAACATTGGAGTTTTCCATTTATTGAAGTTAAGTTCTTTTCATTCCCCTTTGTTATTTCTTTTAATTGTCTTGATATGATTGTTATTGGCTAGAACCTTGTGGTTCCAAGGTTAACAGGGATTTGTTTATGCCTTGGATTATGATGGATTAAATTGTGCTTTGTTTTGGCTTTGAATTGCTAGAAATCCTAATGGTTGGCTTGAACTTGAATCTAGTTAGAATCCTTCTAGCTAGTAACCTAAGTTGGAATTAAGACTTACCCGGTGATATTCCTTCATAGATAGGTAATAGGTAGTTGGTTTGTCCTTCCCTTAGTTTGGAATTTGGTTTGTTTAGAATTTTCTGCCTCTCTCTACCTTGAGACTTACTTGGTAATAGGTAGTTGGTTTGAAACTAGATAGTCTTGAGACTTACCCGGTAATAGACTGTCAACCTAGAAATGTTCATCCTTGTGGATTTTCTACCATATATTCTTTATGAGTCTTCCTGAATCTATAAGTATAAACAATGATCTTGAACTCTTAGAATCCATTTTCTTTCCTTTAACTTGATTATCTTTGTTTTTCCCTTTTTATTTGTTTTGACTTTCAATCAATAGTGACAATTGATTGTGAGTCCTTTAAGACCTTTTCAAACCTTTTTGACTTCTTTCCCTTATCTTTTCCAACCTTCTGTCTTTATTTGAGATCTATCTTATTTATAATCATTGTTGCATATTAATCCTCCCAGTCCCTGAGATCGACCCTGGAATACTTACCTTTACTGTGATTGACCCATACACTGTGGGTTCGTTGCTATTTAGGGAATTATTTTTAGGTTATAAATATAAAACTATCCCTTCCTTGTTTTACTAACTTATAGGTCTTTATCATTATTAATAAAGGTTTATAGGGGTGTTAAATAGCGAACAAGAATCAATCTTGACATTGACCTTCTCTAGCATTTGTAGCATTTCCACAAGAAATCCATCATTATTTTCTTCATAAACATCTCCTTCATAGGCTTTTTCATCTTCATCGACTTCATAATTCACTTGCTTTCTCATCTATTGAGTCATCAAAATCAATTTGTTGGCCATACCATCCATGATATTCAATTGGTTCATAGTAAGCCTCTTTTCTTGAATCCCACAAGGAAGCTAAGCTAGTAGCCATATGGACAACCTACAAGTCGCAAACACACACAAAAGTGCATCAAAAGTAACAAAACACTTGCCCTCCTATAAGCAACTTCACACAAGAGAAAGGTCGTGTCAATATAAATATATAGCCCCCGCCCAAAGTAGTCTCCCTGGGGACTATGTTATACTCCCCTTACTCTAAGAAGTTTTATAAGAAAGATGCAAATGTTGTAAAAGAAATAAAAAAAGGTGTGATCAAGTGATCGACTTAAAGACACTTCAGGAGTGATTGGTTTAAGTGACCTTAGTCGAGTCCCCATGGTAAATTCAATCGAGTTACCCTGACAACATCGACCGAGTGAATTTCCTGTAACTTTTGACACAGATCGAGTAAAAAATAGAGGAATGCTAAAGATGAAATCAAATATGAAAAACAACTAGAGGTTGAGATTTATTCTTCCAATCCTTGCTAATGAAATATTCATATACATTATAATGCCCATCGAGTCAGAACTATTTTCTCAAGTGCTCAAATAAATAATGACTAAACGGTTGTATGCAATCCTTAGTCTTTTGGACCTAGTTTTTACCTTAGCCGCCCCCGCGGGCATGTGTGCTGCCCCAACGGGTTTCCGCCCCTGCGGCCCAGGGAACCGCCCCTGCGGTTTCCGACGGCTGCAGCCGGTTTTGTTGAATCTTTGACCGTGCTTTACCTTCTCCTTTCCTTTCTTCTTAAGCCTCTTCTGTGGCTCGGGAGCAAGGTTTTCCATTCCTTTTCCCAGCCTTACATCCTTCTTGCTTCCTCTTTCATCTCCTTGATCTTGCGTGTGAGTTTTCTTGAAGTTACACGAGAGTGGTGGTGTGGCTTTGCTGAGGTTGCTTTTGTGTATGTTTGTTGAGCTTGTGATTCCAGCTGAGAGTGTGTTTGTTCTTCCCTTGGGTGATCACAGCAGTAGAGGTGATCTTCTTGCTTCTTCTTCCTTTCTTTCTTCCTTGATTTCTCTTCCTAGCTTAGGATTAGATGGATTGAATGTAGATTGATGATGGAATGTGTATGTCTATGTATGTGTGTGGCTTTGGATGAGAGAAGACGTGATTTGATCACATGAAGAACCGAAGAGGGATCACGGGATCACATTCTGCACCGTCGCCGCCCCCGCGCTTGGAAGCCGCCGCCCCTGCGGACTCCGTGCCACAACGCCTACGCCGTGCCTGCGTTGCCTGCGGCCTTTGTCACCACGCCTGCGGTTGAGTCTTGCCGCGCCTGCGGGTGCCCGTTCCGCCCCTACGTCTCTTGTGTCACGCAGGTGCATCTTGTCCCGGATCTACCTAGAGTTAGGTAGATCCTTTCCTTTCCTAGTATGAGCGGGTTAGTAGCATGCTAGGTACGTGTATGAGGATAGAATGATGAGGATGTGATATATTTGTATGCCGGTTATGGCTTTGAGGTTTATGAGTTAGGATATGATCCTTATGGATCCCTTGGGTCTAGGTGTGACCCCTTTGATGGATATGAGTCTGATATATGTCATATGCCTTGATATTAGGCAGTGTTGTCCTCCGGATTGGAGTGGATATAACTGAGAGTTGATCGTGGTTGAGTTTACTCCTGAGGTTGAGGTAAGTCCATAGGACTTACTTAGCTACTATCCTTATATTGGATGTATGCTTGAGTGGTGTTTGTTATATGCTTTGTAGCATGCGATATGGTTCATTACCGACCTATGTTATATTGACCGCCCATTGTAGTGGATGTGACAACTTACCTTTCATCCCGTAGTGGAGTCTAGGAAGTTCTCTGTAAGCTAGTTAGATTTGGTATACGGAAAGGGCACCTACCACTCCATATGGTATACGGGAAAGTGCGCTGATACCACTCCAGCTAGCTATTGCACGCAGAGGCGAGGGTTATATACATTCCTCGTGTCACATATATTCATATACATCTATTTATACGATTGAGTGATTGGACTTATTAAAGATAATAAACCGGTAAATGTGTGAAAGCATGTTGATATGTTATAATTTTTGATGTGTGTTTGTGCTCTAGTATCTTCTTATATATGTGTATGGTTAGCTAACGGTTTTATACCGTGTTGTAGATCCTTTGCAGGTTAGGAGAGCTGCAGAGTGATTCAGAGGGGTGACCTGCTGAGGGCTCCGACACTGGGGCGATATCGTGGGATATGGGTTATTTATGTTGTACGGATTTATGTTTTGACTTTGTACTCAGTAGTACTCTGTATTACCTTTTGATATGTATATATATATATATATACATCAGTTTTATGTTTTGTTTTAATCTATTTGTGTCTTGTTGTAGATT
Organism: Fagopyrum tataricum; assembly: GCA_002319775.1. Classification (NCBI taxonomy): domain Eukaryota; kingdom Viridiplantae; phylum Streptophyta; class Magnoliopsida; order Caryophyllales; family Polygonaceae; genus Fagopyrum; species Fagopyrum tataricum. The sequence goes on along the minus strand of CM008281.1, from coordinate 21,140,007 downwards.
CAGTGAACTTGTTGTCAGGCTAGGGTCAGGATCTATTGTGAGATCCTAGCCCAGTAGCACCTCGAGTCCTACGGATTTGGGGTGTTACAAAGTTGGTATCAGAGACCAGGTTGCCAACAATGACCCTTGTAATCTGCGATAAAAGTCGAATAGATAAATAAACAGAACCCGAAAAGGGGTCTGACTTTTCAAAAAGTTTTGGTTTTGAAATGAGTACAAATGTTTTGGGATACCGTGTATGTGAGCCATCGCCCCTCTGAAGATCACGACAGTATAGATATATATAGATATTCTGTTGTGATTGATTTGATATATATCTATACATACGGCATATATATAGCCTTCTAAGTTAGGTTTACGTCCTTTGCAGATGGTTCAGACTAGAGCCTTACCTGCAGCTGGACGAGGTAGAGGTAGACCCCCTCTAGGTAGAGGACGAGGTAGGACTCCTGCTGGTGGTTCACAGACAACAAGAGAGTTTCACGAGGAGGTTGCTGAGAGTGCCGTTCCTGAGACTGGGAACGGTGCAACTGAGAGACAATGGTCACAGAGAGCCTAGTCTGGTGAGTCTAATCGTGTCTCCATGGGGGGGTCAGAGTTCCAAGCTTATATCAGACGAGTAGAGGAGGCTGCCAGAGCCGGTAGACGTGCCCTAGATTTACAGGCACAAGAGGGACTATCTGAGAGATCCCACGGAGTGACTCAGGTGCCAGCTGTACAGGCACATGCTGCTGAGATTCCTCAAGTTAGAGAGGAGCATCGAGGGCCTAGACCAGACACCTGGTTGAAGGCATTCCACCAGATGGGTGTACCCCCTTTCACTGGGAAGGTGGGGTTAGAGGTCGAGTTGTGGATCGGGCATGTAGACTCAGCTCTGGAGTCTATTAGATGTCCAGCAGGCAGGCAGATTGAGTTGGTGCAGACTCTATTCAAGGATTTGGCACAACATTGGTGGAGGTCTGTACGGGGTCAGGTTAGTAGTTATGATCAAATGAGGACCCTGATTAGAGAGCGTTTCTGCCCTGCCTCACTGAGGAGGGAGAAACTACGAGATTTTGTGGAGGCTGGATTTGAGGATGTACCAGTCTCCAAGGCTATCAGGAGGTTCCAGGAGGAGCAGGCATTGCTGGGTCCAGCTGCACCTCCTGCAGATCAGCATGTATATCTGTTTTCCTGACGACTGAGGGATACTACCCGGACTTACATGGCAGGGTTTCACTGTGAGACCTCGGTTGACTATCAGGACAGAGCTTCCGACTATGAGAGGGAGCGAGCTGGTCAGAGGAGAGCATCTCAGACCGGAGGTTCTGAGAAAGAGACAACGTACGGGGCAGACCAGTGGTACTAGTGGTACTGCTACTGGTTGGCGTGGTCAAAGACGCCAGAGTCACCCCTCATCTGCACCGGTTGCAGATAAGGGACGTCAGTGTTTTAACTATGGTGATCCAGGACATATGAGGCCCGAGTGCACGAGGCCACTAGTGACTTGCTACACCTGTGGTAGGCAGGGTCACAGAGTTGTTTACTGCCGTCAGGGTGGAGCTTCATCTCAGCAGGGTTCTTCCCCTGCCAGTGTAGCGGGAGGTGGGCAGAGGCCACCTCAGCAGCAGTAGATACAGGGACAGCAGAGGGTCCCAGATCACCCTACGACTCATAGATCTGCTCCTGGGCCGAGTAGAGGCAGAGGTCGTGGTGGGAGCACCACTGATACTAGAGGACCACAGGGTCGAGTCTTTGAGCTTAGGAGTGCAGAGGAGTCAGCTGCACCGACTGCTACAGGTACCATTCTGATTCATGGTTTACCTGTTAGAGTCTTATTTGATACTGGTGCTACGCATTCTTTTATTTCTAATGCTTGTGTAGAGCGTTTGAGTTTATATACGGTTGAGGGGATGCCTTTTATTATAGGGTTACCCGATGGTGGTAGGGTCAGAGGTACCCGTGAGATTCATGGCTGTCCCATTTCTGTAGGGACTCGTGTGTTACTAGTTGACTTCTTTGTCATGCCATTAGAGCATGAAGAAGTCATTCTAGGTATGGATTGGATGGATAGACATTCTGCAGTCTTAGATGTAGGTAGGAGGACTGTTACCCTCTCTACCGAGTTAGGTCAGATAGAGGTTTTCCGAGGTTGGGACCTTGGAAAGACAAGCACAATTATCAGTGCGATACGGGCAGCTAGACTGATTGCACAGGGTTGTGATGCCTTCTGGTGTTATGCCATGAAGGAGGGGGAGAGTCCAGCATTAGAGGATATCCCAATTGTCTGTGATTTTGCAGATGTATTTGTTGAGCCGTCCAGTTTGCCGCCTCAGAGGAGTGTGGACTTCAGTATTGATTTAGAGCCTGGTACGAGACCGATCTCGAAGGCCCCATACCGTATGACGCCTGTCGAGATGCTGGAGCTGAAGAAGCAACTTGAGGAGCTGGCTGAGAAGGGCTTCATTCGCCCTAGCGTGTCCCCATGGGGAGCACATGTCCTCTTCGTACGGAAGAAGGACAGATCATTGAGGTTGTGTATAGATTACAGAGAGCTGAACAAGGTGACCATCAAGAACAAGTATCCACTGCCTCGTATTGATGATTTGTTAGATCAGCTTCAGGGAGCGACTGTATTCTCCAGGATTGACCTGCGTTCAGGGTATCACCAGCTGAGGGTGAGAGAGCAGGATGTGCACAGGACAACATTCCGGACCAGATATGGCCACTACGAGTTTGTAGTGATGCCATTTGGGCTTACGAATGCCCCAACAGTTTTTATGGAGTTGATGAACAGTATCTTCATCGACTTCCTGGATCAGTTTGTGGTGGTCTTCATAGATGACATTCTGGTGTACTCTCGCAGCAGAGAGGAGCATGCAGGACAGCTGAGGACTGTATTGCAGGTTTTACAATAGAGAACTTTATGCTAAGTTATCTAAGTGCGAGTTCTGGATGCCAAAGGTAGCATTCTTGGGTCATGTTGTATCAGCTGAAGGGATCAAGGTGGATCCGGCGAAGATTGAGGTAGTAGCAGCTTGGACTACACCGACGAACGTCAAGGAAGTACGTAGCTTCCTTGGCCTAGCCGGTTATTACAGACGCTTTGTGGAGGGATTTTCTGTGATTGCCCGTCCACTGACGAGTCTACTGAGGAAGACTACCAGATTTGTATGGTCTGATCAGTGTATGCAGAGTTTTGAGGAGCTGAAGAGACGTCTGACTTCTGCTCCTATTTTGGCACATCTAGAGGGTACAGAGGATTTTGTGGTTTACAGTGATGCATCCAAGCTAGGCTTGGGATGTGTATTGATGCAGCGGGGCAGAGTGATAGCATATGCGTCTAGACAGCTGAAGACGTATGAGGAGAACTACCCGACTCATGATCTGGAGTTGGCAGCGGTAGTTCATGCATTGAAGATCTGGAGACATTACCTGTATGGTGCTACATGTCAGATCTTCACAGACCATAAGAGTCTGAAGTACATTTTCACGCAGCGGGAATTGAATAACCGCTAGCGTAGGTGGCTCGAGCTGATCAAGGATTTTGATCTAGAGATTCTGTACCATCCAGGGAAGGCGAACGTTGTCGCCGATGCCCTGAGCAGGAAGACCCTCGAGAGCAGGCGATTGCGAGATTGACAGTTTAGCATCAGTTACAGAGAGACCTGATCTGGTTAGAGTTGGACATCCAGTTTCCTGATGAGTATGCCCAACTGCGTACTTTAGAGGTTCTTCCTGATCTGTTGGGCGAGATCCAAAAGAAGTTGGAGACCTGCCCGACACTGATGAGGATACGAGATAGGATGTCTCGGGATGAGGCACCACAGTTCCTGCTAGGAGCAGATGGAGTATTGAGGCGCCACGGTCGCGTCTGTGTACCTGCTGATACAGAGCTTAGACAGAGGATTTTACAGGAGGCTCACTGTACACCTTACTCTGTACATCCAGGTACGAGTAAGATGTATCAGGATTTGAGACGTTTATATTGGTGGGGAGGGCTGAAGCCCGATGTGGCCAGATTTGTGGCACAGTGTGCGACCTGCCAGCAGGTCAAGATAGAGCATTGCAGACCTGGAGGTGAGCTCCATCCGCTTCCTGTTCCACAGAGGAAGTGGGAGGACGTCACCATGGATTTTGTGACTGGACTGAGACTGAGCAGGAGTTTTGATGCTATCTGGGTTATAGTGGACAGATTGACGAAGACGACACGTTTCATTCCTATTAGGGAGACGTGGCCGGTGAGCAGATTAGCTGAGGAGTACACTAGGCAGATAGTGAGACTCCATGGTGTACCGAGGACGATCGTCTCAGACAGAGATGGACGATTTACCTCGAGATTTTGGCAGCAGATTCAGACTGCCCTGGGGACAAGTTTGCACTTCACTACTGCGTTGCATCCTCAGACAGATGGTCAGTCAGAGAGGACCATTCAGACGCTGGAGGATATGCTACGAGCTTGTGTGTTGGGTTGGGGACAAGTGTGGACGGATCATGTCCCACTTGTTGAGTTCTCATACAACAACAACTGGCATGCATCTATTGGGATGGCCCCATATGAGGCATTGTATGGACAGAGATGTCGTACTCCGTTATGCTGGGATGAGCAGAGCAGTGTTAGTGGTTTGACACCTGATCAGATTCAGGATGATGTGGCTCGAGTAGCACTGATTAGAGAAAGGATGCTGACTGGACAGAGCCGTCAAAAGTCTTATGATGATAGGAGGCGTAGACATCTAGAGTTCAGAGTTGAAGCCCATGTGTGGCTGAGAGTGTCCCCGACATGAGGTGTTAGGCGTTGGCATTAAGGGGAAGTTGAGCCCCTGATATGTCGAACCGTTCGAGATTCTGGATCGGGTTGGGAGCGCAGCATACAGATTAGCCTTGCCTCCGAGATTAGAGGGTGTTCACCCTGTATTTCACGTGTCTCAGCTGAGGGAGTACATACCAGATCCGAGACACATTGTGAGTTATGATGATTGAGTGGTTGAGCCGGACCACACCTTTGTTGAGCACCCGATTGCAGTCCTAGAACGAGGTATGAGACGCCTGCGTTCGAAGGACATTCCTATGCTGAGGATACAGTAGTCGAGACGAGGACCTGATGAGGCTACATGGGAGACTGTGGATAGTATCCAGAGGAACTATCCAGAGTTCTATGCTGAGTTAGATGCACCAGTAGGATCACCGAGTAGACCTTAATACTATCTTGGTTAGTATTATGTGCTTATATGCTATGATGTGTTTATGGTCATACTAGCTTTGATGTGATATATGATCTTATTAGATCTTGTTGTGCTAGTATGATTATTGTTTATAGCTGGAGATGGCTCTTTCCTCCATGCTATTGTGAAACGTTTAGGATTCAGCTGAAGATGTTATTCCTCCATGTTATTTTGATGGACATAGTGTAGCGGGAGATGTTTTTCCTCCATGCCTTTCTGTTATGAGTATGATACGGCTAGAGATGTGATTCCTCTATGCCTTGTGATGTGTTATGGTTTGGCTAGAGATGGTTTTCCTCTATGCCTTGGTTAGTGTTTTGGTTGCTGGAGTTGATGGTTTCCTCCATGATTATGGTTGAGGTTATAGAGAGAGTTGTACCTCGGCTTGTGAGTCCGAGTGGTTTGAGGATTTTACAAATTTCGGGACGAAACTTGTTTTTAGGGGGGTGAGGTGTAAGAGCCTTAGTCTTTTGGACCTAGTTTTTACCTTAGCCGCCCCCGCGGGCATGTGTGCCGCCCCAACGGGTTTCCGCCCCTGCAGCCCAGGGAACCACCCCTGCGGTTTCCGACGACTGCAGCCGGTTTTGTTGACTCTTTGACCGTGCTTTACCTTCTCCTTTCATTTCTTCTTAAGCCTCTTCTGTGGCTCGGGAGCAAGGGTTTCCATTCCTTTTCCCAGCCTTACGTCCTTCTTGCTTCCTCTTTCATCTCCTTGATCTTATGTGTGAGTTCTCTTGAAGTTTACAAGAGAGTGGTGGTGTGGCTTTGGTGAGGTTGCTTTTGTGTATGTTTGCTGAGCTTGTGATGCCAGCTGAGAGTGTGTTTGTTCTTCCCTTGGGTGATCACAGCAGTAGAGGTGAGCTTCTTGCTTCTTCTTCCTTGCTTTCTTCCTTGATTCCTCTTCCTAGCTTAGGATTAGATGGATTGAATGTAGATTGATGATGGAATGTATATGTATATGTATGTGTGTGGCTTTGGATGAGAGAAGACGTGATTTGATCACGTGAAGAGCTGAAGAGGGATCGCGGGATCACGTTCTGCACCGTCGCCGCCCCCGCGCTTGGAAGCCGCCGCCCCTGTGGACTCCATGCCACAGCGCCTGCTTCGTGCCTGCGTTGCCTGCGGTTGAGTCTTGCCGCGCCTGCAGGTGCCTGTTCCGCCTCTGCGTCTCTTGTGTCACGCAGGTGCGTCTTGTCCCGGATCTACCTAGAGTTAGGTAGATCCTTTCCTTTCCTAGTATGAGCGGGTTAGTAGCATGTTAGGTACGTGTATGAGGATAGAATGATGAGGATGTGATATATCTGTATGCCGGTTATGGCTTTGAGGTTTATGAGTTAGGATATGATCCTTATGGATCCCTTGGGTCTAGGTGTGACCCCTTTGATGGATATGAGTCTGATATATGTTATATGCCTTGATATTAGGCAGTGTTGTCCTCCGGATTGGAGTGGACGTATCTGAGAGTTGATCGTGGTTGAGTTTACTCCTGAGGTTGAGGTAAGTCCATAGGACTTACATAGCTACTATCCTTATATTGGATGTATGCTTGAGTGGTGTTTGTTATATGCTTTGTAGCATGCGATATGGTTCATTACCGACCTATGTTATATTGACCGCCCATTGTAGTGGTTGTGACAACTTACCTTTCATCCCGTAGTGGAGTCTAGGAAGTTCTCTGTAAGCTAGTTAGATTTGGTATACGGGAAGGGCACCTACCACTCCAGATGGTATACGTGAAAGTGCGCTGATACCACTCCAGCTCGCTATTGCACGCAGAGGCGAGGGTTATATACATTCCTCGTGTCACATATATTCATATACATCTATTTATACGATTGAGTGATTGGACTTATTAAAGATAATAAACCGGGTAAATGTGTGAAAGCATGTTGATATGTTATAATTTCTGATGTGTGTTTGTGCTCTAGCATCTTCTTATATATGTGTATGGTTAGCTAACGGTTTTATACCGTGTTGTAGATCCTTTGCAGGTTAGGAGAGCTGCAGAGACATCCAGAGGGGTGATCTGCTGAGGGCTCCGTACACTGGGGCGATATCGTGGGATATGGGTTATTTATGTTGTACGGATTTATGCTTTTGACTTTGTACTCAACAGTACTCTGTATTACCTTTTGATATGTATATATATATACATCAGTTTTATGTTTTGTTTTAATCTATCTGTGCCTTGTTGTAAGATTCAGTGAACTTGTTGTCAAGTTAGGGTCAGGATCCATTGTGAGATCCTAGCCCAGTAGCACCTCGAGTCCTACGGATTTGGGGTGTTACAGTTAGGCAAGCCAACATAGTACCTCACATGGTGTTTGCTATTGGTAAAATGTTAAGTCAATTACATTGTGAAACTAGTGATCAATACAAGATAATCGAGCCTCACATGGTGTTTGCTATTGACCTTCATAAATCATAAGGATCTAGAGTAGACTTACACTCCACAAATTAGCAATAACTTATTCCTCACATGGTGTTTGTTATTGGAATAATTAAAGTATTAATCCTAACAACATAGGCGTCTACAAATGCATCACTAGAATATGAAATTACTTATGAGTATCATTCGTACTAGGCGGCCAATTAACAACACATAAGATCATGCTTAAGGACTAAACAAAGTGCATAAAGGAACAATATAAGCTAAGCTTAGCATCCGACTTTCATATTAGCTTAAACACGAGTCCTAGTATTCTAATCGGTTTTTAACCTCCTATATGCTCACTATCATGCTTTGATACTCTCATAAATTCTCGGTATTATAACGATACAAATATTACATAGCTTTGGACTGAGATTTTCACCCCAATCCCTAGTATAGAACTACTCACTCATGCCGAGTGATGATGCAAACAAAATAATCGAACAATCAATCAAAGAATCCATAGAATCGAGAGAGAGAGAGAGAGAGAGAGAGATATTAATATCAAAGAACTAAGAGAGAATCAAATTACCAAACAAATATTGGAAAGTAGCAATATATCGCTACTTTCCAACATCAGCACAAAGAGAATCTTGTAACCGTCGTCACGTGGCGAATTGGTTGTAACAACACTACTCATCGATCAAGTTGACCTTGAAGTGACTCGACTCACGTTGAAAAGTAAGGCGGGGACATTGTTGTCTTCATGAGTCGAGTGAGTTGCCCAACTCAACCGCCACTCGAGCGACGCTTGACATGTCTTCCGCCTCGGCTTGATGCCTTCTTCTTGTGAGAGCCTAAGTCTTCAGGCCCAAGTCGATTCCTCTTTCTTAGTGCGAGTGAAGGAGAGCCTTCAGTAGGGTTGCATATGCAACTCAGCCTTTTGGACTTGCATCTTCAAATTATTTTTTTTGTCATTCCTTCTTCTACTTTAATGCTTCGGGGTTTCTCTTTGTATCTTCCTTCCTTGCTTCCAGCTTTGATGAAGAGAGGGTTGTTTTCTTGAGTCATTGTATGTCCATTTATGCTTCATTTTGACCTAAAATCACCTAAGTACAAGAGAATAACGGGAGTAGATGTTCTTTGATCCAAATAAGCTCTAGCAAAGAAGTAAATGCCTAAACCCATGCATATCTACTAAAAAAACATGAAAACAACACTACAAAACATAGCATAAAAACATGCTATCAACCAACGATCCATCTAAACCTTTATCAAAATCTTCTCTTAGTTCTCCAAATACATGATTATTTGATATACTAATCTTCTATGACTTTAACCATATGTTATATGGTTTTGCCATCACTTTCCATAAGAATTTCATTTGTATTCTTTATACATTCCGCTTTCTCGATTCCAGTTCCTCCTAGTGTTCTCGGTTTGAATAGTTTATCCCAACTGATGAGGGGATATTACTCAAGAAGAAAGTTACATTGATATGATCAAGCTCTATGTGGATACTAGCTTAAAGCATAAAAGATTGTATTAGGTAGCTTAACTTTGCATTTAGGTCAATTTTTATCAAGGTTATTCGTCCTTCGTGTGACAATGATGATGATTTCCATTTTGTTAGTTGTTGTTTTGATTTAAATGATATTATTGAAGATCTTTTTTTAATCGCATTTACTATTAGGAATCCTAAGTGCTTTTCTAAAATGTTTGTTACAACAATGACCATATGTCTTTGTATTTTTCTCTTAGTTGATGGGTCCACATTTATAGTTGTTTAGAATGTTGATTTGTGGTAGTTTATTACCTAATCAGACACTGAGCAATAGTGAGATAAGACGGATAGTATTATGTTGCTTAATGTTGCCTTTGTGAGTATTATTATATCATCAGTGCACACATAAAAGGAATGATGGATATATTATTGGATATCAGAAAACCAATTGTTTTTCGGTTCTCATTATTAGATTTTTGTGTATTTCTAGCTAGTATCTCAACCCCTAGGATGTAAAGTCTATACGATAATGGGTCTCCTTAACGAACAAATCTTAGTCAAAAGACTAAGCATAATACTCTCCTTAACGAACAACTCTCAACCCCTAGGATGACAATCCACGTTATCATAATCCTTCTCCATATTAAGTTTCATTTTCATGAAAATCTTCCTTGCCCTTTTTAGATCTAAATCAATGGAAGATTTCGTATGCAATGAACACAGTGTCGTGTATTAATTTGTTTTTGGTTAAATACCCTTGTAGAGGGTGGATCGATTTTGAGAGTATTATGCCTAGTCTTTTGGCTAAGATTTTTGCAATAATTTTATAAAATGTAAATCATAGACTTGTGGCTAGTCGTTGATGAGTTGTCAATTTTTGGTGGAGGGTTAAAAAAAGTATGGTTGATCTATTTTAGTATTTTTCGGTTCCATAAAACCTTTTGCCTGTCCTAATTGTTGGCTTAATAATATGCAAATATTATATAGAACCCGACTGTCATTTCATCATGTTCTGATAACTTCCGGTATCGAAGATTGGTATTTTGATTTATCTTAAAGAAGGCTTCATTAATTTTGTGTTCTTGCTTCCGTTATCTTTTGTTTGGATACATTCAAGTTGTTTTTAGAGTTTGTTTTGATCTCGCTTTAAATATATGTTATTTATTTAAAATTATAATTAACTATTTGATAATTTTAGCATAAAATTCTTTATGCTTTTTAGTAAATATATCTTTTAGGTTTATATAACTCACCCATATATACGAATCGTTATCAAAATTTCAAATAATCCTTATCAAAATTTATATATTACTCGTGTATTGTGCAAGACTCTTATTAATTTTACATCATTTATACTACAATAAATTCTTGGTATTTAATAATCATAAATTATGCTAATAATCTTTATTGGTCTCAGACTCTCAGTTTAATGCATTTATCATTTTTTTTCAATATTCATACAATAAAATTATATAACGCATCTAATTTTGTTATGAATCGTAATATCCGGATATCAAATTATGAACTTCCGATTAATGTTTACTATTATTAATAATCACATTACTTTTGAGTTATTTATTTAGTCAAAGTAAGATGTTAAGAAAAAAGAAAGGATAGGGTTTTTTTTATATATATATAATTTGAAACTTTTCCAAAAGTTAATACTTAGGAAGACCGAGATAACAAGCAAGTTCAAGGGCCAATCTTTTTCTACTTCACCTTTTGACTGTTAGGGTCGAAACTCGAAATCGAATTGATTGTTTGTGGAAAGCCCGAAATCGATACGAGTTGCAGATTGTCAAGATGAAGATCACGGTAATGACTGCAGACGAAAACATCATCACCTTGGACGTCGATCCAAACGAATCGGTATTCCATCTGATACCCTAATCTATTATTCTTCTCTCAACCAAATTGCCCCAAATTGATTTATTTTCAATTCAATTTGAAATTTTGATATCCTTCAGTTGATGAGCACTCATATCTGAATTGTTTGAATGTTTGTATCAATTGGGTTTGAATCTCAGGTCGAGAATGTAAAGGCCCTGCTTGAAGTTGAGGTATTTACCTATTTACCCCTATTTCCGATCTGATAGATGAACTGGTTAATTGAATGGTATCGTCAATATTGAATTGCAGACGAGCGTTCCACTTCAAGGGCAGCAGCTGTTGTACAATGGAAAGGAGATGAAGAACCATGATCAATTGAGCAGTCTGGGTGTTAGTGATGGAGATTTAATCATGATGCTTCCCAGTTCATCTTCTAGGTCAATATGATGATTGATAATAGAGCTTTGTTTGGGGTTCTTGGATGTACTGTAATGCTAATTGATGCTGTTTGTATGCTTTTCAGTGCATCTTCTACTTCTTCAACTGCTGTGGGCTTAAACCCTGATGGGTCAGCAGTAAATCCTGCTGCTTTCCAGCAGCATATTCAAAGTGATTCCAATTTGATGGCTCAACTTTTTCAGGTACGGATTTCACCAGCCAGTTTTGGTTTGTTGAACTGTATAGAAGAATGAAATACTAGCCAGCTACGATTTGATACCTTTGTTGAATTAAAAATTTCTTATGTTGGCATCTTCTAACAATGATGTTAGGGCATGTTTGGTATCCATATCTGGATATCTTCATATCAAACATCGGTATCAATATATGGGTATGAGATTGATATCCGATATCTTTATAGTGTAGATTTTAGCATATGAAAGAGGAAGGACAAATATAAGATATGTGATACCTCTAGTTTTTATAGTACATCAAAAATGGAGAAAAGTATATTCGGTGTATATCGGGATATCAATCTGATATCCATATATTTATATACCAAACACTAGATATGTTTTTTGTTTTTTTTTTATGCTGATGCGCATATCTCAAATCCAGATATGGATACTAAACGGGCCCTTAAGATGTTTGACATGCTTACCATGTAATGAATTGACAGGCTGATCCTGAACTTGCACAAGCAATCTCAGGGACCAATCTTGATCGGATCCAAGAAATCTTAAAACAACGTCACCATCAAAGGTCTGAGTTACGCCGAAAGGAAGAGGAAGAGCGCGTAAGTTGCCTTTCTTGGTGGATTTTTCACCTTTCCTTAGAAGGAATGTTCATCATATTTGATCTCTAACCAGAAGGCTTCCTTGTTGGCTAATTGTCCTTTGCTATGAGTATCATTTCCCGCAAAATGTTACTATTTTTGCAAGAAAATGATCAACTAGAAGGTCTTTCAACATGATTTCTGCAAAATGTTTGACTATCTGTCATTAGTACTACTTGAATTTCCTCACATCTAGCTGCTTTTGATAATTGCAGTAACTCAATAATCATTGATCCCACATCTCCTTTTATCCTTGTATATAGGCATTGCTTTATGCAGATCCTTTTGACGTGGAAGCACAAAGGAAAATAGAAGCTGCCATTCGCCAGGTATGCAACCTTTATGTATTTATGCTTACTGCAGGGAGGCCCGTTATACTTCATGGAGAAGATAGTGTAAATTTGTGGTTACTTTTCCCATGCTTATCGTATGTAGGTCTTTCAGTAGATATTACTTTTCATCTTTTCTTACATGACATATCATTCAAGTTTCTCTTAATTTGAAATGCAGTTAGGAGATCATAGATTTTCATTTTGTATGTCACTTCCCTGGAAGCAGGAGTAGTAGACTGACTACTAAAATTTGCAGCTGTGTAAAGTTTGAAATTTATCCGATATGTTTATTTTCACTGAGAAGTCTTGTTGCTTTCAAAATTCTCACTTTTATTTGATATAGTAGTTACATGCCTTTTATTGTTGAATATTCAAAATGTTCTTGCTTCTTATGTGCTTCTTCTTTGCTTTGCCTTTTGTAGAAAGGTATCGATGAAAATTGGGCTGCTGCACTTGAACACAATCCTGAAGGATTTGCCAGAGTGGTATGAGCTTTATGACAATGTTGACTATGAAAATTTGTTGTTTTGTACATTCTTCTTTTGTTTTTTTTCAACTTAAGGGTTCCTTTTTCCGATCTTTATTTTTTCCAGGTTATGTTGTATGTGGATATGGAAGTTAATGGAGTCCCCTTAAAGGTAGGAGTTCAAAAATCATTCAACTTGTTCTGATGCCTCTTCCTTCTACATGCCCCTGTTATGATATTATGTGAAGGTCAATTTACCAATTCATAATTGGTTGTCTGTTAATACTACCCAACATAATCAGATGATTTGTTTACTAGTCTCCATAAGCTGCTTTTACATCTTATGCTTTTTCAGAATTCTTAATCTAATAGTACTACACAACGTTTTCAGGTGTTTTGTTTGCTAGTTTCTTTAATCTATTTGAACATCTTATTACTTTTTCAAGGTCCATATCGCTCGATAGCAAATTGACACCATTTACACATCTTTTGTTATCAGGCATTTGTTGATAGTGGAGCGCAGTCAACAATAATATCAAAAAGCTGTGCAGAGCGCTGTGGGTCTGTGCAACAAATTTATCTCAATATATTTCCTCACTGCATTTTATAATCTTTTCCATTGACTACCCTGCGATAGTTGTTCATCCGTTGGTTACTGTTACGTGTAAACGAGGTTCTCTGATTTGACTGCAGGCTGTTAAGACTCATGGATCAACGGTACAGAGGCATTGCTCATGGAGTTGGTCAGTCAGAAATATTGGGTCGGATTCATGTAGCTCCAATCAAGGTATCTATGAGAAACTACTGGTGAAAACATTATGAGATATTTTGATACTTGTAACTTGCAAGTGATGTTTATTGTATGATGCTGACATAATTCCTTGATCCTTTGCCACAAAGATTGGAAGCGTGTTTTATCCTAGCTCCTTTACGGTCCTGGATTCCCCTAACATGGAGTTTCTCTTTGGTTTGGATATGCTCCGTAAGCATCAGGTATAAAAACCCAGGCGTTTCCTTTTGATAATTATCATTTTTTTCCCCTGGAATTAACAGAATGTAACGTCTTCTTTCTGTGTAGTGCATAATTGATTTGAAGGACAATGTCCTCAGAGTTGGTGGAGGTGAGGTCTCTGTGCCGTTTTTGGCAGGTAAGAAATACAGAAATATCACCGGCTATAAAAGGGCATATACTTATTCTTTGTATGTCAATTGGTTGTTCCATCATAAAATTTGATGAAATAAAGATATATTTTTCTTTTCTTTTTTTCCCAGAAAAGGACATCCCTTCTCAATTTCTGGATGATGAAAGAGCAAAGCAAGCTTCCAGTTCTGGTGCTCCGGTGAGGCTACCTCCTTATTCTGTCTTGCAGGCTTTATTATGTGCTGCCCAGTAGATAATATAACACACATTCAAGATTTATGAAATTTGTAATGTATTACATGGTTATTTCAGGCTGCATCAGGAGCAAAGGAGGGAAACCCTTTGTCACTTGGAAGTAAATCTACTGGTGAGTTTGAGGATGGGTTTGTGTTTTTTATCCACTAGTACCGGAAATCTCAAAACGTTCGTGCAATTAAGGAGTAAATATCTGATGCACTATAAAAAGGATTAATCTTTGCTTAGCTCAAGCTAAACTATGAAAATTACTGTTGTTTTTCCTGATCTGAGAACATAGATTGAACCCTGTCGAAGATCCGAATACATCCAACTAGGATTTGCATATTAGATACAAATAAGATTTTTTTTTGCCAATCACATACACTGTTTTTCTTGTTTTGAAAACGCTAACCTCATATGCTGCTTACCAAGCATTGTTGAATGGCCTTATGACTCACTTTTTTTTGTTCATAGGAGGTGCTCAAGGAAACCCTTCCGAGGTATGTTCCTTCAAAACTTAGAAGTGCTTCATAATCAATAAGTTGTATGTGGAAACAAAGTTCTGAGCTGTCAAGTCACTATTTTGGGTTTGCAGGGTGCCGAGTTTGAAGCTAAGATCGCAAAACTTGTGGAACTGGGTTTTGAACGGAACGCTGTGATACAAGCTCTCAAGCTCTTCAATGGCAATGAAGACCAGGCCGCTGGGTTTCTCTTTGGTGGCTGATGAAGATTTTCTACATTTAACTTAAGGCTGAATCAATGTTGGGATTTTCAAACTTTGGATAGAAGCTGAATTTATGAGAACTGATTACCTTGGTTATATTTAGAAGAAACCGCTCAATTTCTGGTTTCAATTTATTCAGAAACATGTAAAACTCAATTGAACTTTCTTCCCTGGACATGAACAGATAAGACAGCTTTTGTCTTTTTTGAATTCAGGTTCATGTTTGCTGAACAGTCATTTACATCCTAAGATCAATTTCCTCACCAAAAATCATCTTTATGTACGATTTTTTCGAATAACCACCAATTAGTACAATTAGGGTTTGCATACCAGCCAAAAAACTTTTCTTCAAATTCACAGAACAAGCCTTGCAAGTTAAAACTCAGCTTCAAATGCTCCGTAGAGTATCGCCTTTGCAGCACAACTCTCAGCGAATTGATTCTCCTCAGTACGAATGAGTTGAACGCGAGCACCATAAGACGCCTTCAGCATTGAATCAATCTCATTGTAATGTTCCCACAGATGCATTGGTCTAAGGCTCGGGTTGTTTATCCCCAAAACCGTACTGTACGAGTTACTTCTAATGAGAACCGATTGGTTGCCAAATCTCAATCTCAAGAACCTATGAAGGGCAGCTTTGAATGCACATAGCTGAGCCACTTCGTATTCCATAACTCCTAAAGGAACCGAAAACACAATACGATAAACCCCGTAGGGATCTATTAGTACCCCGCCACAACCTGCCAAACCCGACTCACCACAAGCCAGATACGTAGAGTCTTAAGCCAGCCGAAGTTGATTGATTGCGTATGAACTTGTAGGTGCAACATTCACCTAAAGGAAATGGATCATCTGCCTTGAAGTTGTCTCCTCTCTTGTTAAAATAACCAGGGTAGTCTGCTATATTGAAATTAACACAATCCAATAAGGCCAGATTGTTTCTGAATGCGAGTTCAGTGATGTACCAGTTAGAAAACTGCGTTTTGGTTTTGTGACTCACGTGAACTTCAACGTTAGGTTGCAGCATCTCAGCAGCATTGCGAAAGAAGCCCTCAATGAGCTCCTTATGCATCCTACAGTTAACAAGTATAAGAAAGCAAACTAATATATAGTTTCATAGCAATAATATGCCAAAACTGTTGAGATGCTCTGCCATCACACGGTTAGATTATAGGCCCAGTCTATTGGACCTCTTATCGGGCTTATCCACATTTGTTAGTTTAACTCTTTTCCTTTTGTATTTATCTATAAAACTTTCCTCAGACCTACGCTTCCGCCAAATAAAACCCTAAAACCTATTCAAAACGTCAGGACATGCTATCTTCGAGCAAGCCGCTCGTCGCTCTCTTGTCATCTCAAGATCGTCAGGTCATGGACTCTGAAATTAATGATGCTCAATGGAACACAATCTTATCAGCCCTGAATTCTTATCGTCCTCAATCAAACCGGTAAACAAATGTCGGATCAAACCTCCGAATGGATTTGAATTGTGTTTTTATGATGACTAATAAACTTTGCGTAATACGGGACCACACTTCGAGGACAGTGATGGGTGTGGGTGAAGCTCGTGACAAACATTTCTCCGCCTCCTCTTTCATGCCTCACCACGGTTGACATCACCATCTCCCATCAATGCCTTGGTCATCCTTCCAATACCGAAGCCTTCTCTCCCTGTGACATTTGTCTCCGAGCTAAACTACCCTCATCGCATCCTTTCTACCTCTGGTTGTTCTTATTTTCTTACCATTTTCTTACCATCTTGGATCTCGATGTACCTCCTTTTATTTGATAAAAGGCAAAGCTGAAGCCACTTCAAGTTCGCAAATTCTGCGTTATGGTTGAAACTCAATTCAATACTTGTGTCAAAACTTTTCGCAGTGACAATGCTAAAGAATTTCTTAGCCTTCGTCCTTTTCTTCATACTAAGGGTATACGCTTGGAAACCTCTTGCACATACACACCTCAACAAAATGGGATGGTATAACGCAAACATCGTCATATTCTTAATGTTGCTAGAGCTCTTATGTTCCAAGGAAATTTACCAGTTTCGCTTTGGGAGGATGTGTTCTCACTGCTTGTTATCTCATCAACCGAGCCCCTACGTCCATACTTCACCACAAAACTCCATATGAGCTTCTTCATGTTCTCCGCCTTGCCTTAAACATCTTTGGGTATTAGGTTGTCTTGCTTATTGTTCAATTCTTCCTCGATCTTCTGATAAATTTCAGCCTCGGGGTAGAAAGTGTGTTTTCATAGGGTATCCATCTTCTCATGGAAAATATTAGATCTAGATACTCGGGAAATTTTAACAACGAGAGATGCGCGTTTTTATGAAAACATTTTTCCATTCTCAACGGTAACCACTCCTTCTACAATTTCCCATCCCGATTTTAGTTTTACTACGGACGATACCACCACATCATTTTTCGCATAAGATCCCCATGAAATTCCTGCATTTCCTATCATTTCCCTTTCCGCAGACAACACACAAAATTCCGGCCCAGCGGACCCCAACTGCCCCCTACTGGTACAACGGACCCCACGTGCCTTCATGGTACAACGGACCCCACCTGCCCTCCCCTTGTTCCCTCTACTTCAGTCGTGGACCCCGCCTTCGACATCCTCAAAATTTTCTCATATGCTAACCTCAGACTCACCTTTTTTGTTCATAGGAGGTGCTCAAGTTGAATGGCCATATGACTCCTATGAACGGTGCTCAAGGAAACCCTTCCGAGGTAGGTTACTTAAAAACTTAGAAGTGCTTCATAATCAATAAGTTGTATGTGGAAACAAAGTTCTGAGATGTCAAGTCACTCTTTTGGGTTTGCAGGGTGCCGAGTTTGAAGCTAAGATCGCAAAACTTGTGGAACTGGGTTTTGAACAGAACGCTGTGATACAAGCTCTCAAGCTCTTCAATGGCAATGAAGACCAGGCCGCTGGGTTTCTCTTTGGTGGCTGAAGATTTTCTACATTTAACTTGAGGCTGAATCAATGTTGGAATTTTCAAACTTTGGTTAGAAGCTGAATTTATGAGAACTGATTACCTTGGTTATATTTAGAAGAAACCGCTCAATTTCTGGTTTCAATTTATTCAGAAACATGTAAAACTCAATTGAACTTTCTTCCCTGAACAGAAAGACATCTTTTGTCTTTTTTGAATTCAGGATCATTTTTGCTGAACAGTCATTTAACATGTAAATTACTCAAAGATCAATTTTCTCACCAAAAATCATCTTTATGTACGATTTTTTCGAATAACCACCAATTAGTACAATTAGGGTTTGCATACCAGCCAAAAAAAACTTTTCTTCAAATTCACAGAACAAGCCTTGCAAGTTAAAACTCAGCTTCAAATGCTCCGTAAAGTATTGCCTTTGCAGCACAAGTCTCAGCAAATTGATTCTCCTCAGTACGAAAGAGTTGAACGCGAGCACCATAAGACGCCTTCAGCATTGAATCAATCTCATTGAAATGTTCCCACAGATGCATTGGTCTAAGGCTCGGGTTGTTTATCCCCAAAACCGTACTGTACGAGTTACTTCTAATGAGAACCGATTGGTTGCCAAATCTCGATCTCAACAACCTATGAAGGGCAGCTTTGAATGCACATAGCTGAGCCACTTCGTATTCCATAACCCCTAAAGGAACCGAAAACACAATACGATAAACCCCGTAAGGATCTATTAGTACCCCGCCACAGCCTGCCAAACCCGACTCACCACTAGTCAAGCCAGATACGTAGAATCTTAAGTCAGTCGAAGTTGATTGATTGCGTACGAACTTGTAGGTGCAACATTCACCTAGAGGAAATGGATCATCTGCCTTGAAGCTGTCTCCTCTCTTGTTAAAATAACCAGGGTAGTCTGCTATATTGAAATCAACACAATCCAATAAGACCAGATTGTTTCTGAATGCGAGTTCAGTGATGTTCCAGTCAGAAAACGGCGTTTTGGTTTTGTGACTCACGTGAACTTCACCGTTAGGTTGCAGCATCTCAGCAGCATTGCGAAAGAAGCCCTCAACAAGCTCCCTATGCATCCTACAGTTAACAAGTATAAGAAAGCAAAAACTAATATATAGTTTCATAGCAATACTCTGCCAAAACTGTTGAGATGCTCTGCCACAGACATACATAAAATTAGGGTTTCATGCATTTCAGAAACTCGGAATCCTTATACAAAACCATGATAATTATGATCTTTCCATGTGTCCCTTACGTTTCTGTGTAACATAGAATATAGCTTTCAGAATTCTTAAGAACAAGTCGTTATACATGAAGAAAAGGATGATCATACTTGATGACTTGAGGGTTATCCTCCCTTCCATGGAAGCCAGCATGAGGGAAATTGAAGACAATGCGGTCAAACCTGCAATTAGTAAGATGAACTGCAGAATAATGCATCATCTTGGTGGCATCCACCCCGAAAATCAGGATTGCCCCAAATCTCTGCAATTGCTGCAAATTACAATGAGCCCACTTGTACTTGCAAATCAAAACACCTGCTTCAAAACATCAGAAAACATCCACAAAATGGAATCGAAATCAAGAAAGTGCATTCAAGCGAACAAAATGGGCGAAAGAAGTCCAATGAGGACGCATTTGGTTGAGAGAGAAAGATAGACCGTAAGAGTCGAGAGAAGTAGCAACGATGTTTGAAGCAGAGCCAAAACAGTGAGCCAAACTGAGCGCAAAAGAGAAATCGCCTTCACCGACGAGAAGTATTCTGTGAAACGACGCGTAATGCTTAACCCACCTATCCGTAGCCAAGTCCCAAGACGTCATTCTTGCCTTTTAGAAGAAGAGACTGCAAATGACAAAAAGGTGAAGTGTGGAGAGCAAGGAAGAGTACGTGAAGTGTCTCAGAAGTTCGTGGGTGGAAACTGGAAAGATTGGGAAATATTTTCTTTTTTTCTTTTGATTTTTGAATTAAAGTTTTGAAGGTTACTTTATTATCTTTTAAAATCGAGATAAAATTAAATTAAGAAGAATAATGTTACTAAGTTAGACGGAAAATTATGAAATAGTCAATGTAGTTACAATGCGAGTGTGCCTTTTTCGAGCAATAAATAAATAAAATATTTTTGGGTATGGACATGATGCGGGTACTTCCGGGATTTGTCATACTTAATCGCATGTTGCATCAGTCCTCTGCCCCTCATTTCAACAAATAAAGGCTCCCTTACGCACTTGTATTGTATGTACATGACACATGTGATGCACCCGGAAGGTGTACTCGCATTTGCGAGTACCCTTCATCTGACTGAAGAACAATTCTGTTTTCTATATAATCAAATCATTAATAAGAAGGGGTTTACATGTCAATGAAATAATAATCAAAGACTTATGCGAGTACACAGTCCTCTACCCCTCATTTTAGGGTTGAACTTTAGATATTAGTCATGTTGATCACAAATGTTGATTTATTTTGCTAAGTTGGTGTTTAGATTGGTTAACATCACTATACGTAAACTTGCGTACTATAAAGAATGGCCCCTCTTATCTATAACATAATAAAATAGAACGCACTAAGGCCACATGTCAACAACTGAGGTATGTCACCTAAGACTTTTTCCAATATATTTACAGATTTGTCACGAAATATTTATAGATTTTTCATTTTTTTTATAAATAATTTTTATAAGCATTAATAAACAGTCAACAACGCAACATCACGTTTTAACCATGTCACGTAATAATTTTTTTGACTTATGTACAATTTGCTAAAATATTACTTATCAAAATGTAAAAATAAAAAAAAAATATAAGATATTGATAACAAACTATGTCTTTAAAATTTTAACAAACGAAATTTTGAAATCTTCTACATATTTTTGAAATTCTATTTTTATAATTTTTTTTCAAAAAAAATATTATAGGCACATTTTTAAACATTTATTAATTTTCCTCTCCTTATTTTTAATTTTAGAAATTTAATTTTTTAAGGTTATTATTAAATTAATTTCAAATTTCAAATTTTATATCATAGTACTTTTTATTATTTTTAATTTATTTTTTAATTTAATTTTGTTTTTTTTAATTTCAACTTTTAGAAATCATGTTTTGTTTAATTATTTTTATTTATGAAATAATTTTATTTTAAAAAAATCGGAGCATATATGTTTTTTACTAAATCCAAAATATAATTGGGCCATATATATTCTTATGTAAATCAAATTTAAAAACCGAAAATAAGAATATTTTGCCGGTTAAATGAAAATACGTTGAAAGAAAAAAGCAATACGTAGATCAAATCTTTAACAAAAATATGAAAATTTTGCCGGCTAACTAAAAATACGGTGACGGCCAAAATACAAGTCTTATAGTTAGTGGATTTTAAACTCGGTATGACAGACTATTTCTTTCACCCTTATACCAACTAGTTTAATTGAATTTGCTAATCTATTGTTAGATTTTTAAAGTTATACTTAGTATGTGTTTGGCAACTCAAAAACACTTGTGTACTTTATTAGGGTTTATGAGTGTTTGTATATTTAACAACTGTTGGCAAGCCTAAAGCAATAGGGATTAGTGTTCTCGGTTCGGTTTTAAAACTCTTAGTTGAGCAATGGTTTCTCCATTTAAACTAGTGTTTCAGGAGATGAATTGACTATATTGCCCTTACTTTTTCTGTATTTACGCTATTTATCTGATATTTAATTAAGATTCTCCAACCTCGTTACACATCGCTCCATGACAAAGAGAAGACTGCTCATCGAAGAAAGCTGAAGAAGACGAACTACAACCCTAGGTTACCCTGTCGGAAGTTTCTCGCCTCTTACAAAATTGTGAAAGCATCTCGCCTCCTGTAAATTTGTGAAAGCCTCAATAGAGCTTCTCGTCTTCTGCAGATTTGTGAAAGCCATAGTCTTCAAGCGATCAAGTCATGGTTGAACAAGTAAATTGATGAATTCCATTGAACACGGAAAAATCAAATTTTAAACTATTGATATCAAGTGTAATTTCGATTAATTAGCTATCAAATTCTCGCCTCTTGCAAACTTGTGAAAGCCTTTTTATCCTCCTGCAAATTTGTGAAAGCCTCTATAGAGCCTCTCGCCTCCTGCAAATCTGTGAAAGCCATCGTCTTCGAGAGATCTAGCTATGGATGTACAGGTAAACTGATGAATTCCGTTGAACACTATGTATTTTTGCACAGCTATGGGGTTTGGTAGTTGTAGATGGTCTTCTACAAGGAGGAAGGGAAATAGTGCAGCCAATTGGATGCCTCAGCTTTGTCCAGTTAGTAGTTTCTTTCCGTTTGATTTTGAATGCATTGTTATGTTATAGATGATAGCTTCGGTGTTTGTGTTAAATCTGTTCACATATTTGACACTATGTACATTTGCACAATTCTCAAATAATATTTATTACAAAAAAATTATATTACTTCAAACATTTTATAAATTGTTAGTTTATACTTTATTTTAAAATCATAAATTTTTTTGTAAATATGTATCACCCAACTTTGTATATGTCGTGTGGTAGAGTGCAATATTGGCTTATAAAATGACTCGGTTAAAAATATATGTTACTTTTAACGTAAATTCTAAATAAATAAATAAAGTAACTAAAACTAAATTAAAATACAATAATACGGTAACTCAATAGCACTTTTTATATTTTAATCAAATATATAAAACAAAGGCGATATATAAAAAAAGATATATAGAATATGTATAATTTAAGGATAAAATAAACAATAAATATATAAATCATCTTGTGTAGAAAAGTTAAGGATAGCGACAGCCTAAATGGTTGTCTTATCCAACGGATATCGTGATTCCAACGGTAGTCATTGCTAAAACTTGAACGCGAGCACCATACGCCATTAGCATTGAATCAATCTCATTGAAATGTTCCCACAGATGCATTGGTCTAAGGCTCGGGTTGTTTATCCCCATAACCCTGTAGTACGAGATACTAATTGTAATGCTAACCGATTGGTTGCCATATCTTGATTGCAAGAACCTATGAAGGGCTGCTTTGAATGCACATAGTTGAGCCACTTCATATTCCATCACCCCTAAAGGAAAAGGAGCCGAATTCACAATACAATTCGTATTGTGAATGGAGAGACTGCGTACGAACTTGTATGTGCAACATTCACCTAGAGGAAATGGATTATCTGCCTTGAAGCCGTCTCCTCTCTTGTTAAAATAACCAGGGTAGTCTGCTATATTGAAATCAACACATTCCAATAAGACCAGATTGTTTCTGAATGCGAGTTCAGTGATGTTCCAGTTAGAAAACGGCGTTTTGGTTTTGTGACTCACGTGAACTTCACCGTTAGGTTGCAGCATCTCAGCAGCATTGCGAAAGAAGCCCTCTACGAGCTCCCTATGCATCCTAAAGTTAACAAGTATAAGAAAACTGTTGAGATGCTCTGCCACCACACACATACATACAAAACAAAGCATTTCAGAAACTCGGAAGCACCAATCCTTATACAAAACCATGATGATTATGATCTTTCCATGTGCCCATTACGTTTCTGTGTAACATAGAATATAACTTTCAGAATTCTTAAGAACAAGTCGTTATATATGAAGAAAAGGATGATTATACTTGATGACTTGAGGGTTATCCTCCCTTCCCTGGAACCCAGCATGAGGGAAATTGAAGACAATGCGATCAAACCTTCAATTAGTAAGATGATCTGAAGAGTAATGCATCATCTTGGTGGCATCCACCCAAAATCAAGATAGCCCCAAATCTCTGCAATTGCTGCAAATTATAATGAGCCCTCTTGTACTTGCCAATCAAAACATCTGCTTCAAAACATCAGAAAACATCCACCAAATAGAATCGAAATCAACAAAGTGCATGGAATCGAACAAAATGGGAGAAAAAATTCCAATAAGGATGCGTTTGGTTGAGAGAGATAGAGAGACCGTAAGAGTCGAGAGAAGTAGCAACGATGTTTGAAGCAGAGCCAAAACAGTTACCAAATTGAGCGCAAAAGAGAAATCGCCTCCACCGACGAGAAGTATTCGGTGAAACGACGCGTAATGCTTAACCCACCTATTCGTAGCAAGTCCCAAGACACCATTCTTGCCTTTTAGAAGAAGAAGAGACTGCAAATGACAAAAGGTGAAGGGTGGCGAGCAAGGAAGAGTACGTGAAGAGTCTCAGAAGTTCGTGGGTGGATACTGAAAAGAGTGGGAACTATTTTCTTTTTTTCTTTTGATTTTTGAATTAAAATTTGATAAAACTACACAAAATCACCCTTAATAATTCCTATTTTACAAGAAACCATACTATATAAAAAATTTAGCATAAAACCACCCATAATACTCATCTATTTACTAAAGAAGGATTATTAAGGGTGGTTTGTGTAATTTCCTCTTAAAGTTTTGAAGGTTCCTTTGGTATCTTTTAAATTCGGGACAACATTAAATTAAAAAGAGTGATGTTATTAGGTTAGAAGAAAAATTACGAAATAGTCAATGCACTCATAGCGCAAGTTTGCCCTTTTCTCGAAAAAAACAAACATAAAACAATTTTTTTTTATTTGTGCGTGGACATGATGCGGGAACTTCCAGGCTTTGTCATACTTAATCGCTACTGCATCAGTCCTCTACCCCTCATTTCGACAAATGAAGGAACCCATACGCACTCACATTGCATGTACATGACACATGTGACACGCCCGGAAGATACACTCACATTTGCGACTACATTGCCTCCTTCCATCTGACCGAATAACAAAAGCTAAAAGAGATCATGAGCCATCAAACAATTCCCCTTTTTTATGTAATCAAATCATTAATAAGAACTACTAAAGTAATAACATAATTTTAAACAAAAACAAAAAGTAGTAACATAATTTTTACCATAATTATAAAAAAGAGGTATAACTTTTTTATCAAATCTCATTGGATCTACAAATTGATCTGTTCGCACCAAAAATAAAATAAAATTGATCTATTATGTTTTAATTCAATGTTTCATAGTTCAAAATACATCATCTACGTTTTTACGTACTTTAAAAAAACGATCAAAATATAACTTAACGTGAATGTGGTTAACGTCATTGAATCTTTAAACTGAATTTTAGAGTTGAACTTTAGATGTTAGTCATAATTGCAAATGTCTAATTTATTTTGCTAAGTTAGTGCTTAGATTGGTTAGCATCACTATACTTTGAACGTCATCGTGGGTCAATATTTGTAATTTACAGTTGATTTATACTACGACTTTCGTTTTTATTGGCTACGACTTTGCGTTACGTATTACCTATTACATTTCTTTTTGAACGTCGGATTTTTAAAAATATTTTGCTAATTCGGTTTTATTATAATTGCCCATCTCGTCTCAAATTTCAACTATTTAAAATTAAAATTTATACATTGCCTATTCTCGAAAACAAAACTTATATTTATTATTATTATTTTTTTCTTATAATTTATCTTAATACGTGAGTATCTCCTTTTTTTAGTTTCTTTTTAATACTTATAAGTATGCATGAAAAATTGTAAATGCACAAATGATATAAAATTGTGGATAGAATATTGAAAGAAGCCGTTACACCAAACATCCTTAACCGTACGTGATCCGTATTCTTGGATCATGAGACGTTTTTCAAGTTAACTAGACCAAGTTACGTGTTGACCTTAGTGAGCAGCGATATACTGACACGTAGACGTAGACATAATAATCGGGAATTTGGAACGAATCATGCACAGCTTTGTATTCGTATTCTTCAGTAAATGTTAGTCAGTGACATATGAATGAGAATTTCAAACAATCAAGCTTTGGCTGAACGCCTGAACTGAATCCAAATCCAGGGAGGGAACAGCCACAAACCTACAACAATGGCACTTGTAAGTCTTAATCAAGTACTTTAAACTGAAAGCATTCTAGACTCAAATAAGAACTTACAGGAGCCTCAACAACTGATGAACACTAGAATCGAAATCTGATACTCTCTTGATTATATCTTTAAAAATTAAAGGCAAAACCACAGATTGTCCACAATGAATTACTGCCCAAACCCCAACTTTAAGACTTACTAGCCGACAGCTTATGCCAATCACGACAGCTTGTGATGTGACGGACTGCAATGCATCTAAGATGCTATAGAGTAATCTTTGTTTGCCCTGCAAATATAAAGGGAAACAAACATCAGATCCATTGTGAACAATTGATACCCAACACACCAATTTCTGAAAAAGGCCAGAATTGCATGATTGGACAATTTGACAGAAGAATAATTGAAAACCTTGATGATACATTGATACATTTTAGATATTGGAAAAGAAGTACAGTAAGATCCTCACCTGAGCAAATATCACAGACACTATGGTCTTATGTGCCAAGCCACACTCTCTGATAGGGAGTACAGGAAATGAACAGAAACGAAACTGGTTAGCTGGAAAAATTAACATCAGTAGACCCAGGGGGACTCGACAAAATACTTTAGGGCTCGTTTAGTATCGCTAGGAATCATTCCCGGCCAAATCAATCAAAAACTATGTTTGTTTAGAGCTCTTTTTACACATGAAAGCAATCTAATCATTTTCATTATCATTCCTTCCCCTTAACCGATTTCATTCCGTTTCCATTCCACCACTCCAACCAAACGGGCACTTAGTGTTTACCGTAGCATTGCGATCATCAAATGATGCCTACAGTAACTCCATGTACAAGAAAATATTACATTATGAGCCTGAAATGTTGTAAAATTCAGCTAAAGGCAGAGCCATAAGAAAAATACAATTAACTACCATTTTTTTAATACATTAGTTGATGCTCTACACATAATTGTCTCGAAATTTTCTACAAGAAAGTTGATAAAATATAAAGCACTAAACAGCTAACAGTATGTAGGAATTATAGACGAGACGTGCACTTCTGCCAAAGTTTTGAATCATATAATAAGGAACCTTACCTTCAGTGCACAGTTGTCATCACTGTGCAAAACTCCATTTAACCGGATCTGGAAAGAAAATCAACACATAACTCTATACTAATGGCACGAAATTAAAGGGAATTTCACATGGCTGATAATATATCAGAGGCTAGTTTGGCATCATTAGTGCAACCGGAAGACCAATAAAGCAAAGGAATTCCTGCTGGAAATCATACAGGCTAATTGAAAACCAGATCAATATACAAGAGAAGTTACATTACCACAGATACTATATCAGGATACTCCACCAATAAGTCCTTAAGTACAAGCTACAAAACGTAACTCAAAGAAATAACAAACACAGACAGAAATTAGTAGAGAAAATCAAAACAGATTAATGGAATTTTTGCCGAATATGAAGTCGGACAAAGGAACCAAAAAAGTTAGGGCTTCCTTGGTGACTGATCCGGATATGATGAATTTCATCTTGCTGCAAAAATCACATTAAAGGGAGCAAAATTACATCCATTACTCGGGTGGATTTTGGAGAGCAATCAAACAAGGAGAGGGAAAGAAAGGCCGAAGCAGTAATTGCTGTCAGGTGAGGAAGAGAAAGCCGAAAATATGAAATGTGTATCGCAGATTCTAATCCGAAGAAGAGTTGGGGCTTCCTCGGCTGGCTTTCGTCCTCCCATGGTGATTCCTACTTCACTGCTACAGCCGGCAGAGAGACTGAGATTGGCAACAATGGGGACAGCGTAGTCCGGTCAGGTTGGCCGTCGGCGTCGGGATAGAGAGGTGCCGAGAAGGGAAGCGAGCAGATGCTTACTCTTCGGAAATTAGGGCGGATTTCGGATTATAATTGACCGCCATTCTTCTCTACTGTAGTACTGTGTATGGTAACTCACTTGATCATAAACCGTCACTTTTTTTATACTAAACTAAAAGGCATCTTACCGTCACGTTTCCCGCCTTTCTTCTCACTTGATCATAATCTCTTTCATATTGCTGAAAATACCAGTTATATTAGATCATTCTTGCGAGGTTGCTCTCACAAACAAAAGATCGTCATCTGCAAATAACAAATGTGAAATAGAATGGAAATTTCGACATATTGTGATACCGTGTGAAAGTTGCATGTAGAGTTGGGACGGTCGGTTTAGGTTTACAAACCGGCGGTTTAGGTTTGGTCCAAGGCCAAACCTAAACCCAAACCGGGAAGTTCAAAACCGGCAAACCGTCGTTTTATCGGTTTAGCGACGGTTTTATTATAAAAAAAATGAAAAACCGGCCTGAAGCTCAAACCGTCGGGATGAAAAAAAAATTTAAAAAAAAATTAAAAAACAGAAAACCGACGGTTTAACCAACCAAACCTCGGTTTTAAAGTTTATTTTTATAAAAAAATAATAATAAAACCTATTTACCATCAAACCGTCGGTAAACCAACAGTCAAACCGACCGTTGGTTTGAACCGGTTCAAACCGGCGGTTTAGGTTTTTTATTTTCATAAACCTAAACCTTGAACCGGCCCAAACCTAAACCGGCCAAACCTAAACCGGTCAAACCTATTTACCAAACCGGCGGTTTGGGCCGGTTTGAAAACCGCCGGTTCGGCGGTTAGGTTTGAACCGACCACATGCCTAGTTGCATGAGTGTAACATGAGTGATAAGGTGAGACAAAACCCTCCGCACCAAGAATTCAAAACAGATATTTTATTAGATTAATAAAATTAAAAAGTTTATAATTTAAACTAAACATTAAATTAACACCTATATCATAAGACTTAATCTTTTGTGTTCACTATATTGCATATTTGTTCAAAACCTGATTTGTTTAGTACAGTAGAACTCTATGCACCTCAGTTCTCATATATATATATATATATATATATATATATATATATATATATATATATATAAGCAGTCAAAGAGTGTGAGACGAAAGATATCCGTCAGGCATAAGAAGGGAAAACAAATGGGAACGGTAACAAGGTCAATGGAGTTAATTAAACATCGTTACACACATGTGGATGGAATAGAGATGGGGTTATTGGTTTTCACCGGTTCTCATCTCCGTAGAGATTATCAAGAAATGTCTTGTGGAAAAGAATACTAAAGCAAAATTGGCTAAAGCCACGTGTCGTTCCCATATCGAAACACCTCAGTTTTTGCCATATGTTGTCCTCCTATTAATACACCTTATTTTTTCACCACATGTCATCGTCATATTATGTCACCTCATGTTTCGCCACAAACTATCCTATATATATATATATATATATATATATATATATATATATATATATATATATATATATATATATATATATATATATATATAGTAATTAATGATTCTCGAGCTTATATATAGACCTTAAAAAATAATTGAATCTTAATTTATTATATGCATTAAATTATTACGTTTTATTAGAAAGTAATTGATATATGAATATTAAATAGGATACACCTCATGGGAAAATGTATTCATGTATTTAAGGGATTGAGAGAGTGATATTATACTAAGATACAATTTTAGTTTATAATATTTTGTTTTTTTGAAACAAACCACATAATATTAAATCTTGGTATATGTACCATTTATATAATAAAATATATCATATATTTTCATGAACATTTATACTAGTTGTCTTTGCGAGCTATATATATAGGAATTTGTTAAAAAATAGTTATCACATGTAAGTTTTACCTAAATTTTATATTATATAATAATTTTATATTATTAATAGCATTACTATTTAATTTAAAATCAATTTACATACGGACCGTGGAATAGAGGTCGTGTGCATACGATCTCATACGCGCGTTAGGTCCAAGCCCAACAAATAAACCCGACATAATTTAATTTAAAATCAATTTACAATAAAATAAGTAACTGACCGGCTTTATATATTCTCTGCAAACAAATACAACGTAACTTCGAGTACGTATACAACCGTTCTTTCGTTCGAAAGAAAAGCAAGCAGAAAGTAGAAAAGTTTTGTCTCGTTTGTAATGAACAATCATATATAATGATAATGATAGGTGACCCTTGGAGAAAATTTGGAAAGCGTTGATGGTTTAATTTAAATCTCAAAAGGTAGGATAGTCTAACTTTATAATCATTTCATCGAGTGTGGAGAAAATAAGGAAAAACCGAAGTTTGCCTCTTATTCTTGTTATTTAAATTTCAAAAGGTAGGACAATTTCACTTTATAATCATTTCATCGAGTGAGAAGCAAATAAGGACAAATTGGAGTTTACCTCTCATTCTTATACAAGCAACCTGATCCGGACTGTCACGTGAATGTATGCCGTTGAAGAATGTGAGACCTATTACTGTAATACTAATTAAATAAGTTATATGTTCAAGACCGACTTATCGTCTAGATTTTAGCAAGTTTAACATCTAGATGGTCCGATCAAGCGAGACCTACATATACCCTATCTTAATCTATCGAAAATATTACATGAACTTATATTAATTCTCAGGTTAAATCTTTCATGTCCATTTATAAAAAAAAATGAGATATGAGTTAGGTTAAATCTTTCATGTCCATTTATAAAAAGAAATGAGATATGAGTTAGAATGAGTTACAATGAACTAAAAGATCCAAAATGGAGAAATGAGATACGAGTTAGAATGAATTACAATGAACTAAAAGATCCAAAATGGAGGGAATTTCATGCGCTTTCTTTTGTCTTTACAGTGTATATTTATGTTTTTGTCATCTAAATTTACTTTTAAATATATTAAATATATAGATTAATTTTTTCAATTAATTTTTTATTTTTACCCGCCCGAACTTAATATATAAAGAACGCATGTATAAACTAAACTAACGAATTTCATCATAAAACTTTGACTTAAATATTAGGTTTACAATTATAGTAGGTTTACACTTATCGATGTGGGACCTTTTGTCTCATGCAACTCAAACAACCAATATAAGCTTTTTGTTTGTTTGATATGCATAAAGGGAAGAAAACGTCTTCACTGGGAAATCTAGATACCACCTGGCCCAACGTAGAAGATCGTCACGTGTGATTGATTAACGTTATGAACTAAGAAATCGATCGGCAAAATTGTATAAATACCGGCCATGCCACGCCACCACATTTTGCATGCATTGTAACTATATTAACAATTGTGGATCGTTCAGAGTTCGAAGCTTTCTTCGATCTCAGGGTGGGTCGTCGACCAGCAACGCTTCCTTGACCAGCTCATCATTGTCTCCAACCAAAACGACGCCGTTGAGGAAGAGCAATCTACGGGATTCTTAGTCCAAGAAGTTCTTTCTCACTACAAGCGGTAGTACGAGGAGAAAGCCAAAGCAATGGCACGCGATACCGATCTCCTCCTCTTCATCTCTCCTCCTGCTCTAAGCTCGCTAGAGAACGATCTCTTGTGGATGGGAGGATTCAAGCCTTCTTTAGCTCTTAGCCTTCTAGAAGCTACCGTGACGGACATGTCGCCGCAGCAAAAGTCAATGATTGAGCAGGTCAGGAAGGAGGCGGAGGAGGAAAAGAAGAGCCTTGCTGATGGGGTTACGAGGGACCCGCCGGTGGAGTCGATGAGAAAGGCGGATAAGGTTCGCAGGGAGACTGTGATGAAAGCTATAGAGTGTTTGATTTCATCTCTCCTTTTTTTTTTTCTTTTTCTACAGAATGGCTTATCTTATGTGCATCAGTGAATGCATCATCGCATTTAACTGCGAGGACTGGCTTTTTAATTTCATGTCCTAGATTTAAAGGTTCAAAAGAAACACTTGTTCAGCAAAATCGAATGAGATCATACTCATTATTGTAAGGTTTGACGTTTTCAGTACGTGTTACTTTTTACAAAAGAAAAGGACTTTTTCTGGAAAAAAAAAAAGAAACCTCGTACCTCATGATCATACTCATTATTGGGCATGACATGAGTAATAACTAATCATAATCTCTCGAAGCCCAAGCTGTCAAAGTCCGATACATACGCCAGGTAAAGGGGGCCGTGTGCATCCGAGCGCATATGCGCGTTAGGCCCAAGCCCAGTACATAAACTCGACGAGGTTCCATCCTAAAACCAATTGAAAATAAGAGGAGTAGCTCACCGACCTTATATACTAGGCTGTAAAGTCCTAATCTTTCGATGTGGGAACTGATTATCTTCAACACAAGCCAATATAAAGGACGAAAACGACAAACTCATAATTCTAATTATGTCCTTTAATATATACTATTTATATAATAAGATATATCATAAATTTTTATGAACATTTATGCTAGTTATCTTTGCAAGGTTTATATATACAATTTTGTTACAAACTATTTTTAGATATCATTAGATGTAAGTTTTACCTAAATTTTATATTATATAATATTTTTTATATTATTAATATCGTTTACTTTAAAACCAATTTACATACGGATCGTAGAACGGGGCCGTATGCATACGAACGCATATGTGCGTTAGACCCAAGTCCAATATATAAACCCGACAAATTTAATTTAAAACCAATCTATATATATTACTAGAACCAGACTCATTTTGCTTACGTGTTGCATACTAAGGCAGACCACATAAGATTTTTTTTTTCAAGTTATTTACATATTTGCCACACTATATTTACCGATTTGCCATTAGTTTTTTAATACAAAAATTGTATTAAAATTACTAAACAACCAACGTGCCACATCAGTTTCCATTAAATATATACCCATCACACGTCATCTTATTAATCTAAAATAGATTATTATCAAAACATAAACAGATTTTCGGTTACAACAAATATCAAATTTAGAATAAATTTTCTTTGTTTTTTCTAAAATATAGGTATTTTTATACGGTCTTTTGTTTCCAAAAGATAGTAAAATATTAATTTTTATGTTTAAAAGTCCATTTAGCCTATAATTAAATTTTATTTAGATTAATATTAATACATAATACATAATTAATATTGATACATAATACGTAATATAAAATTTATAATATAATATTTTTTATTTAATTAAAATTCACACGATGTAGTTTACAATAAAATGAGTAACCGACCGACTTTATATATTCGCCAACGTACCTAATGCAAACAAATACAACGTAATTTCGAGTACCGTTCGAAAGAAAAGCAAGCAGAAAGTAGAAAATTTTGCCTCGTTTGTTATGAACAATTATATATAATGATATGTGACCCTTGGAAAATCTTTGGAAAGAGTCAATAGTTCAATTTAAATCTCAAAAGGTAGGACGATCTTACTTTATAATTATTTGGTTTAATTTAAATCTCAAAAGGTAGCATAGTCCAACTTTATAATCATTTCATCGGGTGGGGAGCAAATAAAGACAAATTGGAGTTTATCTCTTATTCTTACACAAGTAACATGATCAATACTATCACGTGAATGCATGTCGTTGAAGAATGTGAGAACCGGTACTATAGTACTAACTAATAAGTTATATGCCCAAGACCGACTTGTCGCACAAATTTTAAGCGAATTTATCATTTGGATGGGCTGATCAAGTGAGATTTCCATAACAACCTATATTATTTTTCAGGTTGAATCTCCCTTGTCGATTAGTCGATATATAAAAGAAATTACTGTAACTAGAAGATACTGAGTTAAACTGAATTATAATGAACTGAATAAATCCAAAATGGAGCGGAATTCCATGCATTTACTTTGGTCTTTACTACTGATTTTATATTCATGATTTTGTCATCTACATTCATTTTCTAAATATGTTATATATATATATATAAATAAATTTTATCTTTTTATCTATCCGAACTTAATACGTGAAGGACGCATATATATTGAGAAGCACCCATAAGCTAACGAGTTTCCTGCAGAAACTTTTACTTATATATTAGATTTATAATTGTCGTATGTTTATAGTTACCGAGGTGGGACATTTTATCTCATGCAACTCAAATAATCAACTTTTGTTTGTCTGACATGCATAAAGTGAAGAAAACGTCATCACTAGGAAATGAAGATAACACCTGGCGCATGGCCTAAATATATATTGCCCGCCCAACGAATAAGATCGTCATGTGTGATTAACTAACCTTATGAACTAAGAAATCGAGCGGCAAAATTGTATAAATAGAGGCCACGCCATCACATTTGCATGCATGGTAACTGTAACTACATTTATATTAACAATTGTGGATTGTATGTAGAGAAGTAATGTCATCAGAGTTCGAAGCCTTCTTCTCAGGGTGGGTCGTTGACCAGCAGCGCTTCCTTGACCAGCTCATCCTTGTCTCCAACCAAAACGACGCCGTTGACGGAGAGCAATCAACGGGATTCTTAGTCCAAGAAGTTCTTTCTCACTACAAGCGCTACTACGAGGAGAAAGCCAAAGCAATGGCACGTGAGTCACGTGACATCGACCTTCTCTTCATCTCTCCTCCTGCTCTAAGCTCGCTAGAGAACGATCTCTTGTGGATGGGAGGATTCAAGCCTTCTTTAGCTCTCAGCCTTTTAGAAGCTACCGTCACGGACATGTCGCCGCAGCAAAAGTCAATGATTGAGCAGGTCAGGAAGGAGGCGGAGGCCGCGGAGGAGAAGAAGGTTCTGAGGGACTCGCCGGTGGAGTTAATGAGGAAGGCGGATAATGTTCGCAGGGAGACCGTCATGAAGGCTATAGAGTGTTTGAGTGGCCGGCAGACGGTCAAGTTCTTGGTGGCTGTCGGGAGTTACCAGCTTGGAATGAGAAGGTTAGGTATCAATTTTCCCTGGTGAATTCTTCACATTATTGATGCATCACACGATTTACCTTTTTCTTTCTTTCTTTTTTTTTGTTTTTTTTTTTGTTTTACAGAATGGATTATCTTATGTGTTGTTGGCATCATCGCATGTAACTGCGAGGAATGGCTTTTTATTTCAGCAAAATCGAATGAGATCATACTCAGTATTGTAAGGCTTGAAGTTTTCATTACGTGTTACTTTTTACAAAAAGAAAAGGACTTTTTTCTGAAAAAGGAAACCTCGTACCTCATAATCATACTCATTATTGGGCATGACACGAGTCATGACATGAGTAATCAATAATCATAATCTCTCGACATATAGCCCAAGCCAATATAAAGGACGAAAACGACAAACTCAGTGTCCTAATTATGTCCTTTAACAATATCATCGAGATATGACAACCGTCAAGACATCTATGTAAACTAGCGTCTCTTCATATCTCCAAGTGTCTTTTAAGTGGGTTGCCTAAACACTCCGGCCCATTAAGCATCACATTTTATAATAATAAAATATTGAACTCATGAAAACTAGGCCTTTGGGTCCCTCTGTGATGCAGGCTGGAGAACTTTCAGGTTTTAAAATAAGGCTAAATGGACATGAGATTTTCTATTTAGGTTAAAATTTGAACTCATGAAAACTGTTACGCTAGTTTGGTTTGAACTCCGAAAACGAAAACAGAACGGGAAAACAAGTGCATTTTTGTATGAAACTACGTAAATTTCATGATAAGGTACCAATGTGGAGTAAGTTTATTTTCATTTCGTTTTCGTTTCCGGAGTTACAACCAAACGGGG
The DNA here is from genome assembly GCA_002319775.1 of Fagopyrum tataricum. Classification (NCBI taxonomy): domain Eukaryota; kingdom Viridiplantae; phylum Streptophyta; class Magnoliopsida; order Caryophyllales; family Polygonaceae; genus Fagopyrum; species Fagopyrum tataricum. The sequence continues at coordinate 21,104,545 of CM008281.1, read as the reverse complement.
ATTAATTTACATTGGTTATATTTACAAGTTAACCTAATTCGCGGTACAACTTCACATAAGCTAACATGAATTTTTATGCTAGTCCTTCCAATGTGATTGATTTAGCGTTGTATTTTATCACCGGGCCACCGATCACGAGGCAAATCTCGCAGGTAAATGAAAAAGACAAACTTCAAGTCAAATAGTAACCTTTTTCTTTAGGTGGTTTCTTTATGTCAATCCTTTCGTAATCTCATTGCTTTATTAATATTTGTGATTTTTTTTTTCTTTTTACCTCAAGCTTGAGCTCTTAAATCTTATAAGTATTCATGAACTTATGATGTGCATCTTTTACGCAAACAAGTTCTATATAACACCACAACTTGTTACTTGTTGATGTTAACCCTTTTCTCTTCTCTTAACGCCTTGTATATCGATCATTTGGACGCTCAATATATGGATACACATTAAACTATATTCCTGTCGCTTTCATAATTTTTTTTTAATTCAATTTAGTGGAAGTTATTGTTCAACCATCCCAAGTGTACCAACTATCAACGCAAGATTCTTATGATATTGACCGATCGAACAAAACGAGCCAAAATTTAAAATAAGCGTTATCACGGGATGCTATATTTCCAAGATTGGATTTCATATTCGAATAAATCTCGTAATCATAAAAAAGTAGGTTTTTTAGCTATGGGCCTAGCAAAAGAAAAATTGGGATAGGATCCTATATTATAAGATCTCCCCCCTCCAAAACCGGACGTGAACGTTTCCTCTCATCCGGCTCAAGTAGTTACAACAAAGGAAGGAGTTCTCGCTTCCAATTTTAGAAATTATGGAAAATCTTCAAAGCAAAACAAAAGATCTACTCCTTATTCAAGTTTCCCCGGAAGACCGAGCAACGTTTCCTTAATTCATTCACACTCACATACGCATCGATCTTAAGTTCTTTCTGGGAAATATTAGTTTCACGTACACAGCTTACAAGATTCACTATATCAATTGAATTAACAAACAAACAGAATTAATTAATTAATTAATGTAATAAGAAACATACAATAGTATGACATACATATCGAATTGAAGTATTAATACGAACAAAATTACATGTAACTTAGATTTATGTTCTTATGCAATTCTTATAATATTATATTATAATAATATACTTCACATAACTGCATGCATGCACGTAACACGTACGTAGAATGGGATGACCGATGTGATCAGCTAATACTTATAGCCCTTGACGAACAAGCTCTCGGAGGCAAGGCCACCGGCGCTACTGCCACCGTACTTTCCGAGGGTGGCATCGGAGTTGGCTTGACAACGGGTCAGGAACGCGGACTGAGCCTGGGCCAAGTTCTCCTTCTTCCCACCCCAAGTCTTGAGTGTGCTCTGTTGCAGAGCTCGTCCGAAGGAGAATGAGAGTGTCCATGGCTTCACCACATCAAGCTTGTTCATGGCGTTCAGGTTTAGTGTCGCCTCTTCCTCGCTCTGTCCTCCCGACAAGAACACGATTCCGGGGACTGCTGGTGGCACTGTCCTCCTCAAGGCTGTCACTGTGTACTCCGCTATCACCTCCGCCGCTACCTGCAAATTAAACCACCAATTTCGTCGATTTATGTTTGTAAATGGCGGTGTTCGGGTTCAGCAATCGTGACGTTTATGAGATTATTATATTAAAATATATTGAATATTTTTCACGATGATAAAAAAAGATAAAGTAAGACTTATTTTCAAAATTTATATTATTGTACATCATGTAACTTGTTAATTTTTAGAAATATTCATGTAAAAAAATCGCATTATATTCCAATCTAAAAATACGTACTTTGGTTTAAAGAGCTAGTAATTCTTAATTATGTGTATTTTTTTAAACTAATTACCCCTAGCTAGTTTTACATTATTATAGAAAAGAATTTTACGTGTTTAGTGTATCATAAAGATTATCTAAATGTTAGATATTTTATAAATTAATTTTTTATATTAAAAATTATAGATATTTTGTTATAAAATTATTGAAGAAAAACAAACACTAAAATCATCACGTCACGTCCAGTCCAATACATTTGATGTGACATGTAATTTATACTTGCAAATTATCTAGATTTCATTTTACTAGTACCGTTTATATTATAATGAAATTTGATTGTTTATCAACGAAACTATATACGAACCTAAATTATATAAGTCGAAATGTTGAATTTATATACCTTAGGGCTGTCGGAACCAGGAGTGACCATGTTAGGCTTAAGCAAGGTACCCTCCAACAAGACATGTTGATCATTCAACGCCTTGTAACACGCCGCAAGTACAGTCTCAGTGACAGCAGCACACTTCTCAATCCCATGGCTCCCATCGGTGAGCACCTCCGGCTCGACAATTGGCACGAGCCCATTCTCCTGGCAAATAATAGCATACCTAGCCAACCCCTGAGCATTCTGCTGGATCGCCAGCTCAGACGGCTCATTAGGACCGATCTTGAGCACGGCTCGCCACTTGGCAAAACGAGCCCCAGCCTTGTAGTACTGAGCACACCGGGCTCCGAGAGAGTCAAGCCCTTGTGTTGTGGTCTCTCCATTTGTCCCGGCTAGCTCGACAACACCCTTATCGACCTTGATCCCTGGAACAACGCCGTTTTTCTGCAAGATGTCGACGAATGGAGTCCCGTCTGAGGAGTTTTGGTAGAGAGTTTCCTCGAAGAGGATGACTCCCGAGAGAAGCGGGAGAGCACCCGGGCTCGTGAAGAGAAGCTCCCGGAGTGCTAGACGGTTTGACTCGATGTTTTCGACGTTGATGCTTGATAATCGCTTTCCGATTGTCCCGGTGCTTTCGTCTGCTGCTAGGATGCCTTTCCCTGGTGTTGCTATGTACTTGGCTGTCTTGATCAGCTCCTCTATTGATAATCAACACAAGCATGATTCATAAACTATGTAGTTAGTACAATCGGAAAATTGACACGTGTCGTAAATTAGGTGTACCTGCATACTTTCCGACGAAGGCCGACATGGTTCCTTGTATATTGGATAGCAGTTGCAGGGGCCTCTTTTACAAGCTCAAAGTAAGAGGATTAGGTTCTCATATAAACCAACAGGTATGGGATGGAATATACCAGGACTGGACTATGATTCCAATCCTCTAGAAAGTTGACACGTGTCCTAAAACAACCCTGTCGAAGGCTATCGTCCAGGGACCATGGATAAGAATAACGGGTGATGGCTCGCCTTCCAAGTGGAAGTAAACAGAGAAGGAGATGGCATACCAAACTATCCTTCACTCACACAAACGTGTGGATAGCTTACTCATCTCATCCTCTTGTTTTGTTTTCATCCATACAACAGGACAAAGTTGTAGCATTCAACATTTTGGCATATAGGATAATATACTCTAAATTATAACAAGAAGGATATTATGCAAGAAAGATATTTTATAAGCTCTTCTCATAGCTAAAATGATAAACAAGTCACCTGTGTTCTTTGCCTATTCTAAAAACGCACCTGCGACTTCACAGGTACATTGCTACTAATCGAAATAAATCACTCAAGTTGCTACACAAGCATATGTGTCGACAAATTCTATAGAAATTATCCGAGGAAGACGAAAATATGAATCAAAACTTCTGTTCCAAAAAGGTGCATGCAGAGTGTATTAAGATGTGAACTCACGTCCAAGTCGAAATGCATTGAGGAGCTCCTTTAAAGATGGCAGCGCATGATTGTCAAAATTGGGGGTTTTGTGGAAGTGTCGTGTGAGCATAGGCTAATCGTCGTCTGTGCCAAAGTATCTGTCACCGAATTCACCCATCCCAGGAACAACACGAAATTCTTTGTTCAAGCCAGTTTCAATATCTGATGTTACAATCTTAATCCTTGGGAAAGCTTTGCAGACCACATGGACTCCTTGAGGCGCCTATGAGAGATAATGTGATTAATGAAGATGAAAAATGTTCATGCAGTTGTAATGAAATGTTAATGTAGATAAGCTGTGTTTTTTGGGTACCAAGAAATAGCATAACAACTCCCAACTCCTAATTTCAGTGCTAACTTTTTAGGAAAAACTTATTTTTTGGATTTTTATTGTAGGTTTTTAGGAAAAAAGGTATTTAAATTCATTACAAAATTTTAACATTATACAAACTATCCTAACTTCATTATCTCCTTGCTTCAACTACAAACTAGTTCAAAATTCCTAACACTATTTATATCTTTTGTTACTACTGTTTGCTATGTCAAGAACACTAGCGTTTGTAGTAGTGTTTGTTTAAATGTTATAATAAACTTTGTTTGTTATGGCAAAAAAATATAGTGTTGTGTTTAAATGAGAGTTTAAATAAAACACTAGGGTGGATGAGGGTTGTTTGAATAGGATGGTGTTTTATATTTTAAAATACACTTCTACCATCACTTTCAGCCATTAGAACACCTGGGTTCACGTTTGATTTTTGCAGCCTCCTCTTTCAGCCATTTCTTTAGGTAAAAGCTTGGATTTTGAATTTACTCATTGTTCATGACTACCGTAAAATTGGATGATATGAAGGTTTTGATTTTGAATATATTATAGGTAGAATACACTCATTGGCTATGAAATGTTCAAAGAAACACTAAATTATGTATTTAGCCAAACGCAGTTTTTTTAAATTTATTTTTTCAAATTTCAACTCGTTTTACACTACTTTTGAGCAAACACCGGTCTATAAACTAGTAAAAGCAAACACACAACTAATTTTTCAGCTAGTTTAGCCACTTCACCTAGTTTTCCAATCATTAACAGCTAGAGCATCTTACCGAAATGAGATTGAGAAATATGATGTTAGACTCCGGAACACCCTTCTTTACGAGCAACGAGATAGCTTCAACAGCAGAATTTCCTGAAATGCCAATAAACACATGAGAACTCTGGCAATCCGCACAGCTTGAATTTGAGCTAGTAAATGAGTTAAATCTCAAAGTCCCAGCAAAATGACTAAATGAAGCAGGGCTCTGATTTCAAATAGGATCATACTAATTACCTGTTCCGAGAATTGGATCCAGAAGTAGCACGTGTCTGTCTGCAATATCTCGTGGAAGTTTTTCATAAATCAACTGCCAGCACGTACCAGAAATTGGAAAAGGTGATTATATGTAACGAAGAAGATGTTAGCCTTAAAAATGAGACATAATTGGCAGAGTCATGAATGAGTATGTAGGAGAGCTGATCATAGTAGATGCAACCTGCTGCCCGTTGTCACCTTCCCGATGTATAAGAATCTTTCCAATCCTAATACTTTTACAACAAGCTCGTAGGGCATTCTCCATACTCTCCCCGCTTTTATAAGAAAATAATGAAAATGAAATTAATTATACAAAAAGGAAGCATCTTACAAGGTGTATAACTGCATAACCGATATTTCAAAGTTCATCAAATTAATGGATAAAACGTATTCCTTATGTAGTAAAATAAAACGTGAAAAACAAGCTATAACTAACTTGAACTAGGAATTAAGACATTCTATGACAAGTACCTTCTAACAATGGACACTCCACACAACCTTTTGCAGAAATCCACTCCGGTATATACAGATTCTGCAAGAACATGAAAAAGAGACAAGTTATAAGCAACAAAAGATTTCTAAAACCTAGCTGTAAAGTAAAATTTTACTTCATAATTCAAATCCCAGTTTGGGTTATTTACATTTTTGGAGCTAAAGAGTTAATTCTAAAAAATAAAGTAAACAGCAACGAAAAATTGATCAAAGAGACCTGTCAGATCGAACCAGATATAATGTAAGCTTATCCAACAAACACCGACTGAAATTTCAAAAGTGATTTGTCTTATTGGGAACCTGTGTTTGGTAGCAAACTAAGATCACTAACAACGTATTCTCACCTGTTGGAGTAATAATCTGTTTTTCCATGAACGGGAGATGCCCCAAACCATTCTCAACAACCTGAGACAAGTTCAAAACAAACAATGAGCCACAAAACCATGATATAACAAACCTAACGTGTGAGATTAAGAGTATAACACTCACCAGGCGAATCAACCGATCAGAATAAAATACAAAATCATGTTTTGCTGTTTGTGCGTCCCGGATAATAGTATGCATGCCCCGAATCTATATCAGGTAAGCATCAACTTGTTAAGTCTGAAGGCTATGGAGTAATTGAGCAAATAGACATATGGCATTAGGAGGACAAAGTGAACCTGGAATGTTGAATTGATGACATGTAAGTTAGGGTATATTTTACAAATGTCATGCTGCCCAAGTTTGGTGTGAATATGTTGCACTATTAGATCCACAGCGACATGATTATCACCCCCAAAGGGAATGATAATATCAGCATACTTCTTTGTTGGAAGTATAAAATCATCAAATGCAGGCTTCACGAATTTTGAGTACTGCAAACTTCAAGGTAGTTTCAGTCACCATATAAGCAAAGAACTAAATTTTATAAAAATCTACTCTAGATGCCTCAGTTATTCCCATTACTATGAACAAGGTATATCGCAAAAATAAGAAGCGGAAGTAAAACGGTAAGATAAAATGTGTAAGAGCAATATTATATGCCTGATAATATCAATTTATTTGCATTTTAATCTCCTCCATATAAGAGCTTACATCACTGACTTGCCATGTGGCCCAGATACAGCAAATGCAAATTTTAAATTAAGATAGCACACAGGCAGATATATATCAAGAGAAAGTATCTGCACTCCTTGTGGGTAATGAACCGCTGCAAGCTCATAATTCAACCCAGACATAAGGAGACTTCCGTGAGATTACAAAGATCATCAAATTAGAAGAGATGGTAGAAATTCTATCTTTACTAGAGAAATTCAATATGTTCTAGGATTCTAGGGTCATTAAAATGATAAGGAAATTGTAACTTCGAAAATCACGCAGGGGATCAAAAATAGTTACAGCTTATTACGTGGGCAAGAATCCACTGCCTTGATTGGAAGCTGTCACATTGGACAGGAGTTCTCTCCCTTCATTTGTAAAGTAGATCTTAGTTCAATATATTCATATATACTTTTACACATATAGTGGGCAACATGTCTTATTAACTGTTTGTGTTTACTTCCTCCAGAATCACCTCACTCAATCATAAACGCTTAAATTAGCAAGGAATGTGCAACATGCATCAAGATATAATCCGTTTGATTAAAAAATATTCTAGTGAATCATGGATCTCACAAAACGAAGACAAGGGTGGCTGACCTGATCCAAAACCATAGCAGTATCTCTGCCTTTCTCAACTATATCACGCCTTATCCTCCTAGCCAAGCGTACATCAGCATCTGCAATGGAAATAATGCAAGGTTAAAAATTGAAGTCCAACATATATCCATGGGAAGGAAAGCAGAACAGTTTGTAACATTTCCCACCAACGCATAAATATTTGATGGGGGCTCACAGGAGCAAGTTCTAAACCATAATTTATTAATTCGATTTATTTCCACGGAAGCAAATAAGCAGACAACAATTATGTCAAGGAAAATATCCTCCACGCAGTGGATTAACAAACTTCAAGAGTTCATAGATCCAATTGGATAAAGAAGTAAGGCTAATATAAGATACTTTAGAGTTTTAGACTTTTAGCTATGTAATTATGCCTTTCGAAAGAATTATTCTCTCCCTGAACTTCTAAATATAATTTTAAAAGGAGAAAAAGGTTACCTGTATCAACAAAAATCTTCATATTCATCAGTTCACGTACAGAAGAATCATGGAAAACGAGTATTCCTTCCAAAATGATAACATCTGATGGGTTGACCTGTCAGCAAATCCATGTGTTAGCCAAACTGCATTTGAAAATTAGTGGTAAAAAAAATGGTGTGGTTGGCATGCAGTGGATAAAATGAAAACCACCAGATCACCAGTAGAGATTCTCCCGTTAAAAGTCCATGCTAAATGCTAAAAGCAAGGGATAGGAATGTGTGGGGAACTTCACCAGATCATACCAAGACAATCTATCTTAAATAAACATGGACAACAAGATGTGTCACGACTCACATGTGTCAGGCATTGAGTGGAGCGACAATATTTTGGTTGTGACTTCCTAGCTAGATTTCAATTAGGCTAGGATATATGGTTAAACTGTAGGTTAAACTATGGTGAAACTAAAAATAAAGGTTGCAACATGATTCTAGGATTGAAAATTTTCTGAGTCAGCCTCAAGCCCGGGGCAAGTAGAAGGTTTCAACATTACTCCATCGGGAATTCTATTGTAATTTTGCTCATGTACTCCTAGAGTATGATGTCCATTATCAGTATACATCTAGCTTAGTCACTGATATTGTTTGTGTTCTTGTCAGTTTCCTACCACTTCTCGCGTCTTCTGCATTTTGCTACTGGGTGTTGTGTGCCTTTCGGTATAGGTTGTCGCTAAAATCTTCTGACCCAGATTCTACATTATCACTATCCAACCAATAATTGTTGGATATAAATCAATAACTAAAGCATGTACATGTCAAACCTAGCCACCTTATACATGCAGTATAAAACATCTAATTGAAGATGACATAGTAGTCACACAGTTCTTCAAATAATCATACCCTTCGTGCAGGAAGGACATCATTTTTATAGCTCTTGAAATCGTAATTTGGAATATCTACAGCTTCTCCGTGCATTAGCTTATCCATTGTGCTAAGCAATTTCACAGTGTCAAATGCATCTGATAAGGAAGGGGAGAGGCATCAAATCAGAGAGAGGCCCATTATACAGGATGCACAATAAACACAGTTCCCTTATTGCAACATTTATTATGGCACTTATAATAGAGAATGTTAGGCTATCATGAAGACAGAAATACCACCTTTTGACCTGTAGTCACCAGTAATATTGACAGCTTATGAACTTCCATCTAGCTTGATGTATTCAGATATTGGGAATACATGCATATACATGGTTTATTTAATTGCTTGGGTGACTAAAATATTGAATACAAACTCACCAGGGTGATCAAAATTGTATTCCTGAACATGTGCAAGTTCCTCTTCCGTCAAATTATAATAAAAGGAATCCTGTCATATGAACCAGTTAAAACGTGAGACTTACTATAACAAGAAAGGTCCTGTAAACTACTTGGTGTTCTGCAAATGTGTTCCATACAATCTATGACAAATTCGTAAGATATCTCGCACCCACAGTAAAAAATTGATAACCATCAGTAAAGTGAAGAGTAAAAGGCATAAGATTATATTACTAATGGATAATAATCACATCAAAAAGTGAACAAGAACATGAATGAAATGTCATTTAGATAATCAAGCTCTCTTCAACAGAACGTTTGAAAATCAAAATTACCTGATTAACAACTACAGCACGCTGATCATGAAGCTGCTGAATGATCATGTCACAGACAGTGGTCTTCCCAGATGCAGCTCCTCCAGCAACCCCTGTGATCATCAATATGAAATTAAGAGTAAGTGGAACAGCCTAAGGAACATGTATCATTTATAGCGAGAAAACTGCAACATATCTCTGCATTATTTTTTATTATGATCTTGCAATCAATCAAGGCGACGTTTCTATGAAAAATGATTTTAAGATACAAATACGATGCGGCACTTACTAGCATTACAAGAACAAGAATTTTCACAAACTGTCTAATGTTCGTTTTATATGATGTAGATAACTCTTCGACATTCAACTATGAAAGAAAAATTGACCCAAGAAAAAAAAAAAAAAAATCATTTGCACAGGGATTGTGTATTGTTGGACATATTTTCCAATCACAATCAGCCATCAAGCTTCATCCAGGACAGAAAACAGAGAACCAAGATTGGGCAAGCAAGGGGAAAAAAGAGAAGATATCGCCACATACCAATAACAAATGGCTTCTTATAAAAACTTTCAGCAGTTGAGGTTGTTGGTGGCTCAATTGTGGATATCCTGGAACCCAAACCATCTATATGTAATCCAGAGAAATGTACCCCTGATGAAGCCTCCATCAAATCAACGACTGAGTTTGAACCCATTAGGGCAGTTTTACAGCCTGTATGTGCAGCAAGTTGCTTTAGAAATACAAACTACCTGCATTCAGATTTTGGACTAAGACAATGATAAAAGCGCTTCTTGCCCACGAAAAATGTAGATTTCCAAATAAAAACAAGTTTATCAAAGTTTCCATGAGCACAAAAACAATTTATGATGAAGTGATCAAATATGTTCTTCTAAATATAAGATCCATCACATTTTGTTGTCAGACCAGTAGTGACCAATGGATTTTGAAATTTCAATTTAGGTCACTATAACCTTGATTTTTTATTGGATCTGATCCTTCACCCATAAATGTAGACAGAGAAATACTGCTATAATGATGTAACGTATTCCTGCTCGCTTCTGCACTTTTTTTTAAGAAAACCATACGAGTTTGAGCTTCCAAGTACGTTCAACCAAACAGAACACTAGTCGTAACCAAATCTTCTAGCATTACTATGTAATCAAACAACATCTCAGCACCTTATCAATGAATTTAATTTACCTTCCACAAAGCTATCAATCACACCTCGACATATGCACACTGTTTTGGCACTACACTGCAAAGCTATTCATTCACAACAACATCATATAATCGCATCCGATTTCTCAGATTCAAACAGACATTGAACCAAAAATTCAGATCTAATTATTCATAAATCAGTAAATTAAGCAAACAAACGACGGATATCCCCCACCGTAAATGAAAAGGAGCACGCAACAACCACACAGATCAACGAACAAAAGCAAAATTAATGCGAGATTGAGCGAGCGAAATCACGATCGCAATATTAATTATGTTTCCACTTCGAAATCACAAACACAAATGACTTTCCATTTTCACCAAGATTTATGTATACAGCAACAACTATTTCAAGGGAACATTCAATACGCCAATAATTACGAATAAAAGTTTCCGCGACGACACGGAATCTGAAATACTTTTTGACATATTCCGACACAATGTAGATTCAAGTTCATACCTTGGAACTTGATTTTGAGAGAGAACGGGGGGAGAGAATATGTAGGAACTAGAGAGGAGAATAATTGAGAAGACGAAGCAAAATCTCAGCAAATTCGATGTGGGCTTTAAGCCAAGTATTTATAGTCGGTGGTGGTATGAGGTAGACCCTACTAGAATCAAAATGCCCTGAATACTTATAAATATTACGGGTTTATGCCATCGATAGATACTGAATTTGTGATAGAAAATCTTTTTAAAGGTGGTCCCCCACCCAAAATGTATGGTCCAGTGGGCTGGGGATTGGGTTAGGTGGGCCTTTTGTAATTTTGATGTAGACAACGGACCTTACTGCTACACTCAGTCGCTCGTAACTCGTAAGCATTGTCATTTCTATGGATCTATCTGAACATCCTACGCTAGTTCATTCGGGTTATGTTAGTTTTTCAGATAATCATTTTACGTAGCGTCATTGTTTGAGCGTAAGAGGTATGGTCGTTTGCCTATATCTAAAAAACGTGCTTCATGAGAACCAAAAAATAAATAAAAATACAGTTGTTGTGGAATGGGTGGACATAACAAAAAAACATGCCTCAATCAACCGAAATAGGAAAGTTGATATGTTTTGGCTATATAATGAATTGTTGCATATTATTGCTATAATAATAATAAACTAGGGAATATTGTAATATCTACCTTAGCAAAAAAAAAATTGTTTACATAATACAGAATTACATATACACAATGTCATTACAATTGTTTATTGTAAACAGAGCATGGTTATGTACACATAATGTGTGTACACAAAGATAAGTGTATATGTACAAATACACAAGTTAACTAAACCATTACACAAGGGACAATACCGCCAAAGTAAAACAAGTGAACTAAGAAGAATTTTATGACAAGTTATAATGTTATTAATCAAGGCGAAATGATCAGTACACAAATTAAGTCGACTAGTACACAAGTTATATAACAACAAGTATAAAACAAGTGAAATATAAAGAGTATATTGAAAAATTATTGACTTTGGAAGTACACATAATACTAGAATAAGACACAATCAAACTTGGGTAACAAAACATCAACAACCATAAATGGTCATTGGGTTAAAACCCTGTCAAAGTCATTGAACCTTACAATAACACCAAATTGATTCAACATAATAATACACAAAACCATAAGTGGAACTGTATTAGTAGCATCTACATCATATTAAAACAACATAGGACTAGTTATCTTCGAACCATGATGGACAGTCCCTGTCATATACCGCATATGCAAGTTGTTCTCTATATAACGGGAGAGAAGCATCGCTAATGTCTAATAAGTCGGTGCATCAGATGTCATGTATTGAATATATTTGACGGTATAAATACCACAACTTTCCCTGCATTATGTATAGTATAAATAATATTAGTGATAAACATGTATTAAGTGCTTAAATGTAATACATAATTATTGAGATATAAAGAGCTACACATACCCATCTAAATTCGTGTTAAGTCCAACCTTCCTTAAAACCTTGAACGACATATGTAGTTTATCTCTCAGCCTTGTGTGGCGGCCATGAATTCTCAACATGTGAGGAAACAGAGTAGCAAGAGGCTCTAAATAGAATTACAACTTGTTTTTCTTGAGATACACCAATTGAGGATCATATATATATATATATATATATATATATATATATATATATATATATATATATATATATATGTACCAGTCAACTGTCACCCAATGTGATTCAATAAGGTTTACTGGGGCATATATGAAATCAACCTCATATAAATCCTTCTTGAAAAGCGTTGGTACATCTCCTTTCAGTACAACAAAAAAACTATCGTCAAACTCTGCACCGACATCAACAAACTTTGCAAGGGTTGTCATGTTGTATGCTCGACCAAGCTACTGTAACACCCCAAATCCGTAGGACTCGAGGTGCTACTGGGCTAGGATCTCACAATGGATCCTAACCCTAGCCTAACAACAATTTCACTGATCTTACAACAAGGCACAGATAGATTAAAACAAAACATGAAACTGATATATATATATATATATATATATATATATATATATATATATATATATATATATATATATATATATATTAAAAAGGTAATACAATGTACCGCTGAGTACAAATAAAACCACATTGTACAACAAAAGAACCCATATCCCCGATAATGCCCTAGTGTACGGAGCCCTCAGCAGATCACCCACTTTGGATCACTCTGTAGCTCTCCTATCCTGCGAAGTATCTACAACACGGTATAAAACCGTTAGCTAACCATACACATATATAGGAAGATGCTAGAGCACAAACACACATCAGGAATCTTAACACATCATCATGCTTTCACACATTTACCCGGTTTATTATCTTTATAAAGTCCAGCAATCAACTCGTATATATATCCATATAAACATATGTGACACGAGGAATATATAATCCTCGCCTCTGGGTCCAATAGCCAGCTGGAATGGTGCCTGGAACACCTCCCTGTGTACCCTAAGGGAATGGAGAGTGCCCGAACCGTTTACCAGGTCTGGCCTGCCTACAGAGAACCTCTCAGACTCCCGGCGGGATGAAAGGGCAAGTTATCACGGCCCTACAATGGGCAAGCAATATACCATAGGTCGGTGACCATCATAACGCATACTATCAACATATATCACACACCACTCATGCACACATCCGATATAGGAATGGAAACTAAGTAAGTCTCACGGACTTACCTCAACCTCGTAGTCGTCTCAACTCGATCAACCCTCAAACTCAGTCCACTCCAAACTAGAGGATAACACGGCCTATACAAGGCATACATATATATCAAAATCCTATCACACAAAGGGTCACACCTAGACCCAAGGGATCCATAAGGATCATATCCAACTCGTAAACCTCAAAGCCGTAACCGGCATATATATCATACTCATCATAAACCGATATCTAGCATGGTACTAGTTCCCTCATACTAGGAAAGGAAAGGAGCTACCCAACTATGGGTAGTCGCGGGACAAGACGCACCTGCGTGATCAAGGGACGCAGGAGTGGAATAGACAACCCGCAGGCGCGGCAGGGATCAGCCGCAGGCGCGGTGACACGGGACGCAGGCAACGCAGGCAAGGCGCTGGAGCTGGCGCGGGCGCTGCGGCACGACTTCCGCAGGGGCGGAGGCTTCCAGGCGCGGGGGCGGCGACGGTGCAGAACGTAGCCCCGCGAGTCTTCTTTCACTCTTCACGTGATCAAATCACGTCTATTCCGTTCCAAATTCACACACATGCATAAACATACACATTCCAACATCACCCTATGATCAAAACGACTAATCCTAAGCTAAGGAAGGAAAAATCAAAGAAAAGAGAAGAATAACAAAGAGCAAGAAGCTTACCACAACTATGGTTAGCTAAGGGAATGATCACCAACACCCTTACTGGCTTCGAAGCACAGCAACACACATCACTAGCATCATCATCATCAAAGCCAAATCAAAACTCTTCCAAAACCAAGAAGGAATCACACAAGATCAAGAAGAAGCAAAGGGAAAGAAAGAAGGACGTGGTAAGCTAAAAATGGAGTGAGAAACCCTTGCTCATCGGCCAAGGGAAGTACTTAAAGAAGAAGGCAAAGAAAGGGTAAAACACGGGTCAAAGGAGTCAAAAAAACCGGCTGCAGCCGCCGGAAACCACAGGGGCGGTTCCCTGAGCCGCAGGGGCAGAAACCCGCAGGGGCAGAAACCCGCAGGGGCAGAAACCCGCAGGGGCGCAGTCATGCCCGCAGGTGCGGAAAGACCAATCTCGACCCAAAGCCAATCTCGGCTAAGGACCAAAACTCGGTCCAAAAGAATAGGGCTCTCACAGCTACAACCTAGTACGGAAGTACGTGTAAAGAGGTCTTTGAACTCAATAATTGACTTCCTCATAAGCATTATGAGCTCGTCCATTTCCGGCAAAAACATGAACATAAACAAGTATATTGACAAAATCATGAATGCTAGTGCACAAACCTATATACAGATATTACATAACATGTACATAATACGTGCAAAATAGTTTCATAGGCATGTGATCAATGCACAAGTAGAATGGAGGGTGATCCAAGACAACACTGCAAGTATTAATAAACAAGTTCATGAGATGTACATTAAGATAAATATGAATTATCCAGAAGATAAAGGAGAAATTTACCTCATTCTTCATCCATCCTCCTTTCTGCAAAATACCCTGGATAGATGAATTGGTGAAATTTCTTGTGTACCCCTTGATGGACCCTTTTCTATCTTTGTGCTTAACCCAATTGTAAAAATTTTTTTATGGTTACTAGAGTTGATAGTACTAGCGACAAGGGATTTTGGAACCTTCACGTCCTTTCGGTACGGGGCCTTGTTCCATCTACTCTCTTTGCGGACCCTCATACCCATACGACGTTAAGGCTCGGCCTCCTTAGTATCATCTTCCTCTGCAATTTCCTCCTTAACAAACGTGTTAAAGTATCATAAACTAAGCACTCATAAAGTTCATATAATAGTATCAATCCATATTTAAATACAGTAATTAGGTTCATCATAATATTAATGATTATACCTCACTCGAGTCCTCACTTTTATCACCACAAATTTCTTCGACATATTTGCCTTTTTGTGAAGGTGTGACTCTATCAGTTACAACAGTTCCACAGGAAACAAGATCTTTGATCAACTTCTTAATATTGTTTTCAATGAGTTTAGTTGCTTGAAAAATTGTTGAATCGATTTTTTCATATATAGTCTTCAAATCTTTGGAGTAGGATACCCACTCATCAATAAGTGATTGTTGCTGCTCAACTATAAGCGTCATCTCAGTTTGATTCTTTTGAATTTGAACAAGCATTTCAATGATTGCAGATACACACATGGGTTTGGTGTCTTGACTCCTACAAAATAATAATTTTAAAACTTCAAAATGAAGGTTAATAACACAACATCATTCAAAACATAAACATACATTCAGTACATAATAAACAATATATGTTTTGTTGAAAACATAAGTCAACACACCGTCATTCAAAACATAAACATACATTAGAAATTCAATACATAAGTCAATAATAATGGTACATAAGACATAATATAAGGGCAAAGCATATGAAAACGGATACATAAACTCACTGCATAAATTCAGCACTAGTCTTCTCAACTGACCTCTCTTCTCATTCAGCATGACCGAGAGGGCTCATTGGTTCCTTCCCCTGGCTCGCTCGCCCCTAGTCAGCTAGTGGTCCACTAGTCCTAACAGTTCTCTGTTCTCTTGGCCTTCTTCTTTGTAGCACTACAAAAATATCAAATATTATTAGTTGAACTAAATTGAAAATGTGTAATCCATTAATTTAGTTTACATACACTATAGATGGTGCAACAGAAACTGTTTCAACAACCTTTCTCTTCCCAAGCTTGGATAATTCCTTTTCAACAGGCTCTTGAAACTTATTTGACCTGCCCCTTGTCCTTATAGGATTGACAAAATCATCACTATCGGACTCTTCTTCAATAACCTTTTTGAAAGTAAACTTTTTTGAGCCTTGAGACTAAATAATAGCATATCCAATGAAAGAACAATGTTTTAATACCAGAGAAACAGTAATAATTGTAAGAAATACACAAGTATAATGTATACTCAGTACATAAGCACAATGTAAATACAATAAATATGAAATGCATGTGGTAACATAATTATGATATGAATATACATAAGCCCACTTGATACATAGACATTTATCATGAATAATCAATACATAAGGACAAATGGAAAATCAGTACATAATCCAAATGACAAAGAATGTATATGTGTAAACATAAGTATAATGTATAATCAGTAATGAACCCAATGTCAAAACATTACATAAGAAATGTATATGTAATAACATCATTATGATATGAATATGCATAAGTATTTTATGCATAGACATTTCGGATGCATAAGCAATACATAAGGACAATGGAAAATATATACATAAGCCCAATGTTAAAGAAAACATATGTGTTAACATAAGTATGATATGAATAAACATAAACATTCTAATGCACACACAATTATCATGCATGAGGAATACACAAGGACAAAAGAAAACCTAAACACAAGCTCAATATAAAAACAGTACATAAGACAACATCATTCATACTTACCTTGTAACTCCTTTCTTCTTTTTGTCCTCATAAAGAGGACAATGTACTTGAATATTACATAATTCAAATCCGTGTTCAAATAAAAAGTCTAGTCTATCATCATCACACTCTTCTTCCCACCAATCAGAATCATCATTTTCAGCATGTCACTGGATAGTCTTGATGTCGCCTTTTGTAAGGTTATCCACCAAGGCTTTAATATCAGAATATCCAGGGAACAATTTGACCTTTTGAGACTTGGACACCCACATGTTACACAACTGATTGGTAGGAGTATCGGAAATATTTGCAAATTCCAGCGCAAGCTTCGGCATACAGTGAAATGCAAGGATCTGGAACAATAAAATGAGTTAAGATATTGGTCAACATAATTTAACTTAAACTTAGAGAAATCTTCATGTGAATACACACTTTACCTGAAGTGCAATAGGAAATCCTTCAACATTATGGCCACCACTAGACCTGTCTTTACCGGCCTCGCAAGACTATACGAACCTCTTAGTTTGTAGGAATGAGTGGCGACCTCATGGGTAAGACTTAAAAACAACCAAGTCAATAACAAGATTGATGGTTTGCTGGCTAACCATCGTCTTCTTGTCTTTTGAGGATAGAAGTCCTTCAACAAATATTATTAGAACCATTTTATACTTAAATTCAGAATCTTGAGGCTCCTTTTCATATAGCTTTTTCAAGTGACCATTAGTACATCTGTCACACCCCACAACAATACGCATGTCTACATTAGCAATGCTTTCAGCCTCCTTGAGTCCCTCATCCCTGCATGTGAGCCCTGTGATCTCAAGAAACTCCGTCAAGCCAAACCAGAGAAGTACATTGTTGATGTCAAACCACATTGAGTGGTTTCTCATAGTTATGACCTCCGTCATGATCATAAAGTGTATAATTTGATTTGACATCTTCAAGTTGGTACACATGGCTATAATTGGACGGAAAACACCAAATTCATATCTCTCTTTATCAACTTCAGACAAATGTTCCAAGATGTGGGGATGAGATACATCCAATTATAATTGTTAATCCTAGCAGAAAAATTTGTATATGCCTCAGTACGTAAACTGCAAAATAAAACAAAATATGACCGTTAGAAGCCAACTACACATATATGAAATTTATTATATTTGACAAAATACTCAAATTAATACAAATTCAATAGACAAATTGAATACACAACATAATATGATCATTACATAAAACTTGATACACAATCTTTACAAAAACAATATATGAGTCTCATCACGCAATACCAACCGTACACAACTACATAAACATTGAAAAGAAAAGAATTGAAATAATAAATAATAGTTACAAAATAGTCAAGCACAATCATTGCATAACTCAGTTTATATAGAGTATATATATCATACATAGTACGTACATAAGACTACATCAAGTACACTCACATAGTAACACAAATACTAAATAATTAGACAAAATCAGTACCTTAATAATAATATGGTAAACCACAGATAATTCCATATAATTTCAACAAAATAATCATACACAATAAATATAAATACATGTTAGTAAACAAACTATGAACACCAATACATAAATATACCTCCTTTACAGTTGAAGGCACCTTCTTCACTATGGGACTTCTAATTGATGGCTTTACTCCCATCAATTTAGTGCGGGCCATTGTTGAATAAAACTACATAATACAACTGTTAAAAAAGTAGCACATCTCGTAGAAGTACATATGGACAAATTATACTCACAACCTAATAGGTCTACAAATGGACAGGGAGATTTTCAGGAAGATATGACCAAAAATAGATAAATACAAAAACTAAACGAAAACCAAACCTAACATGCAGATTTATAAAACAACAAATTGGCCATCAAATTACATAAACAAGCTTGACCCTAATATGTCTATTGAACATTTTGTCCAAAACCAACAAAACAAACTTTAAAAAAATGAAGTACAATGTCGAAGAAAAAGTAAATCACTGAGTAGAGGTTACAAAGTACCTTTGATTAGGAGTTTTGAAGATGATGAATAATGTGAAAGAAGATAATTGAAGCAAACGAAACCTCTACAAACGAACGATTAGGGATAGCGATTCTATAAAATGTCGAGAGAGGAGATGAAAATGAAGCCGACTGCTTTTGGAGAGTTTGAAGACGAACAACGGAGAAATTGGTAGGGAAAGTAGATGAAGTTTGGAGAGCTTTTCGTCCGAATGAAATGGGACGATGGAAAGTCGATGGACTTTTCCCGTCTATTGAAGATATCACGAATCTTCTGTCAGTTACAAGCTTGCCTTTTTTAAAATTATAATAACTACCCTTACTTATACCTTCCCATTAAAACTTTATTTTTTTTTAACAAAATCTTAAGGGCATAGTTGGTATCCGTATTACAAAAAATGCCCTACAAGCCCATTGTTCTCAAAAAATAAACTATGATATAAAATTCAAAATTCAAAATTTGATTTAAAAATTAAATTTCTAAAAAATGAAAAATATGAAGAAAAAATGAAATAAAATTCAAAATTAATTTAAATACTTACTTTTTGAAAATGAAAATTGTGCCTACATTATTTTTTTTTAAAAAAAAAAAACTATATAAATACACATAGTAGATATGTTTTTATTTTATTTTGATACTAATTTATTTTAGGTTAATTCATTCTAATGAAAAAAATTTATAAAAGAAAAACGAAATTCCTTAAATATCTCTTAATTGATTGATGAATATATATATATATATATATATATATATATATATATATATATATATATATATTTTGTTAAAACTATAATTATTGTATACTAAAAAAATAATTTTGAAAATATGAATATTTTTTTTAATTAATTTACGGATAGTAATTTTTGTTTAAACTCCAATAAATTGTTACGATATTATCGGTAAGAGAGAATCATAACTATTTTTTTACTTTTTCTAAAATTATGAGGTGGTGTGATGAGATAAAATATATTTTAATTTTGATTTAAATTTATTAGTAAATATAGGTATCATTGTGATTTAAATACGGCAAACTTGTAAATATTTGCCAAAAGAATTGATATGGCATGCTTCATCAACATTAGGACTAAGAGGATTATGTTTTAGTATAGTAAAGATTTATGATTTTTCATTTTAACTAGTTATTTTTTTTATTATAGATTCATACCATAATTAAAAATTTCAAAATTTAAACTTTAATTAATTTACATTTTAAATTTCATGAAACCCATTACTAATTCTAACAAAATTTTCTTGGCAAAAGGATCTCACAATTTCTTTCTAACTACCATTTGATTTATCTACATAATTTATGAAAATTCTAATTAAATATTATTTAAATTTTCTTTTTGGGATCAATAAACAAAAGATGATTTTCATAATAAAGTTTATATATTTTATTTGAATTTATTATAATCTAGTTAAATTTATATTTGCTGATTTTAATAAATCTCCCTAATTTTTATTTTAAAAATTGTTGCTATGACTTTTAAAAGGACAAGTAAATAATAAAAATAAAAACATTAAAGTTTTATTGCAACAGAAACAAAGCAAATCTTAAAATTGAAAAAAAAAACAATAACTAAAATAAAAATGACAAAATTATGAGTTTTTATGTTCATATTGTGTTATTGTTAGATTCTTTTCACTAAAAACCAATGTTAGTTGAGCGGAATCATACTAATCAAATTTTGCAAGATCTTTTATTTGAAACAATTGGTTGAATTAGTCAATCTATATACTCTACTAACGTCGTAATACATGACTGATGACGTAGTGCATTATGGGAGTAATATTTTAAAATAGAGCTCCCACAATTAACGCAAATAAATCTTTATTTTTTAAAATCTGTAAATTTTTTTAATTATTTATCGCAACTGTTTTGGTTAAAAATCTTGTATTTAAAAATAAATAATTGATATTTTGTTATATACAATTTATTCGTTTTTATGTCTTGCATTTTTTTTAATTTTTTTTTATTAAGAAAAGCCTTTTGATATTTTAATCCCATTCTTTTAAATCCGGCATTTATTTATTTATTTTAGATTTTAAATCTGTCATCTTATTAACTCCGGCATTTTATTTTTAAATCCTAAAAATTTTCAATTATTTATCCCGACCGTTTTTTGTTAAAGATCTTCTATTAAGAATCTTACGTCTGATATTTTGTTACGTTTATCAAATTTTAAGCTTATTGAGAAAGTTTCTTAGAGTTTTTTCCATCTATATATACTTATCATATAGGGTTCGAGTCAGACAACTAAATCGTTCTTCTTTTTTTTTTTTTGTCTTTGAGTGCAGAAACTCTATTCCGCTGGCACCACAAGATCAAGCTCTTATTCCTTCTATAACCATTTGTTTGATCGGTTACTTTTATCATTCTATACATTTTGTTACAACAATCCCTTTCTTTATAACGTCTTTTCACATGCCCGTTTCCCCTTATTCTCACCGTCTGCGTTTTGTTGGCGGTTCTCATTCTGATTCTCTTTTGTTATCCCTCTGGTGGAATCTTATTTCTTTTGAGTCTTTCGCTGTTTCTTCTCTGCAAATTATTTTGTGATTTTCTTTTTGTCTATAACTACTGTTAGTTCTTACCCTTGGGATACCCTAATTGAATGTGATTATCTACCTATGGTCACCAAGGTCGTTATTCTATCATGAGTTTCATAATTTTTTTGGTTTTGTTTTAATCCCCATTCTTTAAATTCGACATTTATTTATTTATTTTAGATTTTAAATCTGTAAATGTCTTAAATATTTTTCATCGAATTCGGTTCATTGCCATTCTTTTAAATACGTAAATATTTGCGATATCTTTTTAATATTTTTCATTGACTTTTAGCCTTAAATAATTTTTATATATTTTCCTCTTAATTCTTATTATGTGCATTAAGGATCCTCCTAATTCTTATAATTGTCTAATCTCCATGTCATTCTAGGCTGAATTCTTGATCCACCAATCTCAGACTCATCAACACTCCCCTCATAATGAAGCCATTGATTATGAGAACCCTTTTGAGTAACAACTCTATTGGCATATCCAACCTCCTCTTTTACATTGTCAAACCATGCACCTACTTTCTCTCTTGCTTCCAGTTCCTCGGATTCTGATACCTCTCTTTCATTTGATCTTTAATTGTACATCAAAATCATCCGGCGTTCTCTTCATTAAAGGTGCCTTCCTTACACTCCTCGCACTGACATAGTGGCCGGTGACTTCCCACGGCCATCCAAACTAACCAAACTGCTCTCTCTCAATAGAGAAAAAAATTTTGTGGGCCATTCTTTTATATCCATAAATTTTGTTTTTATTTATTTTAAATGTGTGCCTGCATCTGTCAAATAATGCTCTCAAAGAAAGTGAACTTTCTTAGGGCTCAAGTATACAAAATGTGTTGACCATTTTTTTTTTTTTTTAATATTCTTAATTTCATATAGGTTAAAACAATATGCACGACTCACATACACTATACGAGATTAATACGAACTACCGAAACAAATGGAAGATCGTAGTTATGGTTTGTGACTTGTGGATGAATTTTTCTAAGAAAAATCCTACCGAAATCTACTCAATGGATATGATATTATGTGATCGAAAGGTATAATATGGAGAGAAATTAATATCGCATTTAATTATCCCATTAATTTTAACTTATTTTTATGTATAACATGTAGAGAAATTGATTGTTTGCCACCATCCGGAACTAGGAAATGGATCAGTTTTTATTTTTACGAGCGGGTTCAACTTATTCAATTACCAATTTTGGTATATCTAATAAGTATGGACAATTTTTATATTCTCCACTTCCTTATAAGATATTTTATTTTCGAAACACCTCTTGTATTCCGATAGATATGCCTGAAATTCCAAGGAATGTGTTTTATATATATGACTTTGAGACAATACGGAGTAAACAAGTTGATAAACATCAATTAGTTGGTAAGTTTTATTTATTATCGTATTTATTTATTTATTTAGATGAGATCAATTATATCCATTTTATTAACATTTTTTTTTACAAATGTTATTGGTCAGTTGATTTCTATCGCTCCTTTAAATGAAGAATATAAAAGAAAAGATATTTATATTTGAAACTCAAGGTTGATTACTACTATATTTATAATATCTTATTCAATCATCAATTTTAATCTTCTGAAATTTACCCTTGATATCATGTATAATTTCAGGAATGAAAATTTGAAGTGCACAATGTGTAATAACCGGAAAATTTTAATAATTTCTCGAGTTATTTTAAATTTTATTCAAGTTAATTTAACTTTTATTTAAACCGTGAACCCGAATTGAATTCGAGCGAATCGCTAAACTGAACCAAAACCGTTTTATTTGTTTAACCCCAAACCGAACCGGCCCGTGAAAGGCCATAGTTCACCAGGTGTACAAGGATAACCAGCCTTTTTGTTCAAAAATTTGGCGGCCCATTACCTTGCTAACCTCCTACACGGCCCATCAAGTACGGCCCAGTTAACACAAGCTCTCCACCTACCTTGGGCCAGCGATTCGAACTAGAGCAGAACGTGGGAGCAACCCAAAGGCCTCGTCATCGTCCTCCCAGGCAAGCGACTTTCCGTTCCCAGTTGAGCGTTAAGTGTGACCTTTAATGACAGATATTGACGCTCATTCAAGACCAAAAAAAATTATATATCTTAAAGTGTACCTAGTTCTTAAAATTTTTTTTGGTATTATAAATTATAATACAAATAAAGTACAAAATTATATATCTTAAAAAAAATTTGGTATTATAAAATTTGTATGGGTTGATATGTTTGTTCCATATATTATTGACCTTTTTGATGATGTGGCGTTGGGAAATGATGATTTTGGTATTATAAATTTTGGTATAATAAATATTTAAGTAGTGGCCTCACAATATAGGAAGAAAATTATTTTTAATTTTTTTTTATTGTATTATTTTGTTTTAGTTAGAAAAAGTTAATACACATGTAAAAATAATTAAAAAAAAGCCAAATCATCATTTTCCGGCGCCACATCAGCAAAAATAAACTGGACATTCACCGGAATCAGACTTGTGCTAAAAAACGCAATTACCTCCCAAAGTTTGTGCTTTATTTTGAGTTTTTGAAAGTTCGTGTCACCGAACGCAACCACCCCTAAAGTTGGTGCTATTTATCACCATTTTGCCTAATAATAATACAATTTTCGCTATCATTAAAGAATGAGGCGGTAAACAAAATGAGTTATTTTTCTTATTTTATCTTACATGTTTGTTCCATATATTATTGGTATTTATAATAGTAAATATGTATTTTATATTCAGGTCAAACTCATCTATCAAATTCGGTTGGTTCCACTAGAATATTATTTGATGATGTTGATATTTCTGAAATTGTAGAGTTCAAACAAAGGTTTGTTTTGTCATTTTTAGTTGAATTCCATATTTGTTTTTGGTTGTTATACTTGATAAAACTAATTACGTTTAATATGGTCATTCATTCTCAAGTTTAAATGTTCTCAATGATTCTGGTGCCCTTCCTATAATATCCATATCAAAAGTTGTACCTTCTTACTTTTTATCAGATAATTTCCTAAAACTCACCTCGAGGAAGACAATTTAGGATATTCTTAATACTAATGAGGTAGTTTTTTTTTTTCTATAAATTTTATTATCAACCTATAAATAGTTAATCTAATCTATACACATATAGGCATGTACGTGCACTACACTTGCAACTGTTGAAAGTATAGATGATCTATTTGGATGTATTACAATTCATGTAAATCATACATGTGGGTTGAGGTGGATGATAACAAGTATAGATGTACAAGATGTGATAACTTCGTCCAATATCCCGTTTTCAAGTGCGTCATTTATTTAATAAAATATTTAAATTTGTTTTATTCTATTATATGTATGATGTTAAAAATATTTCACTATATAACACATGTTATTTATGTGTAGGATGAAACTTTCTTTGAGGATGACAGATCCAACAGGGTTCACTGTGTTTGTTATGTTTGAGAGACAAATTAAATAATTAGTCAAAAAGTCAATATCTAATATTCAAGACTCAATTCCAAAGATAATTTTAATTAAGAAAATTAAACGTGGAATGTATATGTGAATGTTATTATATTTATCAAATGATTTTAATATTCAATTACTTGCTTCTGAAGGATGCTGAAATGTTTCATATCCCAAGTGATTTTAATGTTTTTTTAAACAAAATATTTTTGTTCACCCTTGTCATATTCAATTACATTATTGGACATATATGAAACTTTTCGGTTGGGTCCACCGTAAATAAGTTTACTGACGATCCCACCATTATAAGAGAATTTAAATGATTCACGCCATACCAGAGGTAATATAATTAATGTGATTTTTTAGAAAACATTTATCCCTTAAATTATTTAAAATATAACTCAACAATATCGTTATAATTTGTAGATTTTCAACATCGAAAGTAGCGAAGAAGTTGACAACGTGAGCATTACTTCATTGAAGCGAAATGTTATCCAAACAAGCGAAGAATATAGCACTGCGAGAGATGCCATTTACGATGAAACTTGTGACAACCAGAAATTTTAATTTCCGATACCGGTAGCGTTATCGGATTTTAATCGAACTAAAATCGATTTAATGAAGTGGTTAACTTATCTAGATAAAATTTGGGTTAAACTGGGCCATTTTTGGGCTGGTCTTGTTTCTCTTTCTCCTGGGCCGGTCGGCTCTTCTTTTGCTGGGCCTGAGTCAACAGCAACCGAATCAGCGGATTACGTTTTTGCCTTATCTCCCTCTTCCAATCTCGTTTTCTTTCAATCTCGTGATTATAGGAACATAATCAAGATCTCAACTACCTACCTTTCGTCTTTCCTCTTCCCCAATGTTATCCTCGTTCCCTTGCTCACCACCGACACCGCTTTGCGTCGATCTCAAACCAGGATTCGATCAAACAACCACCATCTTAAGTTCTTCTTCCTCCTTTGACAGGCGACGAACCGGACTAGAAGAACGAGCAGAGGGGGAATGGCGCAGGCGGATGGAGACTCAACTTGCCTGGTCTGCATTGGTGACGACTAGGTGAGTGAACTGTGTGAATTTTCGTGTGATCCTCCTTCCTCCATTGTTGTGTTAGAATAGCTTCTCACCAATTCCGTACCTTCCTGCAACGTCAATCAACAACGCCAAGATCGAATCTTTCTTCCCTAGCGAGCCTAACCTTCTTCCTTTCTCCTCTCGTGCTGCAGTAGCTTGTCGTCGTCCTAGCGCTGGTAAGCAACAACCTCTCTCCTTGCTTCATCCTGCTGTCTTGCTTTCTTCTTGATTCTGAGTATGATCGAGTTTTCGGGCTTGTACTGTAGTAGAGTGGTGTTGAGCAGAGGCGGACGAGCAAGCTCCCAATCCTAGTCAGGGTTGCAGCAGCTTGTAAGTACTACTCTTATTCTTCCTTGCTAAGATGAATTTCAAGTGTACCTAGTTCTTTTACTCTTACATGAAATCATAGGAGTGTAGTTCGAACTTTTTCAGAATGTGTAGCTGACTTTGGCTGTAAGTTTCGATGACTTAGACTCATCATCTACCATTGAAATTTTAGTATGTTGTAGGTGAATATACCTATTGTATGGTATTATAATTTGTGAAAGATCCAACGGTCGGATCTAGAGTTATAAGCTTCCAAAGTTGACTCAAAACCTAGTTTAGAAAGTTAATTGTGTTTGAAGGCACCTTTGGAATTTTGTGTAGAACTTGTGAAAGGTTGTTTATGGATTTCGATTATTCCAGTCTAGAGTGGGTATAACCGAGAGTGTGTAGTTATTTTCTTTGGAATTTTTGGAGTTTAGTACAAGATACTTTCGATAGGCCAAAGTAGAGTACTTGGTATAGTTTCGGAAAGCGAGTTTGGATTTAGAATGTAAGTTTGAGCAAGCTCTCAGACTTGTTTTAGAGTTTTGAGGTTTAGCAAGTGTTGTCGGGTCATAGAGTAGACTTGGAACCAGTTTGGGCACCTTTCGGATTTTCCAAAAAGTGAGGGGCGTTTTGGTAATTTCCACTAAAGTTAGGTTTTCTCGTTCTTTTGGATCCGAGAGCTTTCTCACTAGTATAGTAGCCTTCTAGAAATCTTGTAAGCTTTAGAATTTGGTTTCTAAGTCAATCTTTCTAGATCAGGTAGTGGATAGTGTTAACATGAGCGGACGATAATGGTGATGGCTGGTAGACGTGTTGTTCATGTAAGTCTTATGGACTTGCTTAGCTGATGATGTTGTATGAGTTTATGCTATGTAGTGGTGTGTGTTTATTGTTTAAATGGTAATTGAGTAGAATGACGATATAAATTAAGTACACCCAAGTGTATGACAACGGGTTGTGGCATCACTGCCCAACACTGTCAGGTGACTGGGAGGCTCTCTGCGACCAGTCCATACGGTATACGGTAGATATGCATTGGAACGATTCCGGTTGGTTTACGGGGACAGAGGCGAGGGTCGATGGGACCTTCGTGCCACAAATGAAGTTGAAATAATAAAAGTGAGATGTTTAATGATAGATAAGAATTGGATTGTGTGTGATTTATGATGTGTGTTTATTATCATTGATGTGTGTGTGTGTGTTGCATAAATATTCTGATATAGTGATTGTTAGATAACGGTGAAAAATCGATGTTGTAGACCTTGCAGGTTAGCCGCCGTTGAGGGAGCCGGAGAGTGTGATCAGCCGGGGTTTCTATATTTTGTTATTTTGTTATTTTGAGTTTCATTTGTGTTTTGTTGAGGATATCTCCTTTCTATTTCCGTGGGATATTTGTCCCTGTTGAAGGCTGATGTCATTCTCCTTTCTGAGTCGTGCGTTAATAAAATATATTTTTAGTTTTATCTGTTTCTTATTATGTGTCTTGTTGTAAAATTCTAGTTAAGTTGTTGTTCAGCTAAGGTCAAGACTCATTGTGAGGTCCTGATAGGTGATGGAATCACTATCAATTTAGGTAGTTTTGAGAGTCTTTTTTTATGTTTTTGAGTCATATTGTGTTACTAATACCTTGATCCAGATAAAGAAGTCCAAATGAAGCAAAAGAAGGTCTGAGCAACAATTGGGAGTAATGAAGATAAGTTTCTGGTGCCTCACCCGCCCCTGCAGCGCCACCTAGCCGCCCCTGTGGACACCCCTGAAGACCCATGCCCAGTGCCGCAGTCAGCACCTTCGCCTGCGCCCAGAAGAAGCTTGTCACCGCCCCTGCGGCCGCCTCTGGCCTCCCCTGCGGTGACTCAGCCTGAAGAAGCGAAGCCGGCGCTCCAACGCCCCTGCCTGCACCCTTGCTAGCGGACCTGTGAAGCAGAAGAAGCTTGTCACCGCCCCTACGGTGACACTGAGCCGCGCCTGCGGATCATCATCAAAAACGACACGAAGTTGAAGAGTTAGACGTTCAAGAGCATTAAAAGACCCGCCGCTGCGGGAATGTCAGGCCACCCCTGCGGCCACGATGAAGACAAAATGTTTGGCCTAAACCGCCCCTGCGCCACCCTTGGCCACGACTTCGGTTTAGCGTCAGAGGACTTTACTCCGGCTGTTTATGCCACCTTTATGACCTTAATGGTGGCTGTTTACATAACCTCTTTACTCCCTTTTTAATGGTGGCTGTTTACACAGCCTCTTTACTTCCTTTTAATGCATTTTGTAGTATAAATAGAGCCCTTGGCTGATTGCTAGAATCATCCACATTTTCCCCAAAAAGCTCTATATTTCTAGTGCCATTTTGTAATGAGTTTCTATGCTTCCTCTGCTACATTGAGTTGATTGAAGCTGCATTACCATTTGGTTGTAAGTTCTTTTAATATGAGTTTAATTCAGTATTCTTTGTGTTATGCTTTCATGATCTCTCACTTATGCTTGCATGTCTTTTATCACTTAGATTGATCACCTTAAGTGTACTAATGCATGCAAAGTGCTAGGATTAATCGTTTCCGAGTTCGGGTCCTTAATCTAGTTGTAAACCCATAGGTAAAAGCTGGTTGTGATTATCTAAGGGAAAAGAACATAACTATAAAGAAAGTTTAACGGTTTGTTTATTCTTCTTTATATCTCTTTATCTTTGCTTGTGCTTTGATCTTGTAGGTTTACGAATCAATAATCTAGTTAACTTGTGTTAATGCCGGTCGGCTTAACACATATCTATGATCAATATGAGAAAATTGGTGAATTGCTTCTAAAAGAATCAACCAAGTAGTATGCATGCTAAGATCCAACCTAGTATAGCTCTTTAATCATACATATTATCACCAACTTTGCTTACTTTCTAATCACTTTTGTCTTGTTTTGCTACAATCCGAACCCCCCTGGTTACCAAATCAATAATTGAATTTAATCAAAACTTGACCAAACTCTCTTGGGTTCGACCCTTACTTACACTATACAAATCAGTTAAGTGTAACGTTAGGTATTCTACTTTGACTAAAAGCTAAAACACAACGACCATAGGTTTTTAGCCTCGTCAAATTTGGCGCCGTTGCCGGGAGTTTAGTTTCAATTTTGTTTTTATTTTTGATTTTTGATTATTGGTTTGGATCATTTTCATGGTTCAAATTCTACTAACTTAGATTTTGCGCCCTTTGATTCAGAAATCGAAAGAACGCACAATCGACAACGAAGGCAACAACGAACTCGTGAAGCAATGGCAAACCGAACTCTCCGCCAACTGACGCAGTCCGATTTGACTCAACACCCCCTTGCGGTTACCATACCGGCAATCGGGGAAGGAGTCAACTTTGAGCTCAAACCGGGGTTGATACACTTGCTCCCGTCTTTCCATGGATTAAGTGGGGAAGATCCAATCAAGCATCTTGACAAGTTCCACACCGTTTGCATGAGCATGAAGTTGACAAACGTCACTGAAGATGAAATCAAGATGCGAGCTTTTGGATTCACCCTCAAAGATGGGGCGGATGATTGGTACTACCATCTTCCGTCCGGGAGCATTGATATGTGGGACAACCTCCACAAGGCCTTTTTGGAGAAGTACTTCCCCGCAAAGAAGGCTAATAGCTTGAAGAAGGCGATAAGCAACATCAAGCAAGAGGCGGACGAAACTCTTTATGAGTATTTCGAACGCTTCGCAAGATTGAGATCCAGATGTTCTTTACATGGGTACTCTACCCAATATCTAGTCTTGTAGTTGTACAATGGCTTGCTAGCAATGAAAGGAGGATCGTAGACGCCGCTTGTGGAGGTAACATTTTAAACTCTACTCCCGAACTTGCTTTGGATAAAATTCAGGAATTGGCGGAAGGAACAAGGAACTTTGGTAGGACTTCTACCAAAAGAGGGGTACATGCTGTACACCCCAATCCTCCTGAGATATCCACGGAAATTGTTGAATTGAAGGAGATGGTTAAGAGGTTAACCTTGATGGGACTCCACAACAACTCAAGGCTTGTGGAGTTTGTGCCGACCCTTTTCACCCCAGGGACTTGTGTCCACAAGTTCAAGATGAAGCTATTGAGGTGAATGCCATGGGTATGGTCAACAACAGCAGCAACGCCAACGGAACGACCCATATGCTCAGAATTACATGCCGGGTTGGCGTGATCAACAAAACTACCGATGGAGGGATCAACAAAACCAACAACAACAACAACCCCGCCAAGGTAAGTCCCAATCCACTGAAGATATGCTACAGGTTTTCACTAAGCATTTTGCTTCTCATGTGTAGAGTACGGAATCAAGCATCAAGAATCTTGAGAAGCAAGTGGGGCAAATGGCGGAGGCAGTTACGAGGATCGAAGCCCGAACCTTGGGGAATCTGCCTTCCCAGACTGTGGTGAACCCCAAGGAGAGCTTATGTTCCATTACTCTCAGGAGTGGAAGGCTCATCAAGAAGAATGAAGAAACAGGGACGATTAACCTACCTTTTGTTGGTCAACCGCCCCTGTGCATGGAGGATGTCGCCCCTACGGATGAAGTCACACCGCCCCCGCGGCCTTGCCCTCCGCCCCTGTGGCCAACAACACAGAAAGTGCTCTGGAGGAAGATCCTTACGTTCGTCCTAACTTTCTACCACTCTATGCTGAAAAACCACCAGCACCCTTCCCCGAGGCACTCAAGGAGAGAAGAGTGATAGAGGACAAAAAACTCTTTGAGACCTTCTTAAAGTGAGAGGTAAACATTCCTCTCCTTATACTCGTGAAAAGTGTGTCTGTGTATGCTCGATTCTTGAAGGAACTTTGTACCATCAAGAGGAAGCAGAAGATGAAGGGAAAACATAAGGAAAGTGAGAAGGAGCACGTGTCCGCCGTTTTCCAAACCCAAATGCCGGAAAAACGTAGCGATTCGGGTATGGTAAGTGTTCCTTGTGTCATAGGCGATACTCGCTTTGACAAAGCTATGCTTGATTTGGGTGCTTCTATAAATGTTCTGCCTTATTCCATCTATCAATCTCTAGGCTTAGGACCTTTGCATGAAACACGGACTATATTACAACTAGCTGACGGATCTAATATCCACCCCAAGGGCATAACTGAAGATGTTCTTATAAAAATTGATAAGCTAATCTTCCCTGCTGATTTCTTTGTCATTGATATGGAAAACAACATGCACACCATCATGTTAGGTAGACCTTTTCTAATAACGGCTAGAACAAAAATTGACTATGTTGATGGAAAGGTTACTATGGAGTTTAATGATGAGGTTGTTGAATTCGATTTGTTTAAATCTCTTAAAAAACCCATTAATATTCCTTCTTTGTGTTCTATTAATAATGATATGCCTATGGAAAACCCTTCCTATGATGACAACGCTAATTTTGGTATGGAAAAGCATGTGAAGTTAGCCTTGAAAGTGGATTTGCAAGATGACCACAACAAAACAAACATAATAAATTGGTCATTGGGCCCATTCTACTAAACCCAAGCCAAGAGCTTGTTGTCCCCATCTTGCAGGATACTCAGCATGGAATGCAAAGTTCTCAAACAGAAACGAGCAAGGAAGATCTAGAAGAAAGAGAGAAAAGAAACGCTCATATCATGAACGGAAATGAAGGAACAAGCTCTCCACATCAAGCAATTGATCCGGGAGAGGTCATAGAGGCATGATCAGGTGTCTTGCGTCGAGCCAACGACGTAAAACAAAGGCGCTGCTCGGGAGGCAACCCGAGAAAATAAGAAGAGGAGGATCTGTCAAGAAAACCGCCCCTGCGGCCTTGTGTCACCGCCCCCGTGGTGACACTGCGCTCCCAGCCCGCCCCCAGCGCTAGGTCAACGCCAGCACGAACCTGTCACCGCCCCCGCGGTGTCAGACCCTCGCCCCTGTGATTCTACCAAGAAAAGACGCCCACAACGCCACCCCTGGCGCTGGGCCTGCGTCTTCCCCTTCCTTGTCACTGCCCCCGCGGTAACAAACCCCCGCCCCTGCGGGTTTACCCAGAAAAGAAAAAAATAGGAATCATCGTCTACAACTACCCCACCCACCCTTCTCTCTCTCCTCCTCACCTAACTCTCTCCCTCTCAACCTCACATTTCCTTCTCCCCCTTGCTGCAACTCACGAGCCTACAACACCGCCCACCACAACGCCCCCAGCGCCGCCAGCAAGTAAGCCCCGCCGCCCTCACCAACGTCCCTACGCCACTACCCTTCCACTACCTCCTCCCCTCCAATGGTTGTTGCACCCTCCCCTAACCCTAATCTTTCACCACCACTCACCACCCTCTTAATCCACCATTAACCACCATCGGCATCACCAACTGACGCCAGAAAAGCGCCACAAGAACGGCCACCAACGATATGTCACAAGATCGCCCTCCAGTCTTCGCCCGCACCTGCGGGTCCTCAAACCTCCCCTACGGATATCACAACAGAAAGGTTGATCATCTTTCCTTTCTTTGTGAATTCTATTTCTTCTGCTTGAACCTGCTGCTATAATGGATTCTACAAGGAAATACAAGATGAATGAGAGGGAGAGGGCAAGGTATGACATTGTGCAAGACCGAGCGATCTTTGCAACTCGGTTCTTGCATGTTCCGACCTTGGAGAAGTTGGGCATGTTGGAAAGTATGCAGTCCTTCCTCAACAATGTTGGGCTCGGGGACTTCCTTAAAAAGAGTGCCCCAATGTATCCCGAGCTGACCAGACAGTTCGTGGCTACGTTCAATATGGAGAAGGAGGACCAAATCTGTATCGGCCTCACTTTCAAATACAACAAGAGAAAGTACACGGTGAACTTCTCTCAGTTGCAGAAGGCTTTTGGGGGTTCTAAGAACCCTTCTGACAAATGGTGGGAGTCAGCCCCTTCACCGGACTTGGTGGAATTTTGGGAAGCTGCTACCAGCTCAGAGTTTCATGCGGGGTGTGAGTACAACAACAATCTCACTCACCCCTACTTGACTCCGCGGCTGCGTTTCTTCGACAGTAGGTTCCTCTCCTCCCTTCCCCTTCGTTCTTTCCTTAGTTTTGTAGTTGTATCATGTTAGTAGCATGCCTAGGATGGATCTAGAGTAGCTTGAGATGCCACTTAGTGGTTGTGAACCTAGGAGCCCTTAAGGCTCGATGTAGTTGATGGTTATGAATATGTTGAGCATGATGGACCTTCTAGGCTAGCTTGTTCCTTCTTGGATGAGGTTTAAGATCATGTGAGGTTATAAACTGTTGTGAGTTGCTTTCATGTGTTGAGAGTGTGGTGAGTACCTTGGACCCTAGGATGCATTCCTAGCTTGAGGGTTAAGTGATCTTGCTTTGATCACTAGAGTGAAGTCTAAGACTTCTTGAGCGTGAGCATGTGTTGATATGTATATCTTCTTGTGAGCAGGTTGTGGGCTTCCTCCATAAGGAAGCGAGAGTGTTGTGAGTTGAGTGTGGTGACGAGGTAAGTCGCCGGACTTACTTAGCTCGTATTTTACGTATTAGCATCGATGTGTGTTGGTGGTGTGTGTGTGTTATTGTTTATGTTATATACAACTAAACCGGTAAATAGGACCACCGACTTTATATTATTTTGGCCCAAGTGTATGATAACGGGCGGTGACATCATCTGCCTAGCTCTTGCAAGAGTCTAGGAGGTTCTCGGCGACTAGCCCGGGCGGGTAGACGGTCGGATGCATCAGTACCATTCCTTGCCGGTAAGTAGGGACTGAGGCGAGACCATGGTGGTTCTCGTGTCACAAACCTAAGTTAAATTAGAACGGGATACGACTTAATAATAAAAAGATAATAAACCGGACTTGTGTGTTTCGGAGTATGTATGTGTTATGTGATGTATATGTGTATGTGCCTTTACCTCTTTTCTAATGCTTCGAATATGAGCTAACGGTTTTAAACCCTTCGTGTAGATGCCTTGCAGGTTAGGGCCGCCGCCGAGTGAGGTGGAGGAGTGGACAGTCGGGGTCTCCGTACATTATAGGATGGGGACGTTTTTGGGATATGTCTTGTGTTGTTGGTTTATGTAGTATAGTTTTGGGTTTTCTTATCGGAGTTATGTCGTGTTGAGGACTCGGCTGAGTTTCCACCTTGTATCTTTCCTTTTCAGTTTCTCGCACACATTATAAACGATTTTGAGTTTTGCCTTTATTTGTGCCTTGTTGGAAAGGTCCGGTGAAATTGTTGTCAGGCTAAGGGTCGGGACCCATTGTGAGGTCTTACCCGTAGCATCCCGAGTCCTGCGAATTTGGGGTGTTACAAAAGTGGTATCAGAGCCCTAGGTTGACAACAATGGCACTCGCAATCTTTTAAAGGCCGAATGAGGAATAAACAGAACCCACACAGGTTCTGACTTTTCGTTTTCAAAATCATGTGCATGAGTCGGGTTTGGGTTAGAATGTACGGGACCACCGCTCCTTCCACAAACATCGTCGACATGGATCTCTGGATTGGAAGTATGTATATATATTATTACATAGTTATATATATATATATATGGCCTTAAGATGTTTTTGGATTTTATGTACCTAGCTATGTATGTGGCCTTAGGATGTTTTGACTTGATTTATATGTATAGTTATATAGGAGGATTGTTATACGTTTTGGACCTTGTTGTGTTGTGATAGAATTCCGGGTGTGTTATATTAGTAGTAATGTGGACATAGGACATATATAGTCTTATGTGGAGGATAATACGATATCATCACCTTTGAGACGACGTCGTTGGCGTGGGATAGCGCTCATACGTGGAGGAGTACGCGCAAGTATCGAGTTGATCTTTTCATGCTAACGAGCACCATGACGTTTCGTGGATTCCTTTAAAAGGATGTCGAAGAGGAGGAGTAGAGATGACGTAAGCGAAGGGCAACCAAGTAAAAGAAAACTCGGGAGAAACATTAAAGTTTAGAAGCGGTTCTAAAGAAGCCATGATTGAACGACCACGAGAACAATGGAGATAACAAACTTAAGTTCTTCAAGAAGACGCGTGGACAACTAAAGATGCGAATCGAGGAGGATATGGGTGCATTCTAACAAGATTAAAGGCGGTGTTCCATCACGAGAAGTGAAGCTTTCCTTAGACGCTACTAAGCTTTGGGGTCAAGATGAGAAACGTGATCGAACCAAGTGTGAAAGATGTAAGATACCGTAAGTTAAGCTTACGAGGTACCATTAAGTGAAGAGTCAACATTACGAGAGTTATGAGAAGAATGGAAAGGTGGGGATTCACGCGGAGTTGACCGATTTCTGTTATGAAGATAAGGCAAATAAACGCCAAAAAGGAGGAAGTGTGTATAAATGATGACCTAAGAAGATGAGAGCAACACGTGGATGCTAACTAACGTTAGAGATTTTGAGAAGACGCACTTACAAGAGATCATGAAGCGCGGTTAAGCCTATGAAGGTGAGTCATGTGACACAACAACGCCGAAAAGGGTATATTTATCTCGCAGAAGGAAAAGGAAGCGTGGAATGAAGAATGAGCTAACGGATTTTAAGGTAGAGTACCCCGAGAGGGTAACCTTCATGAGAATGGTAACATGGAAGCATAGAAGAATGGTAAGCCATTGACATGGGAGAAGGTCAGTTATCAGCTAATTGGTGACAAACGAGAACGCGCATGTGCGGGTGGTCGATGGATGAGTGTCGGGGAGAGTAAACAGGTTGTGGGGTCATAAAGAAACGGTAACAAGAACTTAGAATATATCTTAAACTCTTGATTTGAAGTTCTTATGGAGAACACCAGTTTGCGAAAAGAGAGACGGTTATCTCCAATTGTACATCGATTACAATGAGCCGAACAAGATGACAAGGAAGAACAAGTACCCCCTTACCACGTAGAGATGATCTCCCCGACCGGTTGTAAGGGTCTGTGGTCTCTTCTAAGATCGAGTTAAGGTTTGATTGTCACCAATTGAGAAGTCGAGACTAGGATATTGCAAACACGGCATTCCGGACAAACCATGGTCACTACGAGTTGTAGTGATTCCATATGGGCTTACTTAAGGCCCCAAATAAGACATTTTGGTCTACTCTCGAAGGAGAAAGAAGTTGTATGACCAGTTGTCTCGGGATGACAACCCCCGAAGGATGTGAAAGAAGTTACAAGTTTTCTTGGATGTGCTGATTATTACCGCATTTGTGGAGAGATTCTCCAAGTAACACCATCTATGGCTAACCTACTCCGGATGACGATGAAGTATTGAGTGGGACGAAAATGGACAATGGAGTTGTTGAGAGTTAAGAGGAGATTCATTAGTGCAACTGTTTTGAAATTGCCTCGAGGTATGATCGGTTTGAAGTGTACAAGTGATTCTTCAAGACATGGTCTTGATTGAGTATTGAAAGACGATGTAAAAGTTATAGCATATATATGTTGTAGTGAGAAAGATCCGAGAAGGAAGTTGAGTTTCCGATACATCAGACCTTTTTGAGATCTTAGCGCAAGTTGGGAAAGTGTTTTACCGGCTGGCATGACCGCCTCCTAGGACGGTCAAGGAGGTGCGTAGTTTCATGGGCTTAGCGGGATACTACCGCCGTTTTGTTGAGGGTTTCTCCGTGATTGCACGAGCGCTCACTTCATTGCTGAGGATGTCTTCCAGGTTCGTCTGGTCCGAACCTTGTCAGCACAACTTCGAGGAGCTGAAGAGGAGGTTGACCTCCGCTCCTGTGTTAGCCCAGCCTGAGGGCGTTGAGGATTTTGTAGTGTATAGTGACACCTCCAAGCTAGTCATGGGGTGCGTTTTGATGCAGAGAGGTAGGGTTATTGCGTACGCTTCTTGGCAGCTGAAGCCGTACGAGGAGAATTACCCTACCCATGATCTTGAGCTAGCGGCAGTGTTTCATGCCCTGAAGATCGGGCAACATTACTTGTACGGGGCTACGTGCCAGATCTTCACAAACCATAAGAGTCTGAAGTATATATTCACTCAGCGGGAGTTGAATAACCGCCAGAGGAGATGGTTGGAGCTGATTAAGGACTTCGACTTGGAAATTTTGTACCAGCCGGGGAAGGCGAATGTAGTCGCCGATGCTTTGAGTTGGAGGACACCTCTAGAGGAGGCTATAGCTCGGCTTACGGTTCAGCCACAGTTGCAGAGGGATTTGATAGAGTTGGAGTTGGATATCCGGTTCCCGGATACGGACTGTCATTTGTCCGAGTTAGAGGTATTACCTGACCTGTCCGGAGAGATCCTGCAGAAGCAGGAGGGATGTCCCATTTTGATGAGGATCCGGGACAGGATGTCCCGAGGAGAGGCACCGCAATTTATCACAGGAGCAGACGGGCTATTGAGACGTCAGGGACGTATTTGTGTACCGTCGGATCAGGATTAGAGAGAGCGGATTTTGCATAAGGCACATTCCACACCTTACTCGGTGCACCCAGACACGAGTAAGATGTACCAGGATATTAGGAGATTTTATTGGTGGGGCGGGCTCAAGCCCGATGTAGCTAGATATGTGGCCCGATGCGCGACTTGCCAACAGGTCAAGATCGACCATCAGAGACACGGAGAAGAGCTTCACCCACTGCCCGTGCCGCAGTGGAAGTGGGAGGACAATTCATGGATTTCTTTACCGGTCTGAGACCGAGTAGGAGCTTTGACGCGATATGGGTGGTAGTAGATCGGTTGACGAAGACCGCGCGTTTCATTCCTTTACGGGAAACGTGGCCGGTGAGTTGTTTAGCCGAAGAGTTTACCCGTCAGATTTTGAGATTACATGGAGTACCGAGGACCATCATCTCGGACAGGGACGGGCGTTTTACCTCGAGGTTCTGGCACGTGTCGATTGGGATGGCACCGTATGAGGCATTGTATGGACGGAGATGCTGCACTCGCTTATGTTGGGACGAGCCGGGGAGTTCTAGCGTTGTAGCTCCAGATCAGGTACAAGACGACGTGGCTACAATTGCTTTGATCCGAGAGAGGATGTTGGCCGCGCAGAGCCGTCAGAGGTCGTATACGAATAGGAGGCGTAGACCTCTCGAGTTCAGGGTAGGAGCTCAGGTGTGGTTGAGGGTATCACCGACGCGGGGCGTCAGGCGATTCGACATTAATGGGAAGTTAAGCCCCCGATATGTCGGTCCATTCGAGATTTTGGAGAGAGTCGGTGAGGTGGCATACCGGTTAGCATTGCCACCGCGGTTGGAGGGTATACATCCGGTATTTCATGTCTCTCAGCTGAGAGAGTACATACACGACCCGAGGCACATCATTAGCCACGAGGACCTAGTGGTCGAGCCGGACCATACTTTTGCAGAGCATCCGATAGCGGTTTTAGAGCAGAGTACAAGGCGCCTTCGATCGAAGGAGATACCGATGCTGAGAGTGCAGTGGTCGAGGCGAGGAGCCGATGAAGCTACATGGGAGACGGAGGATAGTATCCGGAGGAAATATCCCCAGTTTTACGCAGATTTAGCGACATCGATAGGACCGTCGGGTTAGTCCCGAGATCTTCCCTTGTGTGTGCTATGTGTTTATGTCATGACGTGTTATGTGAGTTCGTATAAGTATATGTGTACGTTGCGAGGTATTTATGTGATTTTATTCGTAGACTTTGATTAGAGCCGATAGTTGACGTTTTATGAGTTCCACGTGGTTACGAGACGTGTTTGATCGAGAGTGCTGCGTTTAGCAAGTTTCGGGACGAAACTTGTTTTTAGGGGGGTTAGTTGTAACGTCCGGAATTTTTATTTCGGATTTAGAGCGTTTTGTAGATCTTCCCGCATGCACGAGGTGCCGAGTGCCGGGATTTATTCCTAAAATCCCGAGCCGACTCATCGTTTTTCCCTTTTCAACTTTCCGACCCTTCGTTCCGAGCTGAGGTGACAAGAGGTCATTTCCGACCCCCCGTTCCGAGGTGAGGTGACAAGAGGTCAGTTGACCCCTTGATCCCCTCTCCACTTTTTCAGCTCTTGTCCCCTCCCTCTCTCTCTCTCCTTTCTTCTCTTTCACGTTATTCTTCTCCCACTCTTCCTCTCTTCTCTCTCTTTGCTCTTCTTCCATTTTGGGAAGCTCTTGCATGTGTGGACTGCAGTGGAGGGAATCCAGATCAAGTGTGGTAAGCTTTTCCTCTTCCTTCTTTGCTGTTTTCCCTTTCTTCTTCCCTCCTTCATCCTTGGCCATGGATGAAGCTCTTGAGAAGCTTTTTCCTCAAATCTTTGCATGCATGTGTTCTTAGCTCGATTAGGTCGTGGAGAGGAGTCTAAGATCAGTGTTTGGTGTTTGGAGAAGACCCAGAAAGGAGAGGAGGACATTAGAGCCAAGGATACCTAGTGGAAGACGAAGAAGACGAGTTTCTGCAGCGAAACCGCGGGGCGGCTCACCACAGCCGCAGGGGCGGATCAAGACCACGCAGGGGAGGCTCCAGCCACCGCAGGGGCGGCTCCAGGGCGCCAGACCGCCGCAGGGGCGGTGCCTGCTCCACTAGAGGGCCGCAGGGGCGGCGCCAGCGATCCGCAGGGGCGTTGCTCCGCCGGGGCGCTAGCTTGACTCCGCGGCTGCGTTTCTTCGACAGTAGGTTTCTCTCCTCCCTTCCACTTCGTTCTTTCCTTAGTTTTGTAGTTGTATCATGTTAGTAGCATGCCTAGGATGGATCTAGAGTAGCTTGAGATGCCACTTAGTGGTTGTGAACCTAGGAGCCCTTAAGGCTCGATGTAGTTGATGGTTATGAGTATGTTGAACATGATAGACCTTCTAGGCTAGCTTGTTCCTTCTTGGATGAGTTTTAAGATCATGTGAGGTTATAAACTGTTGTGCTGAGAGGGTGGTGAGTACCTTTGAACCTAGGATGCATTCCTAGATTGAGGGTTAAGTGATCTTGCTTTGA
Organism: Fagopyrum tataricum; assembly: GCA_002319775.1. NCBI lineage: Eukaryota > Viridiplantae > Streptophyta > Magnoliopsida > Caryophyllales > Polygonaceae > Fagopyrum > Fagopyrum tataricum. Next base: position 21,064,263 of record CM008281.1, on the reverse strand, counting down.
TCACTAGAGTGAAGTCTAAGACTTCTTGAGCGTGAGCATGTGTTGATATGTATATCTTCTTGTGAGCAGGTTGTGGGTTTCCTCCTTATGGAAGCGAGAGTGTTGTGAGTTGAGTGTGGTGACGAGGTAAGTCTCCGGACTTACTTAGCTCGTATTTTACGTATTAGCATCGATGTGTGTTGGTGGTGTGTGTGTGTTATTGTTTATGTTATAAACAACTAAACCGGTAAATAGGACCACTAACTTTATATTATTTTGGCCCAAGTGTATGATAACGGACGGTGACATCATCTGCCTAGCTCTTGCGAGAGTCTAGGAGGTTCTCGGCGACTAGCCCGGGCGGGTAGACGGTCGGATGCATCAGTACCATTCCTTGCCGGTAAGTAGGGACCGAGGCGAGACCACGGTGGTTATCGTGTCACAAACCTAAGTTGAATTAGAACGGGATACGATTTAATAATAAAAAGATAATAAACCGGACTTGTGTGTTTTGGAGTATGTATGTGTTATGTGATGTATATGTGTATGTGCCTTCACCTCTTTTCTAATGCTTCGAATATGAGCTAACGGTTTTAAACCCTTCGTGTAGATGCCTTGCAGGTTAGGGACGCCGCCGAGTGAGGTGGAGGAGTTGACAGCCGGGGTCTCCATACATTATAGGACGGGGACGTTTTTGGGATATGTCTTGTGTTGTTGGTTTATGTTGTACGGTTTTGGGTTTTCTTATCAGAGTTATGTCGTGTTGAGGACTCGGCTGGTTTCCACCTTGTATATTTCCTTTTCAGTTTCTCGCATACATTATAAAGGATTTTGAGTTTTGCCTTTATTTGTGCCTTGTTGGAAAGGTCCGGTGAAATTGTTGTTAGGCTAAGGGTCGGGACCCATTGTGAGGTCTCGCCCGTAGCATCCCGAGTCCCGCGGATTTGGGGTGTTACATTGCCTACACGAGGCGTTCGGCATTTCGACATTAAGGAAAGCTGAGTTCCTGATATGTCGGACCATTCGAGATTTTAGAGAGAGTGGGGGGTAGCTTATCGACTAGCGCTACCACCTGCACTAGAGGGCATATACCCGGTATTTCATGTATCTCAGTTGAGAGAGTACATACCAAATCCGAGACATATAGTCAGCTATGAGGACTTGAATATCGAGCCGGATCACACCTTTATCGAGTACCCGATAGCCATTTTAGAGAGGAGTACTAGACGCTTGCGGTCTAAGGAGATCCCTATGTTACGGATCCAGTGGTCTATACGGGGAGTAGATGAGGCTACATGGGACACCGAGGATAGGATTAGGAGTAATTACCCGGAGCGATATGCGGAGTTAGTTTCGACTTCCGGACTAGCGGGTTAGTCATTGGTTATATATTTATCTATAATATATATGTGAGGTTATCTGTGCTTATACATGTTATTGATGTGTGCTGCTAGTATGTTTAAATGTTATTGTTTGATACATACTTATTATCATGGAAATGTGTATGACCTTTATTGTTTTAAGTTTCGGGAAAAAACTTATTTTTAGAAGTGACTGATGTGATAACCGAAAATTTTGATTTCCGATACCGGTAGCGTTACCGGATTTTAATCGAACTAAAATCGATTTAATGGAGTGGTTAACTTATCTAGATAAAATTTGGGTTAAATTGGGCCATTTTTGGGCTGGTCTTGTTTCTCTTTCTCCTGGGCCGGTCGGCTCTTCTTTCGCTGGGCCCGAGACAACAGCAACCTATATCTTAAATTGGGCCATTTTTGGGCCGGTCGGCTCTTCCTATCTCGTTTTCTTTCAATCTCGTGATTCTAAGAACAGAATCAAGATCTCAACTACCTACCTTTCGTCTTTCCTCTTCCCCGGCGTTCTCCTCATTCCCTTGCTCACCACCGACACCGCTTTGCGTCGATCTCAAACCAGGAGTCGATCAAACAACCACCATCTTGAGTTCTTCTTCCTCCTTTGTCAGGTGACGAACCGGACTAGAAGAACGAGCAGAGCGGGAACGGCGCAGGCGGACGGAAACTCAACTTGCCTGGTCTGCATTGGTGATGACTAGGTGAGTGAACTGCGTGAATTTTCGTGTGATCCTCCTTCCTCCATTGTTGTGTTGGAACAGCTTCTCACCAATTGCGTACCTTCCTGCAACGTCATTCAACAGCGCCAAGATCGAATCTTTCTTCCCTAGCGAGCCTAACCTTCTTCCTTTCTCCTCTCGTGCTGCAGTAGCTTGTCTTCCCTAGCGCCAAGATCCAATTGCGTACCTTCCTTTCTCCTCTCCCCTTTTGCTTCATCCTGCTGTCTTCCTTTCTTCTTAATTCTGAGTATGATCGAGTTTTTTGGGCTTGTACTGCAGTAGAGTGGTGTTGAGCAGAAGCGGCGAGCAAGCTCCCAATCCTAGTCGGGGTTACAGCGGCTCGTAAGTACTGCTCTTATTCTTCCCTGCTAAAATGAATTTCAAGTGTACCTAGTTCTTTTACTCTTACATGAAATCATAGGAGTGTAGTTCGAGCTCAGGACCTCAGGGTCTGAGTTTTATTTACAAAATGTGTAGCTCCTAGGATTCGAACCCATGACGTGGTACATTGTCTCAGTTTGCGAAAGAAAATTTTGTTTGAGTAGCTGATTTTGGCTGTAAGTTTCGATGACATAGACTCATCATCTACCGTTGAAATTTTAGTATGTTGTAGGTGAATATACCTAGTGTATGGTATTATAATTTGTGAAAGATCCCACGGTCAGATCTAGAGTTATAAGCTTCCAAAGTTGACTCGAAACCTAGTTTAGAAAGTTAAGTGTGTTTGAAGGCACCTTTGGAATTTTGTGTAGAACTTGTGAAAGGTTGTTTATGTATTTCGATTGTTCCCATTTTAGAGTGTGTATAACCGAGAGTGTGTAGATATTTTCTTTGGAATTTTTGGAGTTCAGTACGAGATACTTTCGATAGGCCAAAGTGGAGTACTTGTTATAGTTTCGGAAAGCGAGTTTGGACTTAGAATGTAAGTTTGAGCAAACTCTCAGACTTGGAACCAATTTGGGCACTTTTCGGATTTTTCAAAAAGTGAGGGGCATTTTGGTAATTTCCACTAAAGTTAGATTTTCTCGTTCTTTTGGATCCGAGAGCTTTCTCACTAGTATAGTAGCCTTCTAGAAATCTTGTAAGCTTTAGAATTTGGTTTCTAAGTCAATCTTCCTAGATCAGGTAGTGGATAGTGTTAACACGAGCGGACGATAATGGTGATGGCTGGTAGACGTGTTGTTCAGGTAAGTCTTATGGATTTGCTTAGTTGATGATGCTAGATGAGTGTATGCTATGTGGTGGTGTGTGTTTATTGTTTAAATGGTAATTTAGTAGAATGACGATGTAAATTAAGTACACCCAAGTGTATGATAACAGGTTGTGACATCACTGCCCAACACTATCAGGTGACTGGGAGGCTCTCTACGACCAGTCCATACGGTATGCGGTAGATATGCATTGGAACGATTCCGGTTGGTTTACGGGGACAGAGGCGAGGGTCGATGGGACCTTCGTGCCACAAATGAAGTTGAACTAATAGAAGTGAGATGCTTAATGACATATAAGAATTGGATTGTGTGTGATTTATGATGTGTGTTTATTATCATTGATATGTGTGTGTGCGACATAGATATTCTGATATAGTGATTGTTAGCTAACGATGAAAAATCGATGTTGTAGACCTTGCAGGTTAGCCGCCGTTGAGGGAGCCGGAGAGTGTGGTCAGCCGGTGTTTCTATATTTTGTTATTTCGTTATTTTGAGTTTCATTTGGGTTTTGTTGAGGATATCTCATTTCTATTTCCGTGAGATATTTGTCCCTGTTGACGGCTGATGTCATTCTCCTTTTTGAGTCGTGCGTTAATAAAATATCTTTTTAGTTTTATTTGTTTCTTATTATGTGCCTTGTTGTAAGATACTAGTTAAGTTGTTGTTCAGCTAAGGTCATGACCCATTGTGAGGTCCTAATCAGTAGCATTCCGGGTTCCAGAATTCGGGAGCTGAATGGTGATACTTGCCCACCCCGGTAATTGGTCACAGTGAAAAAGAGAAATGAATTGTTTATTTTAACAATCTAAGATTCAACATTAAATTTTCGATAGTTAGTTTTTAGTTCATAATTTGTCATCTTTATATTTACAATAAGTAAGAATACTAAGTATCTTGATATTTATTTTTTAGTTCGTGAATCTTTATAGTTACAATAAGAATACTCAGTATCTTGATATGTATGATAAATTCAAATGTTGATTACACAAACATTACTTATCACACCACTTAACAAAACATGGATCATACAAAATAAAATGGGCATGTATGAGAATTTCAAATGTTGACTACACGTACATTTCAATAAAAATTTTTATAAAATAATGGTAACTACAATTTATTATATATATATAGAGAGAGAGAGAGAGAAGAGAGAGAGAGAGGAACATCTCTTAGAGTAGAGAGTAAGAACCTATAAGATCCGTTGGATTAAAGTTATGAACGTCTATGATTAAAATTTATATATTATAGTATATTGTATTAAATAAAAAAATGGACATTTTCTTTTCTATGATAGAATTTTATGTTTTTAATTTATGACTAAAATATTCAAAAATAAATGATCATTCCTTAATTAAAGTATCTGCATAAAATATATCTATTCTTGTTAATCTTCATACAAATTGTATATTTTTAACGACCGGCCTAAAATATAACGAGCATTACAAATTTTTAACGACCTATTGCTGTATATGCAAAAATAACGACCTACCTATAAAATAAATAATCAAGTTTTAATGACCTAACACTGTATATTTTTAACGAGCATTACAAATTTTTGAATGTTTTAACGAGCATTACAAATTTTAACGACCTAACATATATTTTTAACGAGCATTACAGATTTTTAATGACCTAACACTGTATATTTTTAACGAGCATTACAAAATTTTGAATATTTTAATGAGCATTACAAATTATAACAGCCTAACATATATTTTAGTATGTGTATGAACAATTGATTGAATGTTAAATTGGGATAGGGTGGAAGTTATAGGAATATATTCAGCCCAAAAATAAAAAAATTGATTTCCTAATATGTATTATATTTAATTAATGAACAAGAAAAATTCAACATTTTTGTGAACATCTTCTTTAAAAGTTTATTATGCACCTCACATCATGAGCGTACAATTTTTAATCCAACGGATCTTAGGCGTTCCTACTCCCTACTCTAAGAGTTGTTCCTATCGGATCCTGACCCGATATATATATATATATATATATATATTTGTAACGATCAAATGTTCAAAAACCGAAAAGGCACAATTCCGTAGAAAGATATGATTTCTTTTTATTATTATTTTATTAAATCAGCTAACTATATCTTTTCAAGATTTTTATAATTAAACTAAAAAACAAATTATTTATTTAATTATATATATATATATATATTTATATATATATATATATATATATATATATTTATTTGTAATGATCACATGTTCAAAAACCGAAAAGGCACAATTTCGTAGAAAGATATGATTATTTTTTATTACAAGATTTTGTTTCCATTTGGTGAAGATGGATATAGGATAAATATTATGCTAAGAGATGATGGTAAGAGTAAATCAAGGAAGATACTTTAGTTGAGCGTTCGCGATTTTATAGTGTTTTGACTTCAGGATAGAGATGGCGAGGGAAAAACGTTGTTGATGTGCAGGTTGGTTTGTTGTCGATGCATATACGATGATTGAATCTAAAAGACTCACCTATTTAAGATTCAATCAGAAGAAGTTGAGATCGGATTTGTATTGTAACTTGACGCATGCTGTTGAGAGGGGTACTACGGAGGCATCTTCTACTGGTAAACCGATTGTGCTACCGTCTTCATATACAGGTGGTTCAAGATACATGATGCAAAAAGTGCTTGTATGCTATGGCGATTTGTAAATCAATTGGATATCAGGACTTATTTGTAACATTCACTTGCAACTCCAAATGGCCGGAAATCGTTAGATATTGTCAAAAAAAGAGGTCTTGATTCCGTCGATCGTTCAAATATTGTTAGTAGGGTCTTTAAAATGAAGCTGGGACATATAATAAAGGCTATTAAAGTCAACAAAATCTTTGGAAAGGTTTTCTTCAAGTATTTCATTTTAAATTTATTCTTATATTTTGTTTTATTATACGTTATATTTTCATAACCACATTTTTTTTATAAAAAAAAAAGAAAACAACGTAATAATCTGGATAGATGTTACCTGTATTTTATCGGTTTAAAAATATAGGATTACTACACCAATATTGTAGTCATCTTATTGCATTGATATGCATAAAATGTTTATGTACTTTATTATCATTAATAATTTTAAATTGTTTAAGTGATATACACTATTGAGTTTCAAAATAGGAGGAAATGGGGAATGGGGGGGCTGAAAATTGGATAACTTGTGTATTATATGGGCTGGCTTCTAAAATGTGTGGAGAAAGTGGGCTCCTCATTTTAATCCCAAAAAATATATAATAGAGGATAAAAAAAGATTATGACCAAAATAACCTTATTCTATCCTGATTTAAAATATATTGAAATTAGGTAATGAAGGCAAGTCAATTATTTCCGATTTTTGAAGGAATCACGTATTACTGAAAATCTCTCTCCTTTTTCTCTGTGATTTCATCCCATTCCGTAAACCCTCAGAACAGTTTCCAACCGAAAAACGATCGATTTCGTCTGCCATAGAAGATGGAACTAAAGGAGTGATTGTTACGATCGATTTCGTCTGCCATAGAAGATCGAACTACAAGGAGTGATTGTTACGATCGATTTCGTCTGCCATAAAAGATCGAACTACAAGGAGCGATTGTTTGTGTATTAGGTATGTCAATTTCTCAATTACAACGACTTCTTGTTCACTTGTCGTAATATTGAAAACTTCTATCCTTCTTCACTGCGCATTTGTGTTTATTGATAAATTATGTAGATCACAGTTGCAATTGTGTATATTGTGTATGATAAGTGTAAAATTATGTATAATTGTGTATACCGATAAATAATGTAGATATCGTCAGCAAAAGTGTTAAATTATGTATAATTGTGAATACGAGAAATAATGTATATATCGTCAGCAAAAGTGAGAAATTATGTATAATTGTGTATACCGATAAATAATGTAGATATGTCGTGATTTATGTACATGTAGATGTCGTGCGAAGTTGTGTAAATTGAGCAATTATGTATATGTGGTGAGAAGTTGTGTATATTGTGTATAGTAAGTGTTAAAATATGTAGATATCTTATGTATTTATGTACATGTCCTGATTTATGTAGACGTAGAATGTAGTGTGAAGTTATGGAAATTGATCAATTATGTATATGTCCTGATTTATGTAGATGTCATGCGAAGTTGTGTAAGAAGTTGTGTATATGTGGTGAGAAGTTGTTAAAATAATTACATATCTTCTGTATTTATTGATTTCACCATTACATTAACTTCGTCACACAGGTATGACATTTGTGTACGTAACAACTTATTGCGGTGGTGCTTGGAATATTGAAGATGGTGAATGGAATTATGCGGGCAACTTGACAAGTAAGCCTTTAGTCGTTGACGTGAACACAACATTTGAGGATTTAGTTCATGTGATCGCTACGAGATTTGCTTTGTGTATGAAAGAAGTTAGGATAAAGTTATCATACAAAAATCCTTTCAATCCAGCACTCAGGCCGTATGATATTAATACAAGGGATGATTTCCTAACGTTTGTCCAAATAAATGAGATGGAGCAATTTCGTTGGAGTGTTCCTTTGTGTGTGAAAACAATTGCAAAATCAGTTGATGAGCAAATGAGTTTGAATGACATACATACAGAGAATGAGAACGTGGCAATTGAAACACATAAAGACGGTGGAGATATGATGATCCCTTTACAAGTGTGTGTTGGGCAGTCATCTACAAACAATGTTGATTGTTCTACATACGTAGTTGACGACGAAGCAATTGAAGATACAACATGTAACAACCTAGCGATTGTCCCTCATGTGAGCAATTATGTACCACCTACAACAAACTTTGGGCTGATGATTGGGCAGACGTATAGTAATAAGACAGAATTGAAGAACGCTTTGTGTCTAAACGCCATATCATCATGTACACAATATAAGATTGTGAAGTCAAAGAGGAGGTTGTAACAACAAAATGTATTGACAAAAACTGTAAGTGGAAGGTGCATTTCTCAATGTTGGGTCAGTCACAGTATTTCACAACAACAAAGTATGTACCTACACACACATGTTCATTCCACATGAGGAGGTCACTGAAAAGAGGAGCTTCGTACCAATTAATCGCTGACAAGGTTAAGGCAATGTAAGTGCTCAAAATTACCTTTCATAGTTTGTGGTTGTTGAATAGCGTATGTACACAATACATATAATCGTAACAATTGCTCAACAAAATGTAGGTATGGACATTCAAAGAAATTACCTTCTGTCAACCAGATCATCACAATAATGAAAAGTTTACACCATATTGATGCTAGTTATTGGAAGTGCTGGATGGCGCAAGAAACTGTGAAGGATATGATCAGAGGTACACCAGAGGATAACTATAGTTCAATACCTTCATATCTGCATATGTTACAGGTTATCAACCCGGGTACAGTAATTGCTCTTGAGGTAGATGAAAACAACCGTTTCAAATATGTCTTCGTTGCATATGGACAATCAGTCAGAGGATATCAGTCAATGAGAAGGGTAAGTACAAAACCATGTTTTGTATTTTTTAATAAAAAATGTGTATGTGAACTACATAATTTAATCATTTGTATATCAAAACAAACTTAACGTCAATTGTAACGTAGGTTGTCACAGTAGACGGCACACACTTGAAGGGGAAATATGGAGGAGTGTTATTTGTTGCAACTACACAAGATGCTAATCAGCAGATATACCCCATTGCATTTGCAATAGTTGACAGTGAAAACGATGCATCGTGGGATTTCTTCTTCAAGAACCTAAAGAGTTTTGTTCATGACAACAATGAATTAGTCTTTGTATCCGATCGACACAATTCCATCAAAAAAGGGGTTTCTACAAATTATGAAGTTGCATCGCATGGATATTGCATTTGGCATCTAAAAAGCAATCTGCAGAAGAAAACACGATCAAACAGAATCCTTGAAAAATTCATGGAATGTGCCCGCTGTTACAAAAGGAGTGATTGCATGGAGATTCTTGGTCAAATTTCAGGGGTATGTATGCTCCAATTATCATGAAATACACATTTATTCATACAACTCATGTTGTATAACAACACTACTCTTGTCAATGTGTGTAGGAGAAGCCAAAAATTGGTGAGTTACTCACTGATATTGGAATTGCAACTTGGACAAGGTCTTTCTGTCCTGGCAAAAGGTATAACATAATGACTAGTAACAATGCCGAGTGTGTAAATGGAATTTTGAAAGAAGGAAGAGAATATCCGGTTATAGCCTTGCTTGATGAGATCAGACAATTCATGACTCGGTGGTTCGCCGATGCTCGAGCAAAATCCTGTTAGAAAGTTTCTCCAAAGATCGAAGCAATGATCAAAAAAAGGTTTTAAAAAAAGTGGGGGTTACTTTGTTTACGTATTAGATGCCAGAAATGTTGGAGTTTGAAGTTGTAAAAGAAGATGAAAAGGTGATTGTATGTTTGCTAATGAGAAGTTGTGGATGCAAGAAGTTTGATCTTCAAGAAATACCATGTACACACGCCATAGCCGCTGCAACACATGTGGAGTATGAATCCTTCCTTTCTAGTTAGTAGATATTATACTTGTGAAACTTGGAGACTTGGGTACGAGGAAACAATCTACCCAGTACCTATCAAGTCAGAATGGAATATACCATCAAATGTAGCAGCATTATCATGTGAGCCTCCAATGAAGCGTAGAAGGACAGGAAGATTACCTAAAAATAGGATTTGTTCTTCTTGGGACCCAAAATAAAGAAAAAATGTAGCTGTTGTGGCAAATTTGGTCACAACAAGAAGACATGTCTCAACCAACCAAAATAGAAGAACAACTTGCAGCTTTTGTTTTTTCGATCTTATGTAGACATTTTTTAAAGTGTTTTTATCAAAGGATTATATGTGGAATAATATTTGGCATACACATACATCGTGCCTTTTTTGTGTTAATACAATTGGAGAAGTTCAGGTTGAAGTACACATGTTATTGTAATGTCCAAATTATGTACATATAACTTATCAAATTAGTGTAATTAAATTCGTCCAAAAGGTTTAAATACATAATGTATTTAAACCAAAAAAAAGTCATTCAAACAAATACGTAGTACATACATCATGAAGTTCAAAATATAAGATCATACATAATATAGCCGAAATGATGAAATCAAAGAAGTTTAACAAAACGTAGGTAGTACTGAAATACACATTTGTCCATCCCATTTCAATCAAAATACAGTACCAAACATGAAATGGTAATTCGTTCCATTGTATCTCCTACATAAGATGTTGATTACAACTACATATCTTGAAACCATGTAGGCCAATCCCTGCAGTACACAACATATGCTAGTTGTTCCCTGTAAGCCTGCAGAACATCTTCGCTAATATCCGATAAATCCTTCCGTGCAGAAGCCAAGTACTGAACAAACTTCACAGTATATATGCCACAACTTCACTAAATGTAATGAAACATATAATTAAAACTGAAATTATTAATGAAGTACAAATAAAAAAAATATTGTGTATGTATTATTAAGAAAAAACGTACCCATCATCATTGTTAACCAAACCAGTCTTCCTAACGACCTTCATTGGCATGTCCAATCTTTGTCCCAACCTTGTGTGTTTACCATGACACTTCAATACATATGGGAACATAGTAGCTAGGGCTCAAGCAGAGATTGTAGCTTATCATCATTGATGTATGAAACTTGCGGATCATATATGTAAATACACCAATCAATCAGATTCACTTCCATAGCAACCCAGTGAGAATCTTCAAGATTCAGTGGAGAGTACACAAAGTCTACATCATATAGAGGCTTGCGAAAAAGTGATGGTGAATCACCAGTGATAACCTGTATCATTGTGTCTCGAATCTGAAAATTCTCAGGACCGGATTCAATAAACTTGTCAAACGTTGCACGATTATAACACGATGACCACCTACATCCCAACACAGCTACACGATCAAATAAGTCTGCAAACTCAATGATTGATTTCCGCATAGTCATAATCAACTCATCGATGCCTGAAATATACAAAATACATATATAGTTCAAATATGAAGTACACAACCAAAAAATTATATCATATCCATTAAGTACAGAAACTGAAAATAGATTTGCCACATTACCTCGTCTTTTATCCATCCACCAGGTTGAAGTATCTCCTTAATGGAATCCCTTGACAAATTTTTGAGATAACCCTAATAAGACCATCTCCATCATTGTTCTTAACCCAATTGAATAATTTTTTGTCGCCCATTTTTATCCAACAAATTGCCGTTTGGTTGTTTTGGCAACTTCACATTTTTTCTGTATGGGGTCTTCTTCCACTTACTATCCTTTCGTACTCTTAACCCTTCCTCCGCAACATTAGGTGCTTCCTCTTCCTGATCAAGTTCAAACAATTAGGGGTTAAATTATATGTTACACAATATAAAAAACAAAGTGTGTAACAAATAAAAAAACACAAAATTATTTACCTCACTCACGTCACCCGCTAATTCTTTAATTTTTGCATCGTCTACAACATCTTTATTCTCTAAATCTGTGACCTGAACAGAACTTGGACCAGCTTCATGAACAACAGGGTTTGAAGTAGGCGTCGTCAACTGAACAACAAGGTCTTTCACATTTTTCTCCAACCTCTTGCTAGTAAGATAGACAGTTGAATCAAGGTTCTCATACAGTGTACCCAGATCCCTTGAGTACGTCATCAAGTCGTCAATCATCAATGCCTGATCTTCTACCTCTCATATAACATCTGTTGATCCTTCTGTAACTGGTCAAGCTTGTCAATAATTTTGGACAACCACGCAGGTTGACCCTCATCATACCTGCAATTGTTAAACATACGCAAAGTAATACACATACACAATATTATACACATGCACACTGTAATGAACATACACAATTTATAAATATAAAGTCAGTACACACATTTATACTGTAAATGTCATACACAAACACAATTTCAAAAACATACACAATGTTATATACGTACAAACATAATTGCTACACATACACTATGACCATAATGTACACAATGAGATTAATGTACACAAAATTAAACTACAAAATTGCTACACATATACTATGACAATAATGTAGACAATGACATGAATATACACAAAGATATTATAAAATGGATACACATATACTATGACAATAATGTACACAAGTACACAATAATGTACACAAGTACATGAATATACACAAAGATATACTACATATGTACTACAACATGTAAAAAAAGACAGTGTGAAACACATACACAATGTTATGCACAAACACACATAATTGATACACACAAAAAAATAACTCACATTTTTTCTTCACATGTTTTGTCTTTTTCAACATTCTTCTCTACATCAGCAGCCACGACATTGTGCTCTTTCAACACATTTACATCACCTTGATCAGTTTGTTGTGGACTCACTTGTTCTTTCCCCTTTGAATGTCTTGTAAATTTCCTACACAACAACAAGATGAAGTTCATACTTCACAACATAGCAGACATATTGATATATTGGCATACACAACAAACCAATTAACATCAGTATTTTTTCCCTAAAAGAAACACAAAAAATAACTTACAGTTTCACTCCATATTTTTTTCCCTCTGTTGACTTTTTTCTCTACACAAGTAGCATTAGCACAATCATCTTCAACCCTAGGTACATCGGCTTTCTCAACTGATGGGGGAATCAATGTTTCTTGCATCTCGGTAGTCCTTTAATGACATACACACAACAATACAAATTAAAATATGTGGGGGGAAAAATACATACACAAACTAGAACAATTAAAAAATCCACGGATTGTCTGCAAACTTTTTTAACTTGCTAACTATCTTATCTACACCAGAAATAACACATGGATCTTCTCCAACGCCCTTTACAACATTTTCCTCGATTGGCTTGGGGGTCAACGGTTCTTTTCCCTTTAAAATCCTTTTAGGGTACCTACACAATAATTTACTGATATTAATGTACCAATTATAAGAGATCACCATATTGCTACATAATATAGTTAGTATTTTTAAAATGAACAACCTTGATGATGGAGATTCAGGGATACTAGACTTGGACTTCCTCTTCCCTAAATTAATCCCAGATTCAACATCCTTTTTAACACCCTTAATGACCAAAGTTGCAGGCTTTGGTTGACTGACAAAATCATCATCAGAATTCACTTCATCCACCTTCTCTAACTTCTTTTTCTTTCTCCTGCTACATTAACAATAAAACTCAACTGAATTGCAATACATAATATCAGCATATACATATCAATAATAGTAGATAATATACCGTGGCAAGTCATCTTTTTCATCCTCCAAACTTGGACGATTCACAACAATATCTACAACTGGAAAGCCAAGTTCAAACAAAATATCTAGTCTTGGATCTTCCCCCTCAATCTCCCACCAATCTGTATCATCATTTTCCTGATGAGCAGCAACAGTTTTTGATGTCATCGGCCGTCAATTTATTAACAATGGCCTTAATATCACCATAACCGGGAAATTGCCTTCCCTTTTTGGACTTGGACACAAACTTGAGACACAGAGGAACATCATCATCACTCACAACAGTTACAAAAGGAGTAGCAAGCATCGGCATTGAATGAAAGACCAAGATCTGCAGGATTCACACAAATTAATATTAATTTAAAAATGCCTAAACAATGAACATAATAAATACATATACAATGATAACCTGCAAAGCTAGTGGAAATCCACCGATGTTGTAACCTCCACTTGCCCTACTCTTAGCTGGATCACAAGACTGTAAATATCTCTTTGTTTGTAAATAAGCATAGCTACCCCATGGATATGATTCAAAAAGCTCCAAATTGCTCAAAAGATTAATGGTGTGTTGATTCACCATTGTCTTTTTATCCTTAGCCACCAAGACACCTTCAATAAATATCATTAAAGTCATCTTGTATTTATAAGGTGAATCTTTGGGCTCCTTCATAAATAACTCCTCCAAGCGGACATTGGTACATCTCTCATGTCCCACAACATCTTGCATATCAACCGGATCCATATTATCTACATTGTTAGGTTGGTCGTCACTGCACACTAAATCAGTAATTTTCATAAATTCTGTAAGACCAAACCTCAATAACACTCCGTTTATTGTAAACCACATGGAGTACTTCCTCTTGGTAATTACCTCCCGCATAAGCATGAAATGTATTAATTGGTTTGACATTTTAACTTGGTGCTCATTTCTATTAGGGGAGCAAAAATACCATGTCTAAGCTTATGTTTGTCTTCGACAGACAACTCATCAAGAACTTGGGGGATAAGGTGCAACCTACTGTAGGAATTAATCCTCACATTTTCTTTCTTTGGGGTCTCTTCATATCTGTAGGTAAACTTTAAAAAACACACAAAATGTGTTTTATGACAAACATACACAATCATACATACATTATGTGGATTCTTAATAAAAACATTACTAACCTCTACATGATAATCAGATTCTGCGTATAATCTGTTAATGTCTTGTGTACATGATATGGCTACACAATCTGTTATAATACATAATTAAGATAACAAAAACACATTAGTGATTAATATACAACACTATATGAACACAAAAATACAAGCAATAAAAAATACAATCAATACACACAAATATATGTACACCAACACGAGCAATTACAACAATGTAAGTTAAAATAACTACATACAGCTTGTAAATAAATCAAAATGCAACATAACATATGTATATACACACAATTGACAAATCTGGCAACTTGAACCTCATACACAAATCTATGTATATGCCTAAACACACAAGATTTGCAAAATACGTATACACAAGTGACAAATTTGGCAACTTCAAACGCATACACAAAGCTATGTACAAAACTAATCACAAAAAAATTGCCAAAATATACCTTCAATACTACAACACATCAAATTAACACAACTAAACAAGAAAATCCATACCAATCTATGTATATACACACAATTGACAAATCTGGCAACTTGAACCTCATACACAAATCTATGTACATGCCTAAACACACAAAATTTGCAAATTACGTATACACAAGTGACAAATCTAGCAACTTCAAACTCATACACAAAGCTATGTACATGCTTAAACAAACAAAATTTGCAAAATACGTATACACAAGTGACAAATCTGGCAACTTCTAACTCATACACAAAGCTATGTACATGCCTAAACACACAAAATTTGCAAAATACGTATACACAAGTGACAAATCTGGCAACTTCAAACTCATACACAAAGCTACGTACAAAGCTAATCACAAAAAAATTGCCAAAATACACCTTCAATACTACAACACATCAAATTAACACAACTAAACAAGAAAATCCATACCAATCAACACATGCACGCAAAAACATCCATACAAATACATCACTGAACATATTTATACATACAAAACCAATAAAATTGCAAAAAATCAACAAAAATTCACCAAAAAAACACAATAGAATGTGATTGAGTAATACAGTGTACCTCCTTCGATGTACCAGCAGTTTTTTCATCTTCGACAACACCCGCGTCTTTGTTTGAAGACAGTAATTCGATTTTCACCATTGATTCTACATATCAAAAAAATGAAACCTTACCAACTGTCAAAAACCTTTGATACACAACATCGAGATAGTATACTTAGGTTATATATGGTGTTTACCAACGAAATATGACAACACTTTAACACTATATTAAAAGAAAATACCTATTTCGGAATGAAGATGGTTGTGAGAGTAGTTACTAGCACTGATTTTAGAAAAACACAGCCACAGATTGTATTACATACGACTCCTCCTTGAGTTCGTTTCGATTTCGAACTCCGAAAGGCAGATAAAGATGACAACGAAGAAGAAATTTCGTATTAATGAGCCAAACCTAGAGCAGGGAAGAAGAATCGGCCATAAACAGATGAAGAATCAAGACGAAGAAGCAAAGAGAAGACAGGGATTCAAAATCGCCAGTTAGGGTTGACTAGAGAAGACGAAACGACGGACGGGTGAAATGATAAACGAAAAGACGCGGGATTGATTTGTTCAGATTTTTTCGGTTAGTTAAAGATATGGAATATATTCCATTTCCTCTTAATTACGTTTTTGCCATTGAAAATCAAAAAACACCCAAACTGCCCTCACAATATCCACAATTACTAACATTTATTTTTATTACGAAATAATTAGGAGCCTATTATGTATTGGTTTTACAAAAAAGACTTCCCAACCTCATTATTCTCTTTCACTCATTATTCTCTTTCAAAAACAAGGGCTTCCACATGCACATATCCTTATATTTCTCCACTCTGAAAACAAGTGCTCTACTGTTGAAGATATCGATCGTATTATATCTGTTGAGATTCCGGATCCCGTTCAGAATCCATTTCTCTATGAAGCAGTTATAAAATGTATGATGCACGGTCCATGCGGAGTTATGAATCCAAAGTGTATTTGTATGGTGGATAATAAATGCACGAAGTACTGGATAATAAATGCACGAAGTACTATCATAGGAATTTCACAAAAAATACTGCGATTGATGATGATGGATATCCCGTGTACAGACGATGAGATAGTGGGAGGATTGTGATCAAGGGAGGATTTGAATTGGATAACAGAAATGTGGTCCCGTTCAACCCCTTCCTATTGTCCAGGTACAATGCGCACATGAATGTTGAATGGTGCAACCAGTTACGTTGAATCAAGTATTTGTTCAAGTATGTGAACAAGGGTAGTGATCGTATCCTTATCAAAATCACCGACGAAAGTCGGGCTGTTGTAGAATCAGAACGTAGGGATGAAGTAAAAGACCACACATATGCTAGATATGTTTTGAGGAACGAAGCAATATGGCGTATATTTCAATTCCCCATTCACTATAGGTTCCTTCAGTAATGAGGTTAAGTTTTCATCTTCCGGATGAGCAAAGCGTCGTTTATGATGACAATGATGACTTTGTTGATGATGTATTGGAAAAGGATGGGTCGCATAACTCAATGTTTTTAGCATGGATGAAAACAAACAAGGTATCTTAAGTTTCTAGGACGCTTACCTATTTTGATTTTCCAAGCCTGTTTGTGTGGAAGAAAAAAAACAAGAAGTGGTCAGAAAGAAAGGTTGGTAGAACATCAAATGTTCCTAAATCTGCTGCAATAGGGAGAGTATACCACGTTACACCTGGGTCTGGAGAGAGGTACTACTTGAGAGTTATTTTGAACCATAATAAAGGTTCGACATGCTATGAGGATCTTCGGACTGTTAACGGCATATTGTATCCAACTTCTATGGAAGTGTGTTATGCTATGAGCTTATTGGATGATGAGAGAGAATGCATTGACGGTATTGAAGAAGCAAGTTTTTGGGGGCCTGCGGCTTATCTTCGGAATTTATTCGTCATGTTGTTTCTTTCTGGTAGTATGTCGTCGCCTTATCTGGTTTGGTCTAAAACATTGAAATACTTATCTGATGATATTCTTTCACGACAGAGAAGAGTGTTGCGTAATAATGGTATGTTGTCTTATAATTTATCAATCTAATTCGAGCTTAAAATAATTTTATTACTATCATCATATCTTTCGTACGTAAACAAATATGTTTGACATATTATTATTTGTATGTAGAATTGCAGCTAGATGATGCCACATTGTAGAATTACAAAACTTTTAAAGAAAAACGGCAGCAGTTTGAAGTCAAATATGTCTATGACTTATCCTGATGAAGCATTGATTCTAGAGAAGCATAATAGACTTATTCAAGATGAGTTAAACTATGATCAATCTTATTTAACTTTGGAACATGACAGATTGGTTTCCAGTTTCACCGACGAGCAAAGAGGAGTGTATGATTAGATTATGTGTTCAGTGTCCACTGATAAAGGGGTGTATTCTTTCTGTATGGATACGGTGGAACATAAAAGACTTTTATATGGAGATCTCTTTCAGTAACTTTGAGGTGTAAAGGTGAAATTGTTCTGACAGTTGCTTCCGGTGGTAATGCAACTCTCTTGCTTCATGGTGGTAGGACAACACACTCAAGGTTTGGCATCCCAATAAACGTCGACCAAACGTCAATGTGCAACATCATTGCAGGTTTGAAACTTTATCAGTATAATCTGTTTTGGCCATTGTTAATATACTGTTAAAATTACAATTTATATATATATATATATATATATATATATATATATATATATATATATATATATATATATATATATATATATATATATAAATGATTGTTTCCTACGAATTTAAGTATTGATCTTGCTGAACTAATATCAAAGACAAAGCTTATAATATGAGATGAAGCCCTTATGATGAACAGGTTTTGTTTTGAAGCCCTTGATAAAAGTTTAAGATATGTAATGCGTTCTTATAATCCACATAACTCGTGTCTCCCATTTGATGGTAAAGTTGTTTTTTGCGGTGATTTTAGACAAATATTGTCAATTGTTAGTCGTGGAAGCAAACTTGATATTGTCTTTGCTGCTATCAATGCATCATATTTGTGGGATCACTGTCAGGTGCTTAAATTGACCAAAAACATGAGGGTTATACGTGGAGTTACAAAATTAGAAGCTCGAAAGGCGAAAGAGTTTTCAGACTATGTGTTAAGCATTGGAGATGACAAAGAGGGTGATAGGGCTAAAGGCGAGGCTGAGATTACCATTCCAAAAGATCTTTTACTTAGATCTACAAGTGAACCGTTTGCAACTATTGTTGAGCATGTATATCCTTTGACTTTCAATATTCGGGATCCACCGATTTACTTTCAAGAAAGAGCGAATCTTGCCCCTACCAATGAAATTGTTGAGAAGGTTAATGATCATATTCTATCACTAATACCCAAATATGAGACAATTTACTTGAGTTCTGATAATATATGTCCAAGCGAAGGTTTGGTTGATAATGATTTCTTCTCAAGTGAGTTCTTGAATAGCATAAAGTGTTATGGGTTTCCAAACCATGTCTTGAAGTTGAAAGTTGGAATTCCGATTATGTTGATGTGAAACATTGATCAGTCTGCGGGTTTGTGTAACGATACTAGACTTATAGTGAGGAGACTTGGAAAACATATCATCGAGACTGACATAATATCTGGGAACTAATAACATGAATTATCGACCTAGTTTAGTAAAGCATATAAAAATTTTTCCCTTTTCCGCATGCATGTTTTAGCGTTAGTTTGTGTTCTTTATACTTGTTTAGTGCAACTTTGCGAGTATAGATGTCTACACACACTTTTGGTGTCTTTGAAGGTATTTTGGCGTGTTTTGGAGCTAAAACGATGCATTTGAGGATCAAGCCTTGGGATGGACGCTTTGGAGCGATCACACAAGCACGGGAAAGGAGGAAAAGACGAGCCATGAACAAACAAGACGAAACGCACGAGATTAGAGCAATCTCGGTCGAGATCCACATGATCTCGGCCGAGATCCGGCCATCTCGGTCGAGATCCTATCCATCTCGGCCGAGATTACCTATCTCGGTTGGGTTGAGAAGTTTTTGTTGCGATATCTCGGTATCCATCTCGGTCCCAATCTCGGCCAAGATTTGTGTCATCTTGGGCGAGATTTTTCAGACTTGACCGAGATGATCTGACCGAGATTTCCTCAGCGCTGGATCACGAAGCCAATCTCGGCCCCGACGTCTGAAAATCTCGGGTTCTGTGAGAGCCTTTTCCTTTCGGACCGAGATCGGACCATAACCGAGATTGGCTTTGGCCCGAGATTGGCCTTTCCGCACCCGCGGGCTTGACCGCCGCCCCTACAGGTTCCCGCCCCTGCGGCTCAAGGAACCGCCCCTGCGGTTTCCGGCGGCTGCAGCCGGTTTTGTTGACTCTTTGACCATGCTTTACCTTCTCATTTCCTTTCTTCTTAAGCCTCTTCTGTGGCTTGTGAGCAAGGGTTTCCATTCCTTTCTTCAGCTTCCCACGTCCTTCTTGCTTCTCCTTCATCTTCTTTGATCTTTTTCTTGGTTGGAAGAGTTTGGTT
The DNA here is from genome assembly GCA_002319775.1 of Fagopyrum tataricum. Classification (NCBI taxonomy): domain Eukaryota; kingdom Viridiplantae; phylum Streptophyta; class Magnoliopsida; order Caryophyllales; family Polygonaceae; genus Fagopyrum; species Fagopyrum tataricum. The sequence continues at coordinate 21,044,020 of CM008281.1, read as the reverse complement.
GGAGTTTATGTGAGTGGTGTCTTTGATGATGATGCTAGTGTGTGTGTTGCTGTGCTTGGAAGCCAACCTTGGGGTTTGTTGATCCTCCCTGCAGCCTAGGACCTTCAGTAGTGGTGAGTGTTTGTTCTTCTCCTTCTCTTCTTCTTTGATTCAATCATTCTAGCTTAGGATTAGATGTATGTTAAGGGTTTTGATGTTGGATTGTGTATTGATATGTATGTATGTGAATCTGGAAGAGAGTAGACGTGATTTGATCACGTGAAGAGCCAAAGAGAAGCCGCGAGGTTTCATTCTGCACTATCGCCGCCCCCACGGCCAAAAGTCACCGCTCCTACGGAAGACGTGCCGCAGCGCCCGCGCCGTGCCAGCGCCGTGCCTGCGTTGGCAGCGACCTTTGTCACCGCCCCCGCTGCCGAGTGTCACCGCGCCTGCGGTTGCCTGCATTCCGCCCCTGCGTCCTTAGATCACGCATGTGCTTCTTGTCCCGGGACTACCTAGAGTTAGGTAGTTCCTTTCCTTTCTAGTATGAGAGAACTAGTATCATGTTAGGTATCGGTTTATGATGAGTATGATATAGATATGCCGGTTACGGCCTTGAGGTTATGAGTTGGATATGATCCCTTATGGATCCCTTGGGTCTAGGTGTGACCCTTTGTGTGATAGGATTGTGATATATATATGTGTGTCTTCTATAGGTTGTGTTGTCCTCCAGTTTGGAGTGGACGTTTCTGAGAGTGGATCAGACTTGAGTTACTTCTAAGATCGAGGTAAGTCCATAGGACTTACTTAGCTACTATCCTTATATTGGATGTATGCTTGAGTGGTGTGTGTTATGTGCTTTATAGCATGCGTTATTATTTGGTCACCGACCTATGTTATATTGACCGCCCATTGTAGTGGTTGTGATAACCTTTCCCTTTCATCCCATAGTGGAGTCTGAGAGGTTCTCTGTAGTCAGGCCAGATCTGGTATAAAGGAAGGCCCCTCACCATTCCCACAGGGTACACGGGAGGTGTGTTGATACTATCCCAGCTGGTTAGAGTACTCAGAGGCGGGGATTATATTCCTCGTGTCACCTATCTTCATATATATATATATCTATTTATACGATTAAATGATTTAACTTATTAAAGATAATAAACCGGGTAAATGTTTGATATCATGCTGAAGTGTTTATTATTTCTGAGGTGTGTTTGTGCTTTAGCATCTTCTTATATATGTGTATAGTTAGCTAACGGTTTCATACCGTGTTGTAGATCCCTCGAAGGTTAGGAGAGTTGCGGAGTAATCCGGAGGGGTGATCTGCTGAAGGTTCCGTACACGGGGAATATTCGTGGGGTTTTGAGATTATCCATATTGTACGGATTTCTGTTTGATTGTACTCAGCAGTACTGTATAAACCTTTTGATATTTATATATCAGTTTCTATGTTTTGTTTTAATTTGTTGGTGCCTTGTTGTAAGATTCAGTGAAGTTGTTGTCAGGCTAGGGCTAGGATCCTATGTGAGATCCTAGCCCAGTAGCACTCCGAGTCCTACGGATTCGGGGTGTTACAAAGTTGGTATCAAAGGCCAGGTTGACAACAATGACACTAGTAATCTGCAATAAAGTTCGAATAGATAAATAAACAAAACCCGAAAGGGGTCTGACTTTTCAAAAGGTTTTAGTTTTGAAATGAGTACAAATGTTTTGGGTTATCGTTTACGTGAGCCATCACCCCTCTGAAGATCTCGACAGTACACATATATAGATATTCTGTTGTGATTGATTTAATACATACATATGGTATATATATAGCCTTCTAAGCTAGGTTTACGTCCTCTACAGATGGTTCAGACTAGAGTCTTACCTGCAGCTGGGCGAGGTAGAGGTAGAGGTAGAGGTAGACCCCCTATAGGCCGAGGACGAGGTAGGATACCGGCTGATGGTTCCCAGGCAACAGGAGAGATTCACGAGGAGGTTGCTGAGAGCGCCGTTCCTGAGAATGGGAACGGGGCAGCTGAGGTACAGGGGGCACAGAGAGCCTAGTTTGGTGAGTCTGATCTTGTCTCGATGGGTAGATCAGAGTTTCAGTCTTATATCAGACGTGTTGAGGAGGCTGCCAGAGCCGGTAGGCGTGCCCTAAACTTACAAGCACAGGAGGGACCATCTGAGAGGTCCCACACTGTTACTCAGGTACCAACTGTACAGGTACCTGCTGTTGAGATTGTTAGAGCACCAGAGGAGCATAGAGGGCCTAGACCAGATACTTGGTTGAAGGCATTCCATCAGATGAGTGTACCCCCTTTCACTGGGAAGGTGGGGTTAGAGGTCGAGTTCTGGGTCGGGCATGTAGACTCAGCTCTGGAGTCTATTCGCTGCCCAGCTGATAGACAGATCGAGTTGGTGCAGACTCTGTTAAGAGAGCTGGCACAACACTGGTGGAGGTTAGTACGGGGTCAGGTTACCAGCTATGACCAGATGAGGACCTTGATTAGAGAGCGTTTTTACCCTTCCTCATCGAGGAAGGAGAAACTTCGTGATTTTGTTGAGGCTGGATTTGAGGATGTGCCAGTTTCAGAGGCCATCAAGAGATTCCAGGAGGAGCTGGCTTTACTGGGTCCAGCTACACCTCCTGTTGATCAGCATGTTTATCTGTTCTCTCGACGACTGAGGGATGGTACCCGAGCCTACATGGCAGGTTTTCACTGTGAGTCCTTGATGGACTATCAGGACAGAGCTGCAGATTATGAGAGAGAGAGGGCTGGTCAGAGGAGAGCTTCTCAGGCCGGAAGGTCAGAGGAGAGCTTCTCAGGCCGGAAGGTCTGAGAAGAGACAGCGTACGGGGCAGGCCAGTGGTACTGCTGGAGCTGCTAGTGTTGGGGGTAGTCAGAGACGTCAGGGTCGTTCTGTATCTGCACCAACTACAGAGATGGGACGATAGTGTTTTAACTGTGGAGATCCAGGGCATCTGAAGCCCGAGTGTACGAGGCCATTGGTGACGTGTTTTACCTGTGGTCGACAGGGCCATAGAGCCGTTTACTGCCGCCAGGGCAGAGCTGCATCTCAGCAGGGTTCTTTTCCTGCCAGTGTAGTGGGAGGTGGGCAGAGGCCACCTCAGCAGCAGCAGCAGACTCAGGGACAACAGAGAGTCCCAGATCGCCCTACGACTCAAGGATCTGCTCCTGGGCCGAGTAGGGGCACCACTGATACCAGAGGCCCACAGGGTCGTGTTTTTGAGCTGAGGAGTGCAGAGGAGCCAACTGCACCTACTGCTACAGGTACCATTCTGATTCATGGTTTACCTGTTAGAGTTTTATTTGATACTGGTGCTACGCACTATTTTATTTTTGATGCCTGTGTAGAGCGTCTTGGGTTAGATACAGTTGAGGGGATGCCCTTTATTATAGGGTTACCTGATGGTGGTAGGGTCAGAGGTACCCGTGAGATTCACAGTTGTCCCATTTCTGTAGGGACCCGTGTGTTACTAGTTGACTTCTTTGTTATGCCACTAGAGCATGAAGAAGTCATTCTAGGTATGGATTGGATGGCTAGACACTTTGCAGTTATAGATGTAGGTAGGAGGACTGTTACCCTCTCTACCGAGTTAGGCCAGATAGAGGTTTTTCGAGGTTGGGACCTTGGAAAGGTAGGCACAGTTATCAGTGCTATACGGGCAGCTAGATTGATTGCACAGGGTTGCGAGGCCTTCTGGTGTTATGCCATGAAGGAGGAGGAGAGTCCAGTTGTAGAGGACATTCTAGTTGTCTGTGAGTTTACTGATGTTTTTGCTGAGCCGTCCAGTTTTCCGCCTCAGAGGAGTGTGGATTTCAGTATCGAGTTAGAGCCGGGTACGAGACCCATCTCGAAGGCTCCATACCGGATGGCGCCTGTCGAGATGCTAAAGCTGAAGAAGCAACTCGAGGAGTTGGCTGAGAAGGGCTTTATTCGCCCTAGTGTGTCCCCATGGGGAGCACCTGTCCTCTTCGTACGGAAGAAGGACGGATCGCTGAGACTGTGTATAGATTACAGAGAGCTGAACAAGGTGACGCATCAAGAACAAGTATCCACTTCCGCGCATTTATCATTTGCTTAGATCGGTTA
>CM008281.1:20970272-21037405 GCA_002319775.1 Fagopyrum tataricum | reverse complement strand
CACTATCGCCGCCCCCGCGGCCAGAAGTCACCGTCCCTGCGGAAGACGTGCCGCAGCGCCCGCGCCGTGCCAGCGCCGTGCCTGCGTTGCCAGCGACCTTTGTCACCGCCCCGCGGCCGAGTGTCACCGCGCCTGCGGTTGCCTGCATTCCGCCCCTGCGTCCTTAGATCACGCAGGTGCGTCTTGTCCCGGGACTACCTAGAGTTAGGTAGTTCATTTCCTTTCTAGTATGAGAGAACTAGTATCATGCTAGGTATCGGTTTATGATGAGTATGATAAAGATATGCCGGTTACGGCCTTGAGGTTATGAGTTGGATATGATCCCTTGGGTCTAGGTGTGACCCTTTGTGTGATAGGATTGTGATATATATATGTGTGTCTTGTATAGGCTGTGTTGTCCTCCAGTTTGGAGTGGACGTTTCTGAGAGTGGATCAGACTTGAGTTACTTCTGAGATCGAGGTAAGTCCATAGGACTTATTTAGCTATTATCCTTATATTGGATGTTATGCTTGAGTGGTGTGTGTTATGTGCTTTATAGCATGCGTTATTATTTGGTCACCGACCTATGTTATATTGACCGCCCATTGTAGTGGATGTGATAACCTTTCCCTTTCATCCCGTAGTGGAGTCTTGGAGGTTCTCTGTAGTCAGGCCAGATCTGGTATAAAGGAAGGCCCCTCACCATTCCCACAGGGTACACGGGAGGTGTGCTGATACTACCCCAACTGTTTAGAGTACTCGGAGGCGGGGATTATATTCCTCGTGTCACCTATCTTCATGTATATATCTATTTATACGATTGAATGATTTAACTTATTAAAGATAATAAACCGGGTAAATGTTTGATATCATGCTGAAGTGTTTATTATTTATGAGGTGTGTTTGTGCTTTAGCATCTTCTTATATATGTGTATAGTTAGCTAACGGTTTCATACCGTGTTGTAGATCCCTCGCAGGTTAGGAGAGCTGCAGAGTTATCTGGATGGGTGATTTGTTGAGGGTTCCGTACACGGGGCATATTCGTGGTGTTTTGAGATTATCCATATTGTACGGATTTCTGTTTGATTGTACTCAGCAGTACTGTATAAACCTTTTGATATTTATATATCAGTTTCTATATTTTGTTTTAAATTGTTGGTGCCTTGTTGTAAGATTCAGTGAAGTTGTTGTCAGGCTAGGGCCAGGATCTATTGTGAGATCTAGCCCAGTAGCACTCCGAGTCCTACGGATTCGGGTGTTACAGGTTCCACCCGAGATTTATGTGCGCCGAAATATTTCACTCTTCTCGGATCTATTTTGGCCCAGCCCGTTCTGTGGAAGGTTGTTGGGTATAAAAGGGAAGTTCTAAATGTTTTCCAGGGTTTCGCTTCATTCTATTTCTCAAGCTCATATTGAGAGGGCCGCTTTACCTTCTTCTTCTCCCTTGCTCTACAACATTGTCACCATTGCTGAACTACATTGAGTTTTTAGGAAAGATTCAGGCTTTTTTTATTTCATTTAATTCAGATACGCTTTGCGATACTGGAAATTTGTCATTTTACTGGTTACCTATTAATAAAGCTGAATACGTTCTTTATTCTCTCTTTTATTTATTATTTTATGCATTCTTCCATTGAATTGATTATTGCTTTTGTTATGTTGATTATTGGCTAGGACCATTGTGGTTCCAAGGTGAATAGGGATTTGTTTATACCTGGACTATCATGGAATAGTGTTTTATGTTTGGTTTGAATAGCTTTGAAATCCTAGTGGTTAGTTAGAACTTGAACCTAGTTGGAATTCTTCTACTTAGTAACCTAAGTTGGAGTTGAGACTTACCCGGTGAAATCCCTTCTTAGATACCTTAGAGACTTATCATAGGTAATAGAGGTGAAAACCTCTATTGGGTTGAGTGTGCTTAAATTCCTTCATAAGTAGGGTAATACATGAGACTTACCCGGTAATAGGTAGTTGGTTTGGAACTAGATAGTCTTGAGACTTACCCGGTAATAGACTGTCAGCTTAGAAACGTTCTTCCCTAAAGCTTGTTGATCATAGATCTCTTGAGAGTTATCTTGAGTCATGTGTATAAATAATGACCTTAAATCCTTGGAATCCACGTTCTCTTTTATTGATCAATCTTTCGTTCGTTTGTTTTACTTGGTTTTCAATCAAATCCGATATTTGATTTTGAACTTTACAAAATACTTCAAAACCTTTTTGTTATTTCTTCCCTTCTTTTCCAACCTCATTCTATTACTTAGATTTACTCTATCTTAGATCACAATCACAATTCAAACACTTGGTCCCTGAGATCGACCTTGGAGTACTTATCCATACTGTGATTGACTCATACACTATGGTTCGCTATAAATTGGGTATTTATTACAAGTTTTATAAATTTAAAGCATACCGTGGTTTTTACTAACTTATATGTCTTTATCATTATTGATAAAGGTTTATAGGGGTGTAAAAACAGCGAACAAGTTTTTGGCGCCGTTGCCGGGGACTAAGTCATTTGATTTGTTGTGTGATTTCTTATAGTGTAAGTCTTTCTTTTACTTTTGATCTCGCTTTTGGTTTTGTTTTTAGAATTTTCAGGACTTTAGGTATCTTTCACAGTGTATGCGAAGAACTCGGGGTTCGAAAGAACTAGTTCCGTACGATCCCGAACCTGAAAGAACACTGCGAGAGAGACTCGGAGCCCGGAAAACTTCTAAAATGGCCGAAAACAGAGATTACGAAGCTGAACTTAGAGATGTTTTAGAGCAACTAGAAGCTGAGAGACGAACTGCTATAGAAAGAGAGGAAACTACTCAAAGGAAAATGGTTGTAATGAGAACTCAAATGGAAGAGATAGCCAGAAACATGAACCAGAGGCAAGCCGTAGCTCCAGCTTCAGTGCAACAAGTAATTCCAGCACCACAATTAGCTCCAGTGCCTCCTCGAGCTGAAGCTCCTCCACGTGGTCCACCTCCCGCTCCTCTCAGACCTGTCCTTTACCAGCCTTTTGTGGAAGTTCCACAAACACTTGGACAGAGAATGGATCCTACCCAAAGAGTTAACCCTCCTAGAGTTAACTTTGGAGATCCCGTAGACCACGAGCATGAGCTGCGACCGCAGGTAATACAGATGATTCGCCATAATCAGTTTGGAGGGACAGATATGGAATCTCCTCATCAACACATAAATAACTACGAGACTCTTATGGATGCGGTAAGTCCAGCCCGTATGGAAGGTAATAATCATAAGATAAGGGGTTTTTCTTTTTCTCTTAAGGATAAGGCTTTAGCTTGGTATCAATCAATACCATACGGGCGGATTAACACATGGGAAGAGATGGTGTCTGAATTCCTCACCAAATTTTTCCCACCCTACAAGACTACTTAACTTAGAGGGAAGATAAATGTCTTTGTAATGAAAGATAAAGAGAGTTTGTATAAGTCTTGGGAGAGGTTCACTGACCTTACGCTGGAATGTCCTCATCATGGGATCTCTGAGATTGAATTGCTAGAAATTTATTACAAGGGACTTGATGAAGATAATCAATTTAAGTTACAATCACTTTCTGGAGGTACTTTTATGGAAAAAAACGGAGGATGAAGCTTGGGAATTTATTACGAAGCAAGCCAAGACTATTGAAAAGTATTCTCACATGAAAGTTGAAGAGAGAAAAACTAGACCAGGAGTCTATGAGGTAAATGAAAATACTCTTAATGATTCAAGGTTAGATGTTTTATAAGTTGAACTTAAATCTTTGAAAGAATTAATTGCATCTAACTTGAAAGCTCAGCAAGCTGAAGTGTAGGTAGCATCCAACGAAGAGGATGCAAATTACATGGGTAAAGGTAACTTTCAGGGAGGTTATCAAAACCAAAGAGGTTACAATAACAATTATAATAGGAATAATCGGGGAAATAACTACAAGTGTTTAAGAAGGCCGAAGCAATGTTTGAGCAATTGATGGCTAGGATGAGAAATCTGGAGAGTACGGTCACTAGTGTAACCAAAGCCCAAAAGGTTTTGGAAAACTCAAGTGTTTAAGAAGGCCGAAGACACTCAAAGAGATCCAGGAAGACTTCTTGGAAAGACTGAAAATAATCCCAAGGGGCAGGTCATGGCAATCACTACAAGAAGTGGATTAGAAACAAATGATCCACAACCAAAGGTTTTTAATAAAGGAAAGCAACCAATGGAAGAGGAGCCTAAGGAAAAAGAGAATGTCTACATCCCTCCTCCTCCATACAAGCCACCACTTCCCTTTCCTAAATCTCGTGCTAGAGCTCTATTGGACAAGTAAGTTCCTTGACCTTTTAAATAAATTGCATATTAACATCCCTTTTGTTGATGCTATTCTAGGGATGCCTGCCTATGGGAAGTTCTTAAAGGAAATCTTCTCCAACAAGAGGAAATTAGAGGAGTATGGAGAAGTCATAATGACCCGGAGATCTAATGAGCTCATCCAAAGGAACATTGGAAATATGCCATCAAAATTGAGCGATCCCGGATCTTTTTGCGTCCCAATCAAAGTTGGAGATGGAACGTACAAAGCGCTTTGCGATCTTGGAGCTAGTATGAGCATTATCCCACTCGTTTTATGCAGGAAGGTTGGACTTGGAGAACCAAAGCTTGTGAAGATGACTCTTTGCATGGCAGACAGGACTACCACACGCCCTGTGAGGATCATTGAGGATGTTCCAATCCAATTAGAGAAGTTCTTTATCCCTATTGACTTTGTTGTTTATGATATTCCTGTTGATTGTCATGTTCCTATTATTTTAGGAAGACCTTTTCTTGCTACCTTTGGATGTTTTGTGAGATTATAAATTCAATTCTATGTTCTGACCCTCTTGAGCAGGTTTTGACCAAGCACATCAAGACAGAAGAGCCAAAAGATGAACTGTTTGAAGAAGTCCGGTCTTTGAGTCTACTCCCCATCAACGAGGAATCAAGTTCGAAGAAATGACGGAGGCAAAAGGCATCTCGGCCGAGATCCAAGCCATCTCGGCCGAGATTTGGCAACAGAATGTCTGGACCTCCGAAGCTTGGAAAATCTCGCCCGAGACCCAAAAATCTCGGCCGAGACCCGAAAAATCTCGGTCGAGATCTCGACCGAGATTCTGCAACAGAAAGTTTCGATTTCCGAAGATCAGACCATCTCGGACGAGACCCAAAAATCTCGGCCGAGATTCACGCCATCTCGGGTCGAGATCCAAGAGGCTCGGCCGAGATTCACACCATCTTGGGCCGAGATTCACACCATCTCGGGCCGAGATCACTCATCTCCACCGAGATGAGTTGGCCGAGATTTCTGAAGAAGAACCGGAGCCTCCTAAGGTTGAAATGAAACCTAGCCTCTTCCGACACACTTAAGGTACACCTTTCTTGGTTCTAACTCTTCTTATCCCGTCATTGTTAGTGCTAGCTTAAATGAACTTGAACTTGAAAAGTTATTGAAAGAGCTTAGGATGCATAGAAAAGCTTTGGGCTACACTATAGATGACCTCATAGGGATTAATCCATATGCGTGTATAGAATCATGTTAGATGATAGACATAGGCCTTCTATTGAACCTCAAAGGAGATTGAATCCTAACATGAAAGAGGTAGTTAAGAAGGAGAACCTTAAGTTGCTTGATGCAGGAATTATATTCCCTATCTCGGATAGTAAGTGGGTTATCCCGGTACATGTTGTACCTAAGAAAGGTGGGATGACTGTCATAACCAATGAAAAGAATGAGTTGATCCCCACTAGGACCGTGACAGGATGGCGGATGTGCATTTATTATAGAAAGTTGAATCATGATACTAGGAAAGATCACTTTCCTTTACCCTTCATTGACAAAATGTTAGAAAGGGTAGCCCAACACTCTTACTTTTGCTACCTAGATGGGTATAGTGGCTTTTTCCAGATCCCCATCCATCCGGATGACCAAGAGAAAACCACTTTTACTTGTCCTTGGCGTACCTTTGCTTATAGGATAATGCCTTTTGGTTTATGTAATGCTCCTGCTACTTTCCAAAGATGCATGATGTCTATTTTTTCTGAATATATTGAAAACATCAAGGAAGTCTTTATGGATGATTTCTCTGTCTATGGATCCTCTTTTGACGATTGTTTGACTAACATATCTTTAGTCTTACAAAGATAGGATTGTAATCTTGTTCTCAATTGGGAGAAATGCCATTTCATGGTTAGGGAAGATATTGTGTTAGGTCACTTGATATCTAACCGTGGAATTGAGGTTGATAAGGCCAAGATTGAGACTATTGAGAAACTACCTCCACCATCATCAGTCAAAGGGGTAAGGAGTTTTCTAGGACATGCCGGTTTTTACCGGAGATTTATAAAGGATTTCTCTAAAATTGTTAAACCTTTGACTAACTTACTAATCAAGGATGTTCAGTTTGTTTTCTCGAAGGAATGCCTTGATGCTTTTTATAGGTTGAAGGAAGCTCTCATCACCGCTCCAATCATTCAACCTCCCGATTGGTCTCTTCCATTCGAGGTGATGTGTGATGCAAGCAACTTCGCAGTGGGAGCAGTGCTAGGACAGAAGAAGGAAGGACTTACTCATGCTATCTACTATGCTAGCAAGACACTTGATGGAGCCCAACTGAACTATGCAACTACTGAAAAGGAGCTCCTAGCAGTCGTATATGCTATTCGAGAAGTTACGTTCCTATCTTGTAGGATCTAAGGTGATTGTGTACACGGATCATGCTGCGATTCGGTACCTTCTCACCAAGAAGGATGCAAAGCCACGTCTTATCCGATGGATCCTCCTCCTTCAAGAATTTGATTTAGAGATTAGAGATAAAAAGGGGTCCGAAAACTCTGTAGCTGATCATCTTAGCAGGTTACATCCAGAACTTATGGAAAGGGATGACATTCCTATTGACGATGCATTTCCAGATGAGCACCTCCAGATGGTGGAGAAATATATGCTTCAAATTTCAGGTGATAAGGAACCTTGGTTTGCTGACATTGTTAACTATTTAGTTTGTGGTGAAATTCTTCCAGGTTTATCTACAAGGATGTGAGGCATTACTATTGGAATGCTAGTGCCCACAAGACTAGTGAATCCTTAGGAGATGTGTCCCAGACGACGAGATTGAGAGTGTCATCCGACATTGTCATTCATTGCCCTGTGGAGGAAATGCTAGTGCCCACAAGACTAGTGCCAAGGTATTACAATCTGGATTCTGTTGGCCTAATCTTTTCAGAGATGTGCAAGTATTCGTCACTGCTTGTGATTCATGCCAAAAGACGGGCAACATATCTAGGAGGAATGAGATGCCCTTGAACAACATCCAAGAAGTTGAAAATTTTGATTTATGGGGTGTTGACTTCATGGGACCTTTCCCATCCTCATGCGGAAACCTTTACATTCTTTTAGTGGTTAACTATGTATCTAGATGGGTTGAAGTTATAGCTTCACCCACAAATGACGCTAAAGTTGTAATTAAATTTTTTAACCGGACTATCTTCCCTAGATTTGGCACACCACGTGTAATTATTAGTGATGGAGGGAAGCATTTCACAGCCAGGAACTTTGAGGCTCTTTTGTCCAAGTATGGGGTAACTCACAAGGTTGCAACCCCATATCATCCCCAGACTAGTGGTCAAGTGGAAATCTCGAATAGAGAAATCAAGGGGATCCTAGAGAAGACAGTGTCTCACTCCAGGAAATGGGCGATGAAGCTTGACGATGCACTCTGGGCATGTAGGACAGCATACAAGACTCCCATAGGTACTACTCCTTATCAACCTGTTTATGGAAAATCCTGTCATTTGCCTGTAGAGTTGGAGCATAGAGCGTATTGGGCCGTGAAATGGCTTAATTTTGATATAAAAGAAGCCGGAGAAAAGAGGTTGTTGAACATCAACGAGCTGGAGGAGATCCGGATGAAAGCATATGAGAATGCACGGATCTACAAAGAAAGAACAAAGAAGTGGCATGACAAGCACATATTGCCAAAGAACTTCAAGGAAGGTGATTTTGTTCTTCTCTTTAATTCTAGGCTCCGACTTTTTCTAGGAAAGTTAAGTCACGGTGGACAGGATCTTATGTCGTGAAGAAGATTTTCCCCCACGGAGTTTTCGAAGTATGGGGTAAAGTGAATGGACATAGGTTGAAGAGGTATACACCGGAACTTCCGGTGGAAAAACTCTCACCTATCCATCTCACTTAACGCTTTAAAGGAGTTAGGTCCGGCTAGAGACCTTAAACCAAGCGCTTCTCGGGAGGCAACCCGATGTAAGAGTCTTTTTGTCTTTTGGTTTTTGCTTTTTGCTTTTGCGTTTTTGCGCGTTTTTTGTTGTGTTTTTGCGGGACCTAGGTGTCATGGTGAAAAGAGATACGGGAAGCAGCACTCAGAACGAAGTAAGTCAAGGAAGAAACGACACAAGACAAGCAATCTCGGTCACCCTGACCGAGATCCCGGCCGAGACCCACCTCAAGCAGGCCGAGATATCACAACAGTGACCGATCTCGGTCCAAGATCGGAAAATCTCGGTCCGAGATCGAAAAATCCCGGCTGAGATCGAGGTTTCTTCCCAAAAAAAAAAGAAAAAATTTTAAAAAATTGGAAATCTCGGCCCCGACCCGAGATATAACTCGATCGACGACCAAGATCTGAGGCCAAGATCGGCCAAACCCTTACCTCGGCCGGGACAACCTTCTTTCTTCTTTCTTCTTCACTTTCCTCACTTCCTCTTGCCTCCATAGCCTCAAACCTAAAGAACCTCTACCCAAATTTCCTAAATCCCTCAATACTTCACTAAATCCTCTCATTCTTCCCACAATCTCTCCCAAATCCAATTCTAAACTTTCCTCACCAATTTCACTCAAATCTCTCACAAATCTCCTCTCCAACACCAAACCCTAACCAAAATTGTCAATCCCTCAAAACCCCACAAACACACCATTCCACTCAAATTTCCTTCACAAAAAAGCCTTAGAATCAGCACCCGAGCAAGGATCTACGAAAAGCCGACGAAAAAAACTCGATTCCGGCCAACACATAGAATCTCGGTGAACTGCCCAGAAATCTCGGCCGAGCCCCGAGTTTTCCGGCCGAGATTTGTCCCTGCTGAGCGTTTTTGGTCAGAAAAAAAATAAAAAATGAAGAGGTTGAAGAGATCATTGTCCAAGACTACCGGGTCAAGTAAATCGAAGAAGCAAGCACCACCGGAGCCTTCCGATCCTTCCATATACGTGTCGACCATCCCGGACCCTTGTAAGAAAAGATACTCTAAACTCGTTACTTTTAAACATGATCCGCCTAGACACTTGGACTTAGCAGATGTTAGTCGGTTAGGAATTGGAGATGATCTGCAATTTATAACTGAAATTTGTGGATGGGAATACCTGCTGGCATTTCAAACTCCTGATCATCATAATCTAACTTGTGAATTCTTGAGTACATTCAAATTTGGTGGTGGAAATGGTGACCGTATTGTGAAGTTCCGTGTGATGAACACGGACTATGAGATGTCTAAGACTGGGTTTGGAGATTTATTTCGTTTACCGAGGGTAGACGAGTATACTTTTGATAGGGATTTTGACCAGCGCATTCTCGCGCTAGCTAGTCTATCCAGGTGGTATTGGGAGCCAATGGAAACCCGGTGACTCCAAATGCAAGTTCATTCTGAACTTGTCCTTCCGGGTAGCGCATAGGATTATGAGCGCGATTATGTTTCCTAGGCATCAGACCTCGCACCTAGTGCTTCTAGGAGAGTTATTTATTTTGTGGTGCATTACAGAGAGTCGAGCACCCGACTCAGCTACTCTCTTGTTGGACCACCTCAAAAAGATGTCCAATAAGACATCCGGTGTAACTTGTGTCGGTGGGTTGGTTACTTATATTGCTCAGACGCTTGGGCATGATTTGACTACTTTTACCCCCACCTACAAGTCGGTGCCCATTACTAGGAAGCATTTAGTAAAGATGAAGGTCCTGACAGAGGAGGTGAAGAACATCTTTAGAGTTGCTATGCCTTGGGATGAGCACCATGGCATCCTATGGAGGAGTGAGTTCACCATTAGAGATCAGAGATGCTGGAGAGAGGCTATTGAGGGTCTTAGAGGTGAGGATTCTGACGAGGAGGATATAGGGGAGCCGGGGATGAGGATGCTACCCAAGATGATGAGGACTTGGAGCCTGCCACTGAGGCAGGTGATTCTGATGCTGACATGGGTGATGCAGGTACACCCCCCAGGATGTCTACAAGTGGAGCATCGTCATCACAAGCTCCTAGGCCCAGCCGCAGGAGGCCATATACCATGGCCCAGCTGGCCGAGGACATGCACGAGATGCAGGTTAGTTAGGAGACTTTTTATAAGAAGGTTGAGGCCAGATGGCCTGAGTAGGACAGGAGGATAGCTGAGTAGGACAGACGGATAGCTGAGCAGGATAGGCGCTATTCAGTCTCAGAGGGGATGTACGGGGATATGTACCGTCAGATGTTTGGGCATTTCTATGACCCAAACAACCTCCACTACTCATGTGATCCACCTCCTCCATTCGAGTAGACGCGCCGGATACCGTCATCATTTTTACATTGTGAGTATTGTTTTTACTTCATATTTATTATTCACATTGGGAATAATGTGAGTTTTAAGTATAGGGTAGGATGCTTGCAATACCTTTTAGCATATTTCTTTATTTGTACTGCATTTGAATTATTTGTCACACGTTTCTTTTATATGTACTGCATTTTATATGAAAATCCAAAAAAATCAGAAAATTTTAAAAAAAATGTGATTCTAGGATTGATGTGACCTTAATGAGGAAATTGTGTATGTTTATTTGGCTATTGATGTTATTTTGCGCTTTAATTGAATTAATGGCATTTATGGGATTTGAATTCCTTGTTTGTAATCTAAATGATTTATTTGAATTACCTTGTTTAATTGGATTGATCTTGAAGAGTTGAAGCTATGTGATGAGTTCTTTTACTTTGCACAGGAATGATTTAGGCAATTCGAATTCTTCTTCTTCTCTATCTTTACCACTTTCAGCACCTCAAACATTGAATATATTTGCCCCTTATGACCCATCCGGGAATTAGAAAAGTGAAGTTTAAAGGTGTGTGCTTAATTGTGAAAAGTGAATTATGTGCAATATGTGAAGAAGTTGATTGAATTGTGAGATGTGATTTGAAAGCAAGGGCTTTTTATGGGTTTTGTTTGCTATGAAGATGAGTAACTCGGCACCATTAACATAATCGGGTGTTTGTGTCTTGCCAAAGTCGGATTGGTTTTAAAAACATTACCTAGAGTTGATTTGGTATGTGCATTTTGGTGTGAGATACGTGAAGGAAACTGAACACCAAGGTTTCGGCTATAGTGCACCTATGTATTTCACTCAAAAGAAAAGAAAAAAATGCATGAAGAGAAAGGATGGATGTTGAGAAAGAAGAAAGAAAAGAAAAATGTTATGTTGTCCTCTTTCTCGGATTTCCACCACATTACCTATACACATCCTACCTTGATCACATTTCTTGGCCTTTTCTTTTGTTAAGTCCTATTGATCTTTGCATACATGTAATTGACTTCATGGCCTAAACTTGGTTTTTTCATGAATTTTGGACAATGGTAGTTTAAATAATGAATTTGGACTCCTTGAAAGGTGTGAGTATCCTATATTTTGCCTATCTTACTTGACCTTAATCGAAATATGTCTTTAGCCTTGTAAATACACTCTCAAAGTGATCATGAATAGAAGCACTACCAAAAAGAGTTTTTGTTTAGCATAGATGATTAATGCTATCTTGCCTTGAATTTGTTATTTGCTTGGGGACAAGCAAAGATAAGTATGGGATATTTTGATACCATGAATTATCGACCTAGTTTAGTAGAGCATATAATTAGTTTTCCCTTTTCCGCATGCATGTTTTAGCCTTAGTTTGTGTTTTTTATACTTGTTTAGTGCAACTTTGCGAGTATAGATGTCTACACACACTTTTGATGTCTTTGTAGGTATTTTGGCGTGTTTTGGAGCTAAAACGATGCATTTGAGGATCAAGCCTTGGTATGGAAACTTTGGAGCGATCACACAGGCACGGGAAAGGAGGAAAAGATGAGCCATGTGGATCTCGACCGAGATCCGAGCCATCTCGGCCGAGATCCGAGCCATCTCGGCCGAGATCCTATTCATCTCGGCCAAGATTCCCTATCTCGGTTGGGTTGAGAAGTTTCTGTTGCGATATCTCGGTATCCATCTCGGTCCCAATCTCGGCCGAGATTTGTGCCATCTCGGGCGAGATTTTTCAGACTTGACCGAGATGATCTGACCGAGATTTCCTCGCCGCTGGATCACGAAGCCAATCTCGGCCCCGACGTTTGAAAATCTCGGGTTCCACCCGAGATTTCTTGACCGAGATTTCTGTGCGCCGAAATATTTCACTCTTCTCGGATCTGTTTTGGCCCGGTCCGTTCTGTGGAAGGTTGTTGGGTATAAAACGGAAGCTTCAAATGTTTTCCAAGGTTCCGCTTCATTCTATTTCTCAAGCTCATATTGAGAGGGCCGCTTTACCTTCTTCTTCTCCCTTGCTTTACACCATTGTCACCATTGTTGAACTACATTGAGTTTTTAGGAAAGATTCAGGCTTTTATTCATTCAATTCAGTTACGCTTCGCGATACTGGAAATTTGTCATTTTGTTGGTTACCTATTAATAAAGCTGAGTACTTTCTTTATTCTCTCTTTTATTTACTATTTTATGCATTCTTCCATTGAATTGATTATTGCTTTTGTTATGTTGATTATTGGCTAGAACCATTGTGGTTCCAAGGTAAATAGGGGTTTGTTTATACCTGGACTATGATGGAATAGTGTTTTATGCTTGGTTTGAATAGCTTTGAAATCCTAGTGGTTAGTTAGGACTTGAACCTAGTTGGAATTCTTCTACCTAGTAACCTAAGTTGGATTTGAGACTTACCCGGTAAAATCCCTTCTTAGATACCTAAGAGACTTATCATAGGTAATTTTCACCTCTATTGGGTTGAGTGTGCTTAGATTCCTTCCTAAGTAGGGTAATACCTGAGACTTACCCGATAATGGTCTATCTTTCCGTTAGTTTGAAGTCTAGTTTGTTTAGAATTTCCTACCTCTCTACCTTGAGACTTACCCGGTAATAGGTGGTTGGTTTGGAACTAGATAGTCTTGAGACTTACCCGGTAATAGACTGTCAGCTTAGAAATGTTCTTCCCTGAAGTTTGTTAACCATAGATCCCTTGAGAGTTGTCATGAGTCCATGTGTATAAATAATGACCTTGAATCCTTGGAATTCGCGTTCTCTTTTATTGATCAATCTTTCGTTCGTTTGTTTTACTTGGTATTCAATCAAATCCGATATTTGATTGCGAACTTTACAAAATCCTTCAAAACCTTTTTGATCTTTCTTCCCTTCTATTCCAAACTCATTCTATTACTTTGATTTACTCTATCTTAGATCACAATCACAATTCAAACACTTGGTCCCTGAGATCGACATTGGAGTACTTATTCATACTGTGATTGATCCATACATTGTGAGTTCACTACAAATTGGGTATTTATTACAAGTTTTATAAATTTAAAGCATACCGTGGTTTTTACTAACTTATAGGTCTTTATCATTATTGATAAAGGTTTATAGAGGTGTAAAAACAACGAACAAGAACAATATAGGTTACAAAGTCTTTATTGCGCGCACACTTCTTTCACCTACAAATTCGAAATTTCCTGTTAGATTTCGAAGGCGTCAATTCTCTGTTATGGTCTGTTTTGCTATGACTATTAACAAAAGTTAAGGACAGTCTCTTGCACATGTTGGATTATATTTGCTTAGACCGGTCTTCAGTCACGGCCAATTCTATGTGGAAATCTCAAGAGTTACGAGTAGAGATGGATTAAAGATTATGATTTGTGACCCTACAGACAAGGCTCAAGACACTACAACTAATGTAGTATTTAACGAAGTTTTTCGTAACATATTTTAAGGTAAAAAAAAATGTATACTTCTTCTTATTTATTATAAATCGTTAGTCTTAGACGTTCATAATTAAATTTTTATTTGTGTTTACCTTTTTGCATTGCATAGATATTTTATTGACATTTTTTAATTTTTTTGTTTCATTCGTACATACATAGTGAACACTTCTGGCTTGGTATGCCCCCAGATGTAGTCATATTTATATGACGAACTAGGTCAACAATTTTGTTGTTATATTTTTCGCCAACACATACACTTTTTAATATACATATACATCCAACAAAACAAAAATAAAGAAAAAAAAACACATATAAAAAATTAGTCACACAACGAAATAAAATCACACACACATATACGTGTCTCTGAATATGTATGTCGTTTAGAATACCCGTGCAAGGCATGGACACTAAACTAGTTTGTAAACCAAAAAAATCGCTTTTTATCCATATATTTAGTAAGTAATTACATATTTTCGGGTTTTTAATAAATATTATTTTCATTAATAATATACATGTATAACAATATACTCAAATATTTTATAAATATATATTCCAAATATCCGTGCATCATACAAGTTCTAAACTAATATGAGTACAAAATATATTCTATAATTTCAATTACTATATGGTATTATAAACAATATATTTTAATACCTAGACGAATATATAGTTAGCCATAATCATAATTAAATTAAAAACTTACTTGGAAAAGCTTGAAGAGTTCATTAAAGTCGCTATGTTTTTCATCATCGCCGAAGCAGAGTCGGGCCCCATAAGTGCATCCCAATCCTAATGCGCCTGAGTGTCGTACTCGATGAACTTATGCCTCGCCCTCGTATCTAGTATGGAATGACCGAAGCAGAGAAGGGAAACGAAGGAGGAGGAAGGACTCACCTTTTCATCTCTATAGAAGGAACAACCGCCGTTCAAGACAATCGACGAACACGCAAAAGCAAAAGTTCAAAACTCGTTGCACTCGCCGGAGGAGAGTCACAGAGGTTTCCGCCGTCGCCCAAGTAGAAGCAGCTCAAAATGGGTTTGAGCCAATACGGGCTAAATTTTGAGCCAATGCATGGGCTTTTTTCATTGAATCAGGCCCATTTATGTACTTTCAAATGACGAAGATTATCGGTTCGAAGAACCTGATTAGACCCGGGCATCCCCGGATTCGGACCGGACTTTCATGAAAATTTTACCCGCTTTACGGGTCGGACTCTACGAGTCTAATGTCTTGTCCGTACCCATCCGGAGCGGGCTTCAGGCCGGACGGACGACTCCGTTTTTTATATATATTTTTTAAAAAAAATAAAAATTATACATATTAAATATAAAATTAAAAAAAATTATAACACATAAATCAAAGTAGTTCTATTTGAGCGAGGTATCGGGTTTGATTTAAAATATTTACATATATATTTTACATATTTAAATTTTTTTAAAAATAATACAGACTTTTCGGGCCAGACTTGCTCGCATTTGTCCATGTCTAAATGTGATGTATTGTATGAATATTGGTTTATATATTTATTTTTTAAAAATATTTTCGACTTATTTTATATCCGCGTGGATTGTTATAACTTATAACTACTGTAAAATCGTGTAAAATCTTGACTCAGTTAGTGTAATGTGATGTATTGTATGAATATTGGTTTATATATATATTTTTTTTAAATATTTTCGACTTATTTTATATCCGCGTGGATTGTTAACAACTGTAAAATCGCGTAAAATCTTGACTCAGTTAGTGTATTGCATGAGGTTGTTTATTGTTCCAAATACGAATAGGATATGGATATGAAATGTCTTATTGAATTGGATCTGACATTCAGCTCCGGTACCAGACCAATTAAACCAATTTTATATATTGAGTTCATGGGCTAAAATTTGAGACTTTTAAAATCAAACGGATTGGTACAATATTTCAGTCCGTACCAGGAAGAGAACAATCTTACCCAAATTTAACCGTCAACTAACTTAGTATTAATGTCTTGTACGAAACTTGTTTAAATCTTTAATTATATTTTATATTATTATAAAAAATTTATTACTAAAAATATATAAATTATACAATAAATTACATAACAAATAAGATATTTAATAAGATAAGATATTATAGAAAAGTAATGTCAATAGAAGTTAATAAACGAAGATAAATATAATTTGTCATAAAATATTAAGATTGAACCTCATTACAAATAGGGCAAAGATAATAAGTATAAATTAATGATCTCAATAATTTACAGAAAAATAATAGAAAATACAAGAAAAGATTATAAATATTTTATCTATATATTTGTGTACGTTATTCTTAAAATAATTCATTACACATATCATGCAAATTAATTTTCTTAAAATATTATAAGTTATAAGAAAAAAATCATATTCTAATTTCTTTTTTTTTTTGAATATATTATGAAATCATTTCATCAAATACGAAAATGGTTAAATTCAATTTTGATTCATTGTCTAAAGATTAAAGTCCAGAAAAATGAATTAAAGTTAGTGGAGTGTGGAAAGCTTTGCCTCCCCAATCATTTGAATTCCCAGGAATCCAACGTTCTACTAAAATAAATCCGACGTGGCACTCTTTTCAAATTACCAACGTCTACTTTACATTTTTTATGTTCTGCATTTCATAGTTTAAATGATAGTACTAACTAGTCAGCACTAGACCTACCCTGTTACGTGACGGTCAGGTTGCAAGTTTTTTCAAACACAACAACAAATAATGACGAATCACTCATTGAAACAACAATGTGAGAACTAGTAATAAGCATATTACGGGTGCGGCTTGGAAGTATTGCAGAAACCTTACGAATGCAAGTTTTTGTCCGGGTTGTTGTGAAAGCTCGTCCAAATTCACAGGCTATGGCGTTACGAATGCGAGTTTTTGTCCAATTGAGATCTCCTATATCATTTTATACAAGTGATACATGTATCCCTGTGCTGTAATTGGTTGAAGCTAAATAATTAAGGATTAAAGTTTTACTGCTTTACGAGAAAAATAATAAACTATATAAATTCTACCAATCACGCGAAAGGAATACAAAGATACACATGAAAAAGGATATAAAAGATCTTGACTGGTTTTTGTCCGGGTTGTTGTGAAAACTCGTCCAAATTCACAAGCTATGGCGTGCGTATTACGCGTGTGGGGACTAGTAACATGTGTATTTTCAAGATTACCAATGTAACCTTCATAAGGAACGTGAACGATAAGATGATGAAGAAATGAATCGAAGTTGTTATTACCGTGTGAAATTGTTATTGTTGTACATCAAAGACAATATTTATATATGGCTATATATTGAACTAGGTTCAATATATTTCTACTTAGTACATATATTCTATCTCCCATCAAGTTGGATTGGGAGAACTATCAACAAGTCCGAACTTGAATGTTAAATTTTGTGTTGAATTTCACCAAGGGGCTTAGTAAGAAGATCAATTAACTGATGTTGAGAATTGAAATGAATAGTTCGAATAAAGCCTTCAGTGACCTTCTTACGAATGTAGTGGACAATAGTATTGAGATGTTTAGTTCGTTATGAAATACTGGATTAGAGGATATGTGATGAGCAACCTTATTATCACAATGAAGAGGCAGGGGTGATGAGATTTGAAAATCCTTAAGAAGTGCATGAAGCCGAACCAGGGTTATGAGATTTGAAAATCCTTAAGAAGTGCATGAAGCCGAACGAGTTCATTGTTGCCCTTAGAGATACTTCTATACTCATATTTTGCGGAGGACTTGGATACCGTTTTCTGTTTCTTGGTCTTCCAAGAAATTAGAGAAGATCCAAAACACATAAAATAAACCAGTAAGGGAGCGAGCAGTGAAGGAACAAGTGCACCGATCAACATCACAATAGGCGGATAGATTCAAAGTTGAATCGGCAAAATAAAACAAACTTCAGTTTCATGTTCCACAGATATATCTCGCAATATGGAGAACAACTTGCATATGTGGAGTTTTAGGGCAATGAACAAACTGACTAAGATGTTGCACAACATAAAATAAATTTGGACGAGTAAGATTGAGATATATGGATTGGACATATTGAACAATTGTCACCATCATCAATGGATAATTTGAGGCCTCTCTGCATAGGAAATTTAACAATAGCACAATTGGACATATTGAACTCCTCTGATTAAAAAGAGTGTATTTATCTTAACGAGCTACTTCCAAGCCTTAAAAAATCTGATATGACCAATATTTTTTTAATAGCGAATGCACTATGAAGAACAACTTTAGTAAACTGAATAGCATCTTCATCATTGCCAAAAAATAGGATGTCATCTACATAGACTAGAACATAGACAATTCGAGTGTCAGAAATTCAATAGATGAGAGAGTAATCACTGGCTGATATGTGATAACCCAATTTAAACAAAAATTGAGTCAATTCAATATTCCATTGTCGAGAGGCCTGTTTTAACCCATAAAGAGACTTTTTTCGCTTGCAAACATGCCTTGGAGCAGCCTTAGAATAGCCCAAAGGAGTTGGAGTTGACATATATACCTATGAGGTCAATAAAACCATGTAGAAAAACATTGTTAATATCCAATTGATAAATGGGTCAATGGTGGCCGTATCCAATATCTTTTTTTAAAAATGTTTGAAGGGTAAATAAAATGATCCTGATCAGTCCAAATTTGATAATAACGGTGATGGTGTAGGATTGAAACGACCCGTAATTTTCGGTCTGATTTTTCGGTCTTGCACATCCCTAATTAGTAGTTAATTGGACTTAATCCTACAACAAAAGGGTTTGAGTTAGATGGGTCATTCAATGTTAACTCTGAATACTTGTCGATTCGCATGATTTTACTCATTATATATACACCTCTTATTTATCTCATCAATCACATCAATCCTATTCAATCCACTTTTTCTATTTTTTCTTTTTACCCACAACTTTTTATAATTTATATTAGAGATACCTAGTTTATAATAAATTGCATTTATATCCTTGTTTGTATTTTAAGTCGTTTTTTGTACTTTTTGTGTGATCATGTCATGGTATCAGAGCCAGGTAGTTAAGTAAACTTAAAAAATAAATTAAAAAATCCAAAAAATTAATTAAAACTGGATGTTTCCGAAAATTGTCCACATAAAACAGCTCCACATGCAAAATATTTAAACACTGGACAAGGTCATCACGAAGCTGTTTTAAATACTATAATCGACGATATTGCAGATTTAAAAGCAAGTTTAATTAAGTTGCGAGCAGGTGTTGCGAAATATCGGGAAGAAATATCCGCTACTTTATTAGCCATAAAAGAAGAAAATCAAAAATTAGTACTTTTAATCACAAACGAGATCCAACATCTTGGAGCAACAACTAGTCTAAACCCTCAAACCAAAAAGCCTGTCGGTTTTTTTCTTATAAGTATCCATTCCAAAACGAAAATCCACAAAAGAAATTTTCAGTACCAAGTTTAACTAAAAAACTCGAAACAAAGAAGCAGAAGAAGAGCTAGAAAATCAAGGAGACGCATGATATGTCTGACAAAAAAATGAGTGCTTTAAGTAGTGACGAATCTGGTTACTTCAATGATGAAGAAGAAATGTATCAGCAAATAGGCTTAATTAAACTAAAAGACCTAGAGACTATACCCTTAAGTGAAGTTAAGAGAAAACTAGATAAAAAGATGGGAAAAAGAGTTGTAGATGTTAATGAAGTAGAAGAAGAAATAATCCCAGAACAAGAAGTTAACAAGGCCACTAGATCTTGTTATAGAGAATATGAACAAGGGTCCACGAGTCAACAAAAAGCTAGCCTAAGACCCAAGGAGTTTTTAGAAAAAACAACTAAGTTTGGAGTTAGAATTATGTCAAACCATAGACCTAATAAAAGAAACCTTAAGGGCAGTAGAACCACCAGATATTATGTTTAGACAATTCTGCAAAGTCTTAGAATATGAATTTATTGGAGACAAAGATGATAAAGTTAAAAAACTAATCGAATGGAAAAGAAAATTAAATACTCTTGAAATTTGTAATATGAGATATTTAGAAAATTATGTTTTAGAATTTGAGTATTATTACTATAAGGTGGGAGAAAATGTAGTTAATCTCCAAATGTTATTCGATAAACTCCCTAAACCCATAAATGAAGAACTTAGTGAAGGGTATTGACAAGGCTTATTTCCTAAGGTCGTTATTATAAGCTTATCAAGTTAAATCCGAACTTAATACTAACCAATGTATAGTGATTAAGTAAGGGTCGAACCCAAGGGAGTTGAACAAGTTTCTATTCAATTTTAGTTATTGATTTGGTAACAAAGGGGGAGGGGGAATTTGGATTGTTTAAAACAAGACAAAGACAATTATAATGTTGGTGAAAACAAGATTGATTTAAGAACTACACTAGGTAGGATCTTAGCATACATATAAATTGGTTGGTTCTTTTTAGAAGTATTCAATATTTGTTCTCATCTTGATCGTATTTATGCATTAAGCCAACCGGCATTAACACAACTTAACTAGTTTATTAATCCGTAAACCTACAAGATTAAACCACTAATTAGCATTCTACCAAAGATAAAGAGATACATAAAAGATAAACAACCCGTTAATCTTATTATGTAGTTAAATTCCTTTCCCTTAAATAATCACAACCAGCTTTTACCTAAGGGTTTGCTACTAGATTAAGGACCCGAACCCGGAATCAATTAATCCTAGCCTTTTGCATGCAATTATACAACTTAGGTGATCAAACTAAGTAGAAAATAAACATGCAAACTAAGTTAAATACAAGGAATATAACACAAAATATATTGAATAAAACTTCTATTTAAAAAGAACTTACAACCACTTTATAATACAGCTTCAATCCACCCAATGTAGCCAAGGGAGTTTAGAAACTCATTACAAAGAACACTATGAATATAGAGGTTTTTGTGTGGAAAATGAGATGAAAATACCTATAGCCAAGGGCTCTATTTATACTACAAAATGCATTAAAAAGGAGTAAAGAGGCTGTGCTAACAGCCACCATTAAGGGTGAATTAAAGTGGTTGCAGACAGCCACAATAATGTCCTTAAAGTCGTCGAAAACAGCCGAGTAAAAGCCTCTGACGCTAACCCGCACCCGCGGCCAAGGGCGCCGCGGGGGCGGTTTAGGCAAAAACGTTCCAACTTCTTCTTGGCCGCGGGGCGGCTCGTCATACCCGCGGGGGCGGGTCCTTGAATGCTCTTGAAACGTCTGACTCTTTAACTTCGTAACGCTTCTGGTGAGAATCCGCAGGGGCGGCCCAGAGTTACCGCGGGGGCGGTGACACTGGATCTTCGGCTTCACAAGGCCGCTGGCATGGCCGCAGGCAAGGGCGCTGGGGCGCCGTCTTCGCTTCGTCAGGCTGGGTCACCGCAGGGGCGGACAGGGTTGGCCGCGGGGGCGGTGACATGTCTCTTCATGGCCGCGGGCGAAGACGCGGCTGCGGCTCTCGGTGGTGGTCTTCATGGTTGACACCGCAGGGGCGGACTAGAGAGTCCGCGGGGGCGGTGACAGGCTTGTCTTGGCCGCGGGCATTGACGCAGGCAGCGGCACTCATCTGTGTTGTCACCGCGGGGGCGGACAGAGGATGCCGCGGGGGCGGTGTGCACCAGAATCTGAACTTCGATGATTTTCTTCAACTCCTAAGTATTGCTAATACCTTCTTTTGCTTCAATTTGAATCTTTTATCTGGATCACAGTATTAACAATATAAACTGACTCAAAAACATAAAAATGACTCTAAAAGCTACCTAAAATGATAGTGATTCCATCACCTATCAAACTCCCCCATACTTAGACTCTTTACTCGTCCCGAGTAAACAACACATCAAACAATTCAGCTTACAAGCCTCAGGAAGTATGGCGTAGTATAAAAGATGAGGAACAAAAGAGGAAAAAAATAAGCAAAGAAAATGAGAGAAAAGAAAAAGAAAAGAGAAGGAAATATGAGAAAATGTGAGAAAAACTACCATCCTTATTGCTCCAAGAGTGACCTACCCGGACATCCTCCTTATGACTCCCCTTCTTATGTCGCCAACGCCGGAAGGAGAACCTACACTCGATATCGCTCATTTTGCAAAGGAGCCCTTTCGGGTTTTCACCTTGCCACTCTTCTTTTTTCATTGATGATCTCACTAAAAGTGTCACCTCCCTCAAGTCCAATTTTGCACCAACCTAGAGTTGGTCGGACTACCTTCTTTTTACCTAAACCGCCCTTTCGGGTTTTCGGTTTATCCAAGGATTTCCTTGCCTTTTCTCAATTCTTTTGGCTTTTTCTCTCTTTATTTTTTTTTTCCTTTGAAATGAATTACAAAGCTGAATTTAAATCAAATTCAAATGACTAGAAAAATTAAACAAACTCAAAAAAAACATACATGATAAATACCCTCCCCCATACTTGAAGAACGCTTTGCCCTCAAAGTGTGAAAATGAAAGCAAAGATAATAAATGGAGAAGGGCAAGAGATGTGGCTCACTAGTGGGATGGTCCGGCTGGACCATCCGGACCGTGCTCCGGAGGATACGGGAAGTGGCTGAAAAAGTGCTCCTGACGCTGGTACAAGCCGTCAAGGCGGGCCTGCTGTGCGTCCATCCTCGCCGCGTAAGAGGTCTCAAAGTTGGCTTGCCAAGCCAACTGCTGAGCCTCCATCCTCCTCTCAAAATCTACCTGCCACGCCTGCTGCTGCTCGAGCATAGTCGTCTGGTAGCCGGTCTGCCACTGCTGATGCTGCGTGAACGAGGCGGCGCAGGGAAGGTGTGGCTGGGTGGCGTTGGGGCGTGAGAGTGAGGGAGAGTGAGGGTGTTGAGAGAGGGAAATGTGAGGAGGAGTGAGAAAAGTGAGTGGGTCAGGGATTTAAAATCCCGATCCTATATATTTTTTTTTTCTTTTTTGGGTTTTACCGCAGGGGCGGTGACTTGTCACCGCGGGGGCGGTGACAAGGGAAGTGGAGACGCAGGCCCAGCGCTGGGTGCGGCGCTGGTAGTGCTCGTTCAAGGAAAAACCGCGGGAGCGGGGGTCTGTCACCGCGGGGGCGGTGACAGCGTGGTGCTTCTGTTGGCAAGGCCGCTGGGGGCGGGCTTGGAGCGCTGGTTCACCGCGGGGGTGGTTTCCTTGACAGAACGTCAGAACCTCCTCTTCTCTTATTTTCTCGGGTTGCCTCCCGAGCAGCGCCTTTGTTTTACGTCGTTGGCTCGACGTAAGGCCTCTGATCATGCCTCAATGACCTCTCCCGGATCAATTGCTTGATATGGAGAGCTCGTTCCTTCGTTTCCGTTCATGATGCGAGCGTTTCTCTTCTCTCCAAAATCTTCTTTGCTCGTCTCAGTTGGAGGATTTCGCATTCCGTGCTGAGCCTCCTGCAAGATGGGAACAGCAAGCTCGTGGCTTGGGTTTAGTAGAGTGGGCCCAATGGCCAATTTATCTTTTCCGTTTGTTTTGTTGTAGTCATCTTGCAAATCCACTTTTAAAGCCATCTTCTCATGCTTTTCCTTATAATTAGCATTGTCATTATAGGAAGAATTTTCTATTGGCATATCATGAATGGAACACAAAGAAGGAGTACTAATGGGTTGTTCAAGAGATGCAAATAAATTGAATTCAATAACCTCATCGTTAAACTCCATTGTAAGTTTTCCATCAACATAGTCAATTTTTGTTTTAGCCGTTATTAGAAAAGGTCTTCCTAACATGATGGTATGCATGCTATTTTCCATATCAATAACAAAGAAATCAGGCGGGAAGATTAACTTATCAATTTTTATAAGGACATCTTCAATTATGCCCTTAGGGTGGATATTAGATCCGTCAGCTAGTTGTACTATGGTCCGTGTTTCATGCAAAGATCCTAAGCCTAAAGATTTATAAATGGAATAAGGCAGGACATTTATAGAAGCACCCAAATCAAGCATAGCTTTGTCAAAGCGAGTATCGCCTATGACACAAGGAACACTTACCATACCCGGATCGCTACGTTTTTCCGGCATTTGGGTTTGGAAAACGGCGGACACGTGCTCCCTCTCACTCCCCTTCTGTTTTCCCTTCATCTTTTGCTTCGTCTTGATGGTACAAAGTTCCTTCAAGAATCGAGCATACTTAGGCACACTTTTCACGAGTGTAAGGAGAGGAATATTGACCTCACACTTTGAGAAGGTCTCAAAGAGTTCTTTGTCCTCTATCACCCTTCTCTCCTTGAGGGCCTCGGGGAAGGGTGTTGGTGGTTTTTCAGCATAGAGGGGTGAGAAGTTTGGACGGACGTAAGGATCCTCCTC
This sequence comes from Fagopyrum tataricum, assembly GCA_002319775.1. NCBI lineage: Eukaryota > Viridiplantae > Streptophyta > Magnoliopsida > Caryophyllales > Polygonaceae > Fagopyrum > Fagopyrum tataricum. The sequence goes on along the minus strand of CM008281.1, from coordinate 21,013,173 downwards.
CACAGAACTTTCTGTGTTGTTGGCCGCAGGGGCGGTGGGGCTGAGCCGCGGGGGCGGGTCATCCAGCCGCAGGGCGGTGCATTCAGCCGCGGGGGCGGGTTACCAACAGAAGGTTGGTTAGCCGTCCCTAGTTCCTCATTCCTCTCGATGATCTTCCCACTCCTGAGGGTAATGGCACATAAGCTATCCTTGGGGTTCACAACAGTCTGAGAAGGTAGATTCCCCGAGGTTCGGGCTTCGATCCTCGTAATTGCCTCCGCCATTTGCCCCACTTGCTTCTCAAGATTCTTGATGCTTGACTCCGTGGTTTGGACATGAGTAGCAAAATGTTTAGTTAAAACTTGTAGCATACTTTCAGTGGATGGGGACATACCTTGGCGGGGCTGTTGTTGTTGTCGGTTTTGTTGGTCCCTCCATTGCGAGTTTTGTTGATCACGCCAACCCAACATGTAATTTTGAGCATATGGGTTGTCCCGTTGGCGTTGCTGCTGTTGTCCATATCCTATGGCATTCACCTCAGCCGCGGAGTCATCTTGGACTTGTGGGCACAAGTCCGTGGGGTGGAAAGGATCCGCACATACTCCACAAGCCTTGAGTTGTTGTGGAGTCCCCATCAAGGTAAGCCTTTTCACCATTTCCTTTAGCTTGGCAATCTCCGTGGATATCTCAGGTTGGCCGGGGTGTATAGCATGTACCCCTTTTTTGGTAGAAGTCCTACCAAAGTTTCTTGTTCCCTCTGCCAATTCCTGAATTTTGTCCAAAGCTAGCTCGAGGGTGGAGTTTAGAATGTTTCCTCCACAAGCGGCGTCCACGATCCTCCTCTCATTGTCTAGTAAGCCATTGTACAAGTACAAGACTAGATCTTGGGTAGAATACCCATGGAAAGGACAGCTGGATCTCAATCTCGCGAAGCGTTCGAAGTACTCATAAAGAGTTTCGTCCGCCTCTTGCTCGATGTTGTTTATCGCCTTCTTCAAGCTATTGGCCTTCTTTGCGGGGAAGTACTTCTCCAAAAAGGCCTTGTGGAGGTTGTCCCATGAATCGATACTACCGGATGGAAGGTGGTAGTACCAATCATCCGCCGCATCCTTGAGGGTAAAGCCGAAAGCACGCATCTTGATTTGCTCTTCGGTCACGTTTGCCGGCTTCATGCTCATGCAAACGGTGTGGAATTTGCCAAGATGCTTGATTGGGTCTTCCCCACTTAGTCCATGGAAGGATGGGAGTAAGTGGATCAAGCCCGGGTTGAGCTCGAAGTTGACCCCTTCTCCAATTGCCGGTATGGTTACCGCAAGAGGGTGTTGAGTCAAATCTGGCTGCGTGAGTTGTCGGAGTGTTCGGTTCGCCATTTCTTCTTCGTTCCGACGTTGCCTTCTTTGCCGATTGTAGGTTCTCTCGATTTCTGGATCAAAAGAGGCAAATTCAAAGTTAGTAGCACGGGTTTGAACCATAAAAATGGTCCAAACCAAAAATCAATAATCAAAAGTACAATAAAAACTTAAATAAAACTCCCCGGCAACGGCGCCAAATTTGACAAGGCTTATTTCCTAAGGTCGTTATTATAAGCTTATCAAGTTAAATCCGAACTTAATACTAACCAATGTATAGTGATTAAGTAAGGGTCGAACCCAAGGGAGTTGAACAAGTTTCTATTCAATTTTAGTTATTGATTTGGTAACAAAGGGGGGGGGGGGGGATTTGGATTGTTTAAAACAAGACAAAGACAATTATAATGTTGGTGAAAACAAGATTGATTTAAGAACTACACTAGGTAGGATCTTAGCATACATATAAATTGGTTGGTTCTTTTTAGAAGTATTCAATATTTGTTCTCATCTTGATCGTATTTATGCATTAAGCCAACCGGCATTAACACAACTTAACTAGTTTATTAATCCGTAAACCTACAAGATTAAACCACTAATTAGCATTCTACCAAAGATAAAGAGATACATAAAAGATAAACAACCCGTTAATCTTATTATGTAGTTAAATTCATTTCCCTTAAATAATCACAACCAGCTTTTACCTAAGGGTTTGCTACTAGATTAAGGACCCGAACCCGGAATCAATTAATCCTAGCCTTTTGCATGCAATTATACAACTTAGGTGATCAAACTAAGTAGAAAATAAACATGCAAACTAAGCTAAATACAAGGAATATAACACAAAATATATTGAATAAAACTTCTATTTAAAAAGAACTTACAACCACTTTATAATACAGCTTCAATCCACCCAATGTAGCCAAGGGAGTTTAGAAACTCATTACAAAGAACACTATGAATATAGAGGTTTTTGTGTGGAAAATGAGATGAAAATACCTATAGCTAAGGGCTCTATTTATACTACAAAATGCATTAAAAAGGAGTAAAGAGGCTGTGCTAACAGCCACCATTAAGGGTGAATTAAAGTGGTTGCAGACAGCCACAATAATGTCCTTAAAGTCGTCGAAAACAGCCGAGTAAAAGCCTCTGACGCTAACCCGCACCCGCGGCCAAGGGCGCCGCGGGGGCGGTTTAGGCAAAAACGTTCCAACTTCTTCTTGGCCGCAGGGCGGCTCGTCATACCCGCGGGGGCGGGTCCTTGAATGCTCTTGAAACGTCTGACTCTTTAACTTCGTAACGCTTCTGGTGAGAATCCGCAGGGGCGGCCCAGAGTTACCGCGGGGGCGGTGACACTGGATCTTCGGCTTCACAAGGCCGCTGGCATGGCCGCAGGCAAGGGCGCTGGGGCGCCGTCTTCGCTTCGTCAGGCTGGGTCACCGCAGGGGCGGACAGGGTTGGCCGCGGGGGCGGTGACATGTCTCTTCATGGCCGCAGGCGAAGACGCGGCTGCGGCTCTCGGTGGTGGTCTTCATGGTTGACACCGCAGGGGCGGTGACAGGCTTGTCTTGGCCGCGGGCGTTGACGCAGGCAGCGGCACTCATCTGTGTTGTCACCGCGGGGGCGGACAGAGGATGCCGCGGGGGCGGTGTGCACCAGAATCTGAACTTCGATGATTTTCTTCAACTCCTAAGTATTGCTAATACCTTCTTTTGCTTCAATTTGAATCTTTTATCTGGATCACAGTATTAGCAATATAAACTGACTCAAAAACATAAAAACGACTCTAAAAGCTACCTAAAATGATAGTGATTCCATCACCTATCAGGTATCAAGAATGGATAGAAAAATACAACTCAAGGGACACCCTAGGAAATAGATTAAGATTCATTAGAAGATGGGTTGAGAAAAAGTGTCGAGAAGTTAAGGGAACTCAACATATGAAACGACAATTTCTAAATTGTTGGGATTTGCCTGGAGAATGGGGATGTAACCGAAGAGATAACCAGAAAAACAGTTATGGGAGGAAGTATTATAGAAAGAAAAGCTTTAATAAACAAAGAGGGGGAAAATATCAAAAAAAATATTATAGAAAACCCTTTGTCAAGAAAAAGAAGGTTTTTTAGGAAAGCTTCTTATTGTCTTGAGAAGAAAAAGAGTTGCAAATGTTGCGTATGCGGGGAAATAGATCAATATTGTAAGAGCCTTAGCCTTTGGAGCCACTTTTGGCCTTAACCGCCCCTGCGGGTGAGTGGAGCCGCCCTTGCGGCTAGTGTAGAGATCCGCCCCTGCGGTTTCCTGCGGCTGCAGCCGGCTTTGTTGACCTTTGACCCGTGGTTTACTCTTTCACTTCCTTAACCTAATCCCTTGCTTTGGCTTGCTGAGCATCTTCACTTCCTTTCCCAGCTGCCTTCACGTCCTTCTCCTTCCTCCTTGATCTTCTTCTTGGTTTCCTTAGAATTGGAAAGTGTTTTGGTGTGGCTTTGTGTGTGGTTGATGATGATGATGTTGTATGATGTTGTTGCTGAGCTTGAGAGCTAGTAGAGGTACTGCCTTAGATCAGTTTCGTGCTTAGGCCACAGTTGTGGTATGTCTCCCTTGCTTCTTCTTTCTTTCTTCTTTCTTGTTCTTCCTTCCTTAGCTTAGGATTAGATGTATGGTTCATAGATTGATGTTGGAATGTGTATGTATATGTATGTACTTGGTTTTGGATGATGAAGACGTGATTGGATCACGAGAAGAGCCGAAGAGGAATCGCGGGGTCACATTCTGCACCGTCGCCGCCCCTGCGGCTGGAAGCCGCCGCCCCTGCGGAATCCTTGCCGCAGCGCCCGCGCCTTGCCTGCTCCGTGCCTGCGTTGCCAGCGGCCTTTGTCACCGCGCCCGCGGCTGAGTTCTGCCGCGCCTGCGAGTTGCTTGCTCCGCCCTTGCGTCTCTTGTGTCACGCAGGTGCGTCTTTTCCCGGGTCTACCTAGAGTTAGGTAGATCCTTTCCTTTCCTAGTATGAGCGGTAGTAGCATGCTAGGTATATGTTGAGGATAGATTGTTGATGAGTATGTTTCGTTATGCCTTGTTGCTGGGCAGTGTTGTCCTCCATATTGGAGTGGACCGTGTTTGAGGGTTGATCGAGTAGAGACGACTTCGAAGTTGAGGTAAGTCTGTGGGACTTACTTAGTTGTCATCCCTATATTGGATGTGTGCATGAGTGGTGTGTTGATATGCCCTCGGATGGCGAGGCCATCCGTCTATCCGGCTAAGAGGACCCCGCAAGCGGCATGTCTAGCCATGACATGAAGCTTGCCATTTTGAGTATTTTCTTTAGTTATTTTCCTTTATTAATTATGTAATAAAAGATGGAATATTCTTGTGGAATATTCTCTCTTGATCTTATCATTTAGCTTTTGATCTTATCTTTTAGGTTATCTCTTTTTGGGCTTTTCGTTATGGACTTGTTTGGCCCGTTGGCCCATAAGTAGGGAACACCCTCTATATAAGGACGTGTTGGCCTTTTCTTTGTAAGCATGTCTAATTTGAATCCAAGAATAGTGAAGGGAAATCCTCCTCTTGGTTTAGGCATCACTCTTCTTCCACCTCCTCAAATATCTATCTTGGATCTAGTCTTTGATCCAAAAACTCATACTCGAGGATCCTTTTGAAGGATCAACTATCCCGCTCCACTTCGTGGATGATTCGATCAACCTAGATCGGATCGACCTTACACTTTCGCATCCATTTCTAAAGCCCCATCAACCAAGTTCTATCGTTTGATCTGCCGCGAACGACCAAGATGGAGTAGTTGAAGTTTCTCCTCGATCTAGATCGTCCCCGTTTGTATCATTTGGTATTAGAGCTCGGGATCGAGGTCAAGTTCTTTACTTTGTTCTTGATGGTTCATCATCGTTCTTCATTGTTCTTGAGTTTTCTTTGATTGTTCTTGAATTTTCTTTGAATGTTCTTGAATGTTCTTTGAATGTTCTTGAGCTTTCTTTGAATGTTCTTGAATTTTCTTTGAATTTTCTTGAGTTGTTCTTCATATGTTCATCATCGTTCTTCGCCGTGCGTCATAAATCATCACGATGCATGACGATGATGATCCGTTTGGTTTGTATGGAGAAAAAGTTTCCAAAGTGGTCCCACAACGGTGTTTGAGTCCCCAAGAGAAGTATGACTTAGCCAAGGCGGAAAATGTTGCTTTGAAGCGTGAGCTAGGAATTTTGAAGGCACAACAAAAGTTTGATGCCTTGACCCGAGAAAATGTTGCCTTGAAGCAAGAGTTAGAAGCTTTTAAGGCCCGAGGTCTTGCCCGCAAGATGGCCACCCAACCTAAGTATCACCAAGCGGTGGCACAACCAAGGTGTGAGTTGGTTGTCACCTCTTTGTGTAAGGAAGTCGAAGCCATGGGCAAAGTCATTGAAGAATCCACACCGGCACCTCTACTTCAAGTTGACAATCCATTGAATGTTGAGTCCTTTGAAGAGGGCAAGGAAGAAACCGTCATCGACAAAGTCGAAGCCGTCACCGACAATGGCACTATGATCTTGATGGACAACAAAGTTGAGCCGCCCGTTCCGAGGTTTGTCTTTGTTATGTCAAATTATTTACTTCCAAGCTCACCTTTGCTTCTTGTCGACATGCCCCCAATGTGCACCGTCAATGGTCTTGACGGCATGGTAGACAAGCTCACCGGCGACACTATCCACATGTACTATAAGTATGAGCCGCCCGATCCGGAGTTTGTCATTGTTATATCACCCGGCTTGCCACCCATCAAAGGCTTTGTGCACAACTTCAAGGAGTACCGGTCTATGGTATATTGCTTGCCCATTATAGGGCCGTGATAACTTGCCCTTTCATCCCGCCGGGAGTTTGGGAAGTTCTCTATAGGCAGGCCAGACCTGGTAAACGGTTCGGGCACTCTCCATTCCCTTAGGGTACACGGGGAGGTGTTCCAGGCACCATTCCAGCTGGCTATTGGACCCAGAGACGAGGATTATATATTCTTCGTGTCACTTATGTTTATATGGATATATACACGAGTTGATTGCTGGACTTTATAAAGATAATGAACCGGGTAAATGTGTGATATCATGTTGACGTGTTTAGTAGTCTTTGATGTGTGTTTGTGCTCTGCATCTCTTATATATGTGTATGGTCAGCTAACGGTTCTATACCGTGTTGTAGATCCTTTGCAGGTTAGGAGAACTGTAGAGTGATCCAGAGGGGTGATCTGCTGAGGGCTCCGTACACTGGGTCGTCCTCGTGGGATGTGATCTTTTGACTATGTATATGGTTATGTTTTGTTGTACTCAGCAGTACTTGTATTAACTTTTTTGATATTTATATATATCAGTTTCATGTTTTGTTTTAATCTATTTGTGCCTTGTTGTAGGATCAGTGAAATTGTTGTCAGGCTAGGGTCAGGATCCACTGTGAGATCCTAGCCCAGTAGCACCTCGAGTCCTACGAATTTGGGGTTTTACAAAGTTGGTATCAGAGCCCAGGTTGACAACAATGGCACTAGTAATCTGCGATAAAGGTCGAATAGATAAATAAATAGAACCCGAAAGGGGTTTGACTTTTCAAAAGGTTTTGGTTTTGAAATGAGTACAAAATGTTTTGGGATATCGTGTACGTGAGCCATCGCCCCTCTGAAGATCTCGACAATATAGATATATATAGATATTCTGTTATGATTGATTTGATATATATCTATACATACGGCATATATATATCCTTCTGAGTTAGGTTTACGTCCTCTGCAGATGGTTCAGACTAGAGCCTTACCTGCAGCTGGACGGGGTAGAGGTAGACCTCCTCTTGGTAGAGGACGGGGTAGGATTTCTGCTGTTGATCCACGTGCAACAGAGGAGATCCTAGAGGATGTTGCTGAGAGTGTCGTTCTTGAGACTGGGAATGGCATAGCTGGGAGACAGGGTCCACAGCGAGTCCAGTCAGATGACTCGGATCGTGTCTCCAGGTGCAGATAAGGGAGTACAATGCTTTAACTGCAGTGAGTATGGGCATATGAGATCAGAGTGTACGAGGCAGCAGGTGACTTGCTTCACTTGTGGCAGACCTGGTCACAGAGCTACCTTCTGTAGACGAGGGAGAGCTTCATCAAAGCAGGATTCTTCTCCTGCTAGTGCAGCAGGAGGTGGACAGAGGCCACCTCAGCAGCAGCAGATGTAGGGACAGCAGAGAGTTCCAGATCACCCTACGACTCAGGGATCTGCTCCTGAGCCGAGTAGAGGCAGAGGTCGTGGTGGGAGCACCACTGACACCCGAGACCCTCAGGGCCGAGTCTTTGAGCTGAGGAGTGTAGATGAGCCAGCTGCACCGACTGCTAAAGGTACCATTCTGATTCATGGTTTACCTGTTAGAGTGTTATTTGATATTGGTGCTACGCACTCTTTTATTTCTGATGCATGTGTAGAGCGTCTGAGTCTAGATACGGTTGAGGGGATGCCCTTTATTATAGGGTTACCCGATGGTGGTAGGGTCAGAGGTACCCGTGAGATTCATGGTTGTCCCATTTATGTAGGGACTACTAGTTGACTTCTTTGTCATGCCGTTAGAGCATGAGGAAGTCATACTAGGTATGGATTGGATGGATAGACATTCTTCCGTTTTAGATGTAGGTAGGAGGACTGTTACCCTCTCTACCGAATTAGGAAAGATAGAGGTTTTCCGAGGTTGGGACCGTGGAAAATCAGGTATGGTTATCAGTGCGATACGGGCAGCTAGACTGATTGCACAAGGATGTGAGACCTTCTGGTGTTATGCCATGAAGGAGGGGGAGAGTCCAGCATTAGAGGACATCCTAGTGGTATGTGAGTTTACTGATGTGTTTGTTGAGCCGTCCAGTTTGCCGCCTCAGAGGAGTGTGGAATTTGGCATTGAGTTAGAGCCTAGTACGAGACCGATCTCGAAGGCCCCATATCGGATGGCGCCTGTTGAGATGCTGGAACTGAAGAAGCAACTCGAGGAGTTGGCTGAGAAGGGCTTCATTCGTCCTAGTGTATCTCCATGGGAAGCACTTGTCCTCTTCGTACGGAAGAAGGACGGATCGTTGAGACTGTGTATTGATTACAAAGAGCTGAACAAGGTGACCATCAAGAACAAGTATCCATTTCCGCGTATTGATGACTTGTTAGATCAGCTCCAGGGAGCGACAGTGTTCTCTAGGATTGACCTGCGCTCAGGATATCACCAGCTGAGGGTGAGAGAGCAGGATGTGCACAGGACAACATTCCGGACCAGATATGGACACTACGAGTTTGTAGTGATGCCATTTGGACTTACGAATGCCCCAGCAGTTTTTATGGAGTTGATGAACAGCATCTTCATCGACTTCCTGGATCAGTTTGTTGTGGTCTTCATAGATGATATTCTGGTATACTCTCGTAGTAGAGAGGAGCATGCAGGACAGCTGAGGACTGTGTTGCAGGTTTTACGGGATAGAGAACTTTATGCTAAGTTTTCTAAGTGCGAGTTTTGGATGCCAGAGGTAGCATTCTTGGGTCACATTGTATCCGCCGAGGGGATCAAGGTTGATCCGGCGAAGATAAAGGCAGTAGCAGCATGGACTACACCGACGAACGTCAAGGAAGTACGTAGCTTCCTTGGCCTAACCGGTTATTATAGACGCTTTGTGGAGGGATTTTCTTTAATTGCCCGTCCACTGACGAGTCTGCTGAGGAAGACTACCAGATTTGTGTGGTCTGATCAGTGTATGTAGAGTTTTGAGGAGCTGAAGAGACGTCTGACTTCTGCTCCTGTTTTGGCACAGCCAGAGGGTACAAAGGATTTTATGGTATACAGTGATGCATCCAAGCTAGGCTTGGGATGTGTGTTGATGCAGCGGGGCAGAGTGATTGCATATGCGTCTAGACAGCTGAAGACGTATGAGGAGAACTACCCGACTCATGATTTGGAGTTGGCAGCGGTAGTTCATGCACTGAAGATCCGGAGACATTACCTGTATGGTGTTACATGGCAAATCTTCACAGACCATCAGAGTCTGAAGTACATTTTCACGCAGCGGGAATTTAATAACCGCCAGCGTAGGTGGCTTGAGCTGATCAAGGATTTTGATCTGGAGATTCTGTATCATCCGGGGAAGGCGAACGTTGTCGCCGACGCCCTGAGTAGGAAGACGCCTCGAGAGCAGGCGATTGCGAGGCTGACAGTTCAGCATCAGTTGCAGAGAGATCTGATCTGGTTAGAGTTGGACATCCAGTTCCCTGATGACGATGCCCAGCTGCGTACTTTAGAGGTTCTTCTTGATCTGTTGGGTGAGATCCAACAGAAGCAGGAGACCTACCCGACACTGACGAGGATACGAGATAGGATGTCTCGGGATGAGGCACCACAGTTCCTGCTAGGAGCAGATGAAGTTTTGAGACGCCGCGGTCACGTCTGTGTACCTGCTGATACAGAGCTGAAACAGAGGATTTTACAGGAGGCTCATTGTACACCTTACTCTGTACATCCAGGTAAGAGTAAGATGTATCAGGATCTAAGACGTCTATATTGGTGGGGAGGGCTAAAGCCCGATGTGGCCAGATTTGTGGCATAGTGTGCGACCTGCCAACAGGTCAAGATAGAGCATTGTAGACCTGGAGGTGAGCTCCATCCACTTCCTGTTCCATAGAGGAAGTGGGAGGACGTCACCATGGACTTTTGTGACTGGACTGAAACTGAGCCGGAGTTTTGATGCTATCTGGGTCATAGTGGACAGATTGACGAAGACGGCACGTTTCATTCCTATTAGGGAGACGTGGCCGGTGAGCAGATTAGCTGAGGAGTACACTAGGCAGATAGTGAGAATCCATGGGTACCGAGGACGATCGTCTCAGACAGAGATGGACGATTTACCTCGAGGTTCTGGCAGCAGATTCAGACTGCCATGGGGACGAGTTTACACTTTACGACTGCGTTCCATCCTCAGACAGATGGTCAGTCAGAGAGGACCATTCAGACCCTAGAGGATATGTTGCGAGCTTGTGTGTTGGATTGGGGACAAGTGTGGACGGATCATCTCCCACTAGTTGAGTTCTCATACAACAACAGCTGGCATGCATCTATTGGGATGGCCCCATATGAAGCACTGTATGGACAAAGATGCCGTACTCCGTTATGTTGGGATGAGCAGGGCAGTGTTAGTGGTTTGACACCTAATCAGATTCAGGATGATGTGGCTCGAGTAGCACTGATTCGAGAGCGGATGTTGACTGCCTAGAGCCGTCAGAAGTCGTGTGCTGATAGGAGGCGTAGACCTCTAGAGTTCAGAGTTGGAGCTCATGTGTGGCTGAGAGTGTCCCCGACACGAGGTGTTAGGCGTTTTGGCATTAAGGGGAATTTGAGCCCCCGATATGTCGGACCGTTCGAGATTTTGGATCGGGTTGGGAGCGCAACCTACAGGTTGGCTTTGCCGCCGAGATTAGAGGGTGTTCACCCTGTGTTTCACGTGTCTCAGCTGAGGGAGTATATACCAGATCCGAGACACATCGTGAGTTATGATGATTTGGTGGTTGAGCCGGACCACACTTTTGTTGAGCATCCGATTGCAGTCCTAGAACGAGGTATGAGACACCTGCGTTCGAAATATATACCTATGCTGAGGATACAGTGGTCGAGACGAGGACCTGATGAGGCTACATGGGAGACTGAGGATAGTATCCAGAGGAACTATCCAGAGTTCTATGCCGAGATAGATATACTTGTAGGATCTACGAGTAGATCTTAGTACTATCTTGGTGAGTGTTTGCTTATGTGCTTATATGCCATGTTGTGTTTATTTTCGTACTAGCTTGATATGATGTGTGATCTTATTAGATCCTGTTGTGCTAGTGGGATTGTTTATAGCTAGAGATGTTTTCCTCCATGCCCGTGGTTATGTTGATGTTCTGGCTAGAGATGGTTTTCCTCTATGCCCTGGATAGTGTTTTGTTGCTGGAGTTGATGGTTTCCTCCACGCTTATGTTGAGGTTATAGAGAGGGTTGTACCTCGGTTTGTGAGTCCAAGAGGTTTGAGGATGTTACAAGTTTCGGGACGAAACTTGTTTTTAGGGGGGTGAGGTGTAAGAGCCTTAGCCTTTGGAGCCACTTTTGGCCTTAGCCGCCACTGCGGGTGAGTGGAGCCGCCCCTGCGGCTAGTGTAGAGATCCGCCCCTGCGGCTCAGGGAACCGCCCCTGCGGTTTCCTGCGGCTGCAGCCGGCTTTGTTGACCTTTGACCCGTGCTTTACTCTTTCACTTCCTTAACCTAATCCCTTGCTTTGGCTTGCTGAGCATCTTCACTTCCTTTCCTAGCTGCCTTCATGTCCTTCTCCTTCCTCCTTGATCTTCTTCTTGGTTTCCTTCGAATTGAAAAGTGTTTCGGTGTGGCTTTGTGTGTGGTTGATGATGATGATGTTGTATGATGTTGTTGCTGAGCTTGAGAGCTAGTAGAGGTACTGCCTTGGATCAGTTTCGTGCTTAGGCCACAACTGTGGTATGTCTCCCTTGCTTCTTCTTTCTTTCTTCTTTTTTGTTCTTCCTTCCTTAGCTTAGGATTAGATGTATGGTTCATAGATTGATGTTGGAATGTGTATGTATATGTATGTACTTGGTTTTGGATGATAAAGACGTGATTTGATCACGAGAAGAGCCGAAGAGAAATCGCGGGGTCACGTTCTGCACCGTCGCCGCCCCCGCGCCTGGAAGCCGCCGCAGCGCCCGCGCCTTGCTTGCGCCATGCCTGCGTTTCCAGCGGCCTTTGTCACCGCGCCCGTGGCTGAGTTCTGCCGCGCCTGCGGGTTGCTTGTTCCGCCTCTGCGTCTCTTGTGTCACGCAGGTCCGTCTTGTCCCGGGTCTACCTAGAGTTAGGTAGATCCTTTCCTTTCCTAGTATGAGAGGTAGTAGCATGCTAGGTATATGTTGAGGATAGATTGTTGATGAGTATGTTTCGTTATGCCTTGTTGTTGGGTAGTGTTGTCCTCCAGATTGGAGTGGACCGTGTTTGAGGGTTGATCGAGTAGAGACGACTTCGAAGTTGACGTAAGTCCGTGGGACTTACATAGTTGTCATCCCTATACTGGATGTGTGCATGAGTGGTGTGTGGTATATGCTTGATAGCATGTGTTATGGTTTATTACCGGTCTATGGTATATTGCTTGCCCATTGTAGGGCCGTGATAACTTGCCCTTTCATCCCGCTGGGAGTCTTGGAGGTTCTCTGTAGGCAGGCCAGACCTGGTAAACGGTTCGGGCACTCTCCATTCCCTTAGGATACACGGGGAGGTGTTCCAGGCACCATTCCAGCTGGCTATTGGACCCAGAGGCGAGGATTATATATTCCTCGTGTCACTTATGTTTATATGGATATATATACGAGTTGATTGCTGGACTTTATAAAGATAATGAACCGGGTAAATGTGTGATATCATGTTGACGTGTTTAGTAGTCTTTGATGTGTGTTTGTGCTCTACATCTCTTATATATGTGTATGGTTAGCTAACGGTTTTATATCGTGTTGTAGATCCTTTGCAGGTTAGGAGAACTGCAGAGTGATCCAGAGGGGTGATCTGCTAAGGGCTCCGTACACTGGGTCGTCCTCGTGGGATGGGATCTTTTGACTATGTATATGGTTATGTTTTGTTGTACTCAGCAGTACTTGTATAAACCTTTTGATATTTATATATATATATATATATATATATATCAGTTTCATGTTTTGTTTTAATTTATTTGTGCCTTGTTGTAGGATCAGTGAAATTGTTGTCAGGCTAGGGTCAGGATCCATTGTGAGATCCTATCCCAGTAGCACCTCGAGTCCTACAAATTTGGGGTGTTACAATTATGCTAATGAATGCAAAAACAGAAAGAATAATAAACTAGCTGAAGTTCTAGGGAGCTTAGATTATATTGAAATAACAGAAGAAGAGACTCTTGAACTAGCCTTAAATAATAATAAGGGAATTGTTGAAGTAGTGGAAGAAGATGAGGAATCTGAAAGTTCAAATTATGAGGAAGTGTGTGAAATGATGCAAGGAGAAGAAAGTGAAGCTCAAAGGAAAATGGAAGAAATGTTTTCTCTAGAAGAAACAACTACTCTAGCCTAATTGAAAGAAGCTGATTCTTCCATTGACAAAGAGCAATTGAAGAAAATGCATAAATCAGGGATAGAATTCCCGATTATAGCTAAAGAACAGTTCTTCAAAAGAACATTAATTCCATTTGTCACAAAAATCGTATGTGAAGAAATGTATGGAGATATCGTAGTCAAAAATAACGAAAATCAAGCAACTGAAATAAACCTAATCAATTGAAAAAATATTCAAAAACACAACAAAGACAAAAAATATAAGTACATTTTTGTTTGTGTAGTTTAGGTCATCATTACTCCATTACAAGACTTTGGTAAGAATGTGCATTGCATTAATTTTGTTTGTGACACTAGACACATAAAATTTAGTGATCAAACTATTAGTGGAGTAATATGCAATCTAAGTCAAGGACCGGTATCTTGGGTGTGTAGACCAAATTATTATGTAAGCCTTGAAGACCAGTTTGCACATAAATTCTTAGCATTAAAATTGCTAACCGAAGGAATTAGTATGCACAAAGGAACTTGTCCTTTACAACTAAAATGGAAGGTCGTTTATAAGATGGAAAATACTACAAACCCACCTGATAGAACTCGAATGGTAGAGGCAAATAAATATGAAGTAGTTGGTCCAGGACAAAAAGCAGTACCAGTTAAAGTAAGGCCAGACCAAATAAGTTTAAAGACGGTGTGGATCAATGCCTTCAAAAATCCTTCTGCACCTAACCAGGGAAGAATTTTAACTATTCATGAAGAAGGAAGAATATATTCATACAAATTCTCACCCACCTTCAATCAATAGAAGTCTTTCCAGGAGTCAGAATTATAGGCGTAGTCCTAATTTCAATTTGCCTCCACAAAACCAAGTAAGTCTTCCAACTAGAGATTCTAGAGAGGAACCTTCCTTTAAAGTAGATGATGAAATTGTCAGTTTATTAGCAGCCTTAAATAGAAAATTAGAAGCTAATAATTTGGGAAGAACTATTAGAGAACCTGCTAGACATAGTATAGATCTGGGAAGCATTGGATCTAACTATAGACCAAATCTAGAAGGACCAGGAACTAGTAGTCAAATCAATATACCTCAACCACAAGGAGAAGCTTCAAGCTCTAAAAGGTTAATAGGCTATAAAGCGAAAATAATTAGTCAACCTGTCTTTGAGGATGATGAAGAGCTTAATTTACAAATAGAAGTATGCTTAAGGATTACTAATCCAAATAGCATCTACATTCCTATCATCATATGCATCAAAGGATTTAGTAATTATGATTTATGTGCATTTATTGATAGTGGTTGTTCTGTTTGCTTTGGAAAAAAAATTTATTTCCTGCATTCATGTGGAAAAGGGCATCTAAACCAATTCAGGTTAGGATAGCTGATAATAGCATCATGACACATTCTGAAGTTATTTAAGATTTACCCATCATGTTAGGAGGCTATCCATGTTTAATTCCTATAATTTGGGCTACAGAGCAAACATCACATGACATGATAATAGGAAATAACTTCCAAAGACTATATTCTCCATGCACTTAAAGTTTAGATGAAATGATATTTACTATTAATGGAGAAAAAGCTCAGGTAAAAAAGATGAAAGAAGCCTACACTCATCAAAACATTGAATTTACGCGCAGTAAGCAGAATTTGCACTTGCTCTAAATGAAATAACTCTTAAAGAACAAATCTTAGATCAACAGAATGAATTGTGCAAAGAGTTATATTCTGAGAATCCTTTAAAATTTTAGGACAAGGATAAATCATTTGCTACAATAGAGTTAAAAGAACCAAAGACGGTCATTAGAGTTAAGCAGATGGTTTATACCTATAAAGACCAACAAGAATTTAAGGTACAAATAGATGAATTACTTAAGAAAAATCTGATTAGAGAAAGTAAGAGTCCTCATTCTAGTCCTGCATTTATGGTTAGAAATCATGCTGGAAAAAAAAGAGGTAAAGCTAGAATGGTGATCAACTATAAAAAGTTGAACGATAATATTGTCTTTGATGGCTATTATATCCCTAATAAATCAGTCTTATTTAATAGAATCCAAGGAGCCACTTGGTTCTCTAAAATGGACTGCAAAAGTGGATATTGGCAAGTTCAGATGGATAAAGATAGTATTCCATTAACAGCATTTAGTGCACTCCAAGGACATTATGAATGGTTAGTTATGTCATTTGGACTAAAAAATGCACCTCAGATATTTCAAAGGAGAATGGATAAGATATATGAAAGCCTAAAACATTATTGTTGGTTTATATAGATGATATCCTAATTTTCTCTAAAACACTAGAACAACACAGGCATGGCCTTAAGGTTGTAACGCAGGAATGCATAAATCATGGCATCATCTTAGGACAAAAGAAGTGTATCTACGCAGAACAAGAAATATAGTTTATTGGGTTAAAAATAAAAGGTGGAGAAATAGTATTGCAAGAACATGTTCTAGAAAAGATAGAAAAATTTCCAGATAAAATAGAAGATAGAAAGCAACTACAGAGGTTTCTAGGATGTCTCACATATGCTTCAGACTTTATCAAGGATTTAGTTAAGCTTAGAAAACCTCTACAAGTTAAGCTTAAAAAGGAACAAACTTGGACTTGGACCAATCTAGACACTCAGATAGGTCAAGAAAAAACGTTGTAAGAAGTTACCAGTATTAACCTTACCCAATTTGGATGATGATCTAGTACTTGAAACTGATGCAAGTAACTATCATTGGGGAGCTATCCTAAAAATAAAAAAAGATAATAAACTCTGGAGGTATAGTAGTGGAAGTTTCAATAAAGCAGAATGCAATTACACCATTATGGAGAAAGAAATACTTGCTATCCTAAAAGGGATAGATAAATTTATAATTTTTCTTGCTCCAAAACATTTCACTATCAGAACTGATTGCAGAGGAATATTAGGTTTGTTCGTAATAATCTGAGTAACATGAAAGCGCAAGGGAGGCTCCTACGTTGGCAACTCACACTTAATCAATATTCCTTTGACATTGAACATGTGCAGGAATCAAAGAACTCTCTGGTAGATAGCCTAACTCGAGAGCTTGCGTATGAGTCTTCCCAAGCAATCGATGGCATCTTCCAGCAGGCCGAAAAGAAAAACTATAATTGGAAAACTATATCGGTCCCCATGGACGACAGTCGAAAAAGACGAGTTAGACGAAATGGTACCGTCTGCCCTCTTAATGCCAATAGAGGAGGCAGACAAGCAAAAATATAAAGAAGATACTGATTTTCATCTAAGATGAGTTTCTCCTCTTAGTTATTACTATGTTAATCTTATGCAAAAAATTTCAGAAAAAAAGATCTCGAAATGGTATGATCTTATCCTGCGACAGAATGACCCGGAGAATTTTGGAGCTAGAGATAGTTAAGTTCATGCTTTGCCTTCCTTTTGATGTTTAAGAAAAGATGAGAGGCTACTGGAAGTACAAAGAGTTTCCTAGCTGGTATACTTATGTGATGAGCGGTACTAAATGTCCATACTATGATATTTACCATGGATGAAGCACCTGTCAAACGGATTCAATAGATCTGGGATGAAGGCATTAAGTTTACCATCAAACCCAACTAGAGAAGAAGACACTCTATATGCTTGGGATTATGGGATGTGTCACGGTCTATTCGGAGGCCTTCTAACACCGTGGAGTCCACTTAGAAAGCATTTTAAAAAATTTTAAAACTATGTCTTCAACAAGGCCAAGAAATGGGAAGGATCTGGGAACCTATTGTATTAAATTCACCCAGCAGCTATGGAGGTTGAAAGAGGAAGATCTAGGGCACCACATTACTTAATCATATTCAGAACAATTACAGATCAGTTCTCTCAAGATCCAATCTTTGTAACTCAACCTACCATTAAAGATCATATCCAAGTTAGAGAACCGGGTTTTTCTACATCTATGAATATATCAAGGAACACATGAAAGATAAGAACAATATTATATTCAAGATTTGTTTTACTACGGTGGTAATTCCTGAAATTTTACGACCATATTCTCAGAAGCCATCGAGTCCTCATATTCAATTTCAGACTACATAAATGACTTAGAGTTGGGAAAATTCATGACTTCAGAATGTCAAGATGCTTTTACGACACCCTGTTAAGTTGGGATGAAGATGTAAGAGCCTTAGTCTTTTGGATCTAGTTTTTACCTTAGCCGCCCTCGCGGGCTTGTGTGCCGCCCCAACGGGTTTCCGCTCCCGTGGCCCAGGGAACCGCCCCCGCGGTTTCCTGCGGCTGTAGCCGGTTTTGTTGACCGGTTGACTCGTGCTTTACTCTCTTCCTTACTTCTTTCGTCTTACCTTGCTGAGCAAGGGTTCCATTTCATTTCCTTTCCCAACCAATTCACGTCCTTCTTGCTTCCTTCTCCTTCCTTCTTGATCTTGTGCTTGGTTTCCTCTTGGTTTGGAAGAGGTTTTGTGTGGCCTTGTGAGGTTGATGTTGTATGATGTTATTGCTGAGTTTGGGAGCCAACTGAGGCAGTGTTGGTGATCTTTTCCTGGCCTAGGACCACAAGTGTGGTAAGCTTCTTGCTTCTCCTTCTTTTCTTGTTTCTTGTTCTTCTTCCCTAGCTTAGGATTAGATGAATGGATCATAGATTGATGTTGGAATATGTATGTATATGTATGTACTTGGGTGTGGAATGGAGAAGACGTAATTTGATCACGTGAAGAGCCGAAGAAGAGTCGTGGGATCACATTCTGCATTGTCGCCGCCCCCGCATCTGGAAGCCGCCGCCCCTGCGGAAGCCGTGCCACAACGCCTGCGCCGTGCCTGCGTCGCCTGCGGCCTTTGTCACCACGCCTGCGGCTGAATCTTGCCGCGCCTGCGGGTTGCCTGTTCCGCCCCTGCATCTTTCCGTCACGCAGGTGCGTCTTGTCCCGGGTCCACCTAGAGTTAGGCAGATCCTTTCCTTTCCTAGTATGAGCGGGTTAGTAGCAATGCTAGGTACGTGTATGAGGTTAGAATGATGATGAGTATGATATCGTTTATGCCGGTTATGGCTTTGAGGTTTATGAGTTAGGATATGATCCTTATGGATCCCTTGGGTCTAGGTGTGACCCCTTTGATGGATATGAGAGTGATATTTTGTTATGCCTTGTTATTAGGCAGTGTTGTCCTCCAGATTGGAGTGGACCAAGTTGAGAGTTGATCGTAGTGAGACTGCTTCTGAGTTTGAGGTAAGTCCATAGGACTTACTTAGCTACCATCCTTATATTGGATATATGCATGAGTGGTGTTTGTTATATGCTTTATAGCATGCGATATGGTTCATTACCGACCTATGTTATATTGACCGCCTATTGTAGTGGTTGTGACAACTTACCTTTCATCCCGTAGTCTGATAAGTTCTCTGTAAGCTAGTTAGTTCTAGTATACGGGAAGGACACTAACCACTCCTTATGGTATAAGGGAAGGTGCGCTGATACCACTCCAGCTAGCTATTGCACGCAGAGGCGAGGATTATATACATACCTCGTGTCACATATTTTCATATGCAGATCTATATACTATTTGAGTGATTGACGTTATAAAGATAATAAACCGGGTAAATGAGTGAAAGCATGATGATGTGTTATGATTCCTAATGTGTTTTTGTGCTCTAGCATCTTCTTATATATGTGTATGGTTAGCTAACGGTTTTATACCGTGTTGTAGATCCTTTGCAGGTTAGGAGAACTGCAGAGTGATCCAGAGGGGTGATCTGCTGAAGACTCCGTACACTGGGGCAATATCGCGGGATATGGGATATTTATGTTGTACGGATTTATATTTTGATTTTGTACTCAGCAGTTACTTTGTATTACCTTTTGATATGTATGTATATATATATATATCAGTTTTATGTTTTGTTTTAATCTATCTGTGCCTTGTTGTAAGATTCAGTGAACTTGTTGTCAGGCTAGGGTCAGGATCCATTGTGAGATCCTAGCCCAGTAGCACCTCGACTCCTACGGATTTGGGGTGTTACAGAAGAAATGCTAAGAACATTTATGCTACCATTAATGAAGATTGCGATAGTGATTACGAAAACAATATTGGAGAAGAAGGAATGTACAATATCAATTATTGCATGGATTAGTCAAAAACATCACCATCACAAGCTTGAAGGAATCTCGTGAGTGGTGTGTCAAAGTCTGTCAGCTTTTTCAGCTTTTTCTTTTCTTTTTTGAATTATTGAACGTTGGCACTGTTAGCCATGTGAGTGAGTCAGAGTCACTAGTGTGTGTCGGGGGTAAAATGGTAATAGAGCAAAGGCATCCAATGCCTCTACGCCTCTATAAATAAACCCCTTGGGAGTCATTGTAAGGCATCGAAAGTCATAGAGTCTAAGAGTGAGAAACACCAAAAACTAGAAAGAGAAAGTGAAACGATTTTGAACTTACAGAGAAGTGGTTCCTCCTCTCTCTCTAAGATCAAAACACTTCGATGGATATTTCTAGCTTGAAGTGTTTGAAGTGAGTCGAGTCTTTAATTTCCAGCGTGCTTGAGTGCTTGTAATCCTCTTTCAAATTCAATAAAAGTTTGTTTTTAAGTCTGGGAAAGCTACTTAATTGAAAGTTATGTTCTGAATAATTTATCTTATTGATTACATTTCCTCCATCCTCATAAAAGAGAGATTTGAGTGAGAGACTACGGTCTGATGTAGAAAATAAAACAGATCTGTGTTGTGCTTAGGCTAAGGTAGTCCTGGTTGAGGATTAGCAACCCTCAGAAAGCCGGAAGCAACAAGAACACCGGAGGTCCAGTGATATTACGTCCAGGTAACGGTCAAAACTCTCTCATTTTAATTTCTTAATCACGGAGCATGGTGGACATGTGATCATATAAAATTTATTATTCATAATACAGTTAGTAGATTATGGTAGCAAGTACCACGTAAAATTATGTCAAAAATTTATAATTTTATAAAAAGTAGGAAAAAAAACAAAAAATTTGAAAAGCAGCCAATAATTTTTAAGTTTTTCACGAGTCAACAAAATTACAATATAATAATACTAAAAAACTTACAATAAATATAAATAATTACTAGTTTGTGGGCGTCTGCTCCGTTGCAGTTTTTTTATAACTATCATCATGAATGTAAATGCCACCGGCGACAACAAATACAAAATATGTGTTAATTTTCGTAATTATGCTGGAAGTTCATGCTATTTCGTATAATTAACCCAATATGTACGATTTTGTTTTCATTTGGGTAAAACTGGTTGTTTACGCCTTACGGGTGTCACGTCGTGACGTTTTAACACGGTTAAACTTCCAATAAGAAAAGCCAAAACCAACGGCATTGTAGCTTTTAGCTTCTTTTATTTTATTTTTATTTTTTATATCTCTTTTTTAAAAACTTCTGTTTCCCCTCCACTGCCCACATTGTTAAATATCAGGTATACAACACATTAAACCAGAGAGAGAAAGAGAGAGGCAAACATTCAATTCCATTTCCAATTCAACAATTTCACATGAAGCTTGCTCTTCCTCTTTAATATCTCCTCGACTTCCTTCATCCACTTCCGTTTTACCATCTCTTCGAATTTCTCCGACAATATAATCATTCTACTGTTGAAAGTTGAAACGACATCGTTTGTCTTCTACTTCTTGATCGGAAATTGAGATCGGAGCAAGAGGATGCCGGTTGAAGGTAGCAGTAATTTGAGCGGGGCGATGATGTTTGCTTCACCGTGCAAAAACATGAGAGGATTGAAGGCTCTGGTTCCGCCTAATTGCACTGCTGCCGATGCTAACAACTATGGCGACAGTGAACTTGCTCTTAGAAAGGCCGAGGAAACTGGTAATTCATTCAATCCATTCATGGAAACTACTTTATATCTTTCTTCTACTTCACAAATTCGCTACGGTTTTCGCTGGTAATTTGAAATTTTGACTGCGGTTGAGATTCGAAACTGTGCGGTTTGTTTGGAATAAGAAATCAAAAATGTTTTCCAATTTCTAGGCAGAGTTTATTTGAAAGTAAAACCGAATCAAACCAACTCCGCCCTGGCTAGAGGGTTTCGGGAATCGATTTGAATTTTTTTTAAATAAATATTATGCCATGTTTGGCATCTTCAAGATAGTATTCAAATTTAGTTGCTAAAAATGCTAGAGATTATATGTGGCTATATAGATGACTGTGACAATGAGATCAATTAAATGTTAATCTCAAACTCAGATGATGGCTAGTCGCAATATTCTTTTTATTTTTCTTGGAGGAACAATAGTATTTGTTAGGTTACTTAGGAAATCAAAATTTTATATCACATGCCTTTAAGGGAAAAGAATAGTAGGTGAGATAAAGTAGTTTTTCCCTCTGTACTAGTTGTAAATTTGTAATTTCATTTTTAAAATGAAATTTACTTAACTTTTTGTACGAGCCGTTGTGTGCAGTCCATACTTCATACTCACTCTTTCACCATTTTCTTGTGACTTTAGTAACATTAAACAGAGGAACAATTGATAAACACAAATAACAACAAAGCCAATGATCCTTTAAAAAAACAATTAAAAATAACTTATTGATAAAAAAAAATTCAAATTATATTTTTAACGTAGATGACTAATCTTGCATATTTATAAAGTTTAAAGATAAATCTGTTAAAAAAATTATTGCAATTGTTTTAATTTTTTTACTATAAAATTTGACATATGAGAAAGATTACTCATCATTATAAATATAATTTATTTTTATGAAAAATTCATGATTAGTTTGTAATTCAACTAACTGACGCTATGAAATATAATACAGAAACAGATCTGTTGGATTGGTTAATTTCCGCCTTTTTATTCTATTAACATTTCAAAAGTCAAAGTGGTTAAAGCATTCTTTTACTTTTGCTTTGTTTTGGTGTTGTAGCTAGCTTTTTTATGTATCGCCTATTTGAAGACCCGAGTTTCTAGGAATTATGGTGGCCAGTAGTTTTCCCTTTGAAAATGAAAAACCATTCACTTGCATTTAGACAACATAATTTCAAATAAAGGGATTAAGTAGTAGAAGTTTTTTTGCAAAATTTACCAGAGTCACTGGTGAGAAATGAGAATTTTAGGTTGTTGGTCATTGTCGAAATTCCAGTTATCGTCTTTTTTCCGGGGTTTTTTCTTGAATTAAGAATCATCCAAAAGATATATGCAAGGAATATTATGATGTTGCTATTTTGGCGACCGCATGGATAGTCACCTAATCATATATATGGACCAACTTCAAAAATGCGTTGCTGGGCCCATCAGAATGCAATTTGGACCTCCTAAATCCAAAGCCTTTTATAAAGCAAGTATTTTAATTATGTTTTACGAACCATAATGATAGAGAGCACTGTTAATGGTTACTTCCTTTCTCCTCCATCCACGAAGAAAAAGTAAGTGCAGCCCCATCCTCTATCTTTTTTCTATCAATCTGATCACCATGATTCAAGGAGGAAGAAAACTGTTTGGTGGTTGAAAGTGAAAGAGAAGTGGACCCAAAAGCGTGATTAATTGTGAGGTTTAATTAAGCAAAAGACTTACTTGCTAGATCAATGTCAGTTTGTGTAGCAGACTGATGAGTTTTTTTTTATGTAGGGTATAATGAGAAACAACCAGCTAGATACAATGTTTTCTGGATTTCAAGCCTATGATTAGACTAGTGTATCTTAATAGTGAACATATTGCAATATATTCGATCATAATTTACATTAATATCTTGTATTTGTTACATTGGTTATACCTATAAAAGGTGTGTTCTATTCCTCTGTACTATACGTTGCGTTTTATCTTCTCTGAATTTTTATTGAGCTTGTTAAAATCAAAATTTACTTTTATATCTTGTATTTGTTTCATCGGTTATACATTTATAATCATAAAATCATAGATTTTTTATGCATCTTTTTCATGCTTCTTTTTATTTGTTTAGTGTAGACTTTTTTGGGTTATGGAGGCCAATGTGCTGTTGTAGTTGTATCCTTGTTGTGTTAGTATCTTTTAGACGTTTAAAAATTCGGCTATTTATACCGACGTTGATAAAACTCTGCCTTGGTAGTGTCCTTGACGTAATCACAGTTCATGGCGAATTGGGTTACTAATTCTCGTGTTTTTAATCTGCATTCAAATCCTAATCCCGTGTCTTCCTGCTTCTGTTTCCCATGTTTGTGTATGTGTCTGTGCTACACAGGTCTGAACTTTTTGGTGATGATTGCTAGTCATTGTAGAATATACTTTAGCACTTATTATATTTATTTCCCAGCTGAAAGGAGGAACCAAGCCGCAGAATGGTTAAGGCAGATGGATAAGGCTGCATGGGAAAGCCTTCCCAAAGAACCTTCAGAAGAAGATTTCTTCTTAGCGCTTCGCAATGGACTCATCTTGTGCAATGTTCTCAACAAAGTCAATCCGGGTGCTGTGCCAAAGGTGGTCCATCATTTCTCATACTTCTCACATGGACTCTACAATTTGACTTAGATTCTCATTTATTCAATTTAAATAAGATTAAATTTTAATATAATATTTTGTTATGGATTTTTGCGAAACAGGTTGTGGATAATTCGGTGCTAACAATACAGTCCATAGAAGGTGCTGCACAGTCAGCTATTCAGTATTTCGAAAATATGAGGAATTTCTTGGTTGCAGTTGGAAATATGAAGCTCTTAACATTTGAAGCCTCTGATTTAGAAAAGGTTTTATTACTTGACTTATTTCTGTAGTATTTTTAACCTGTTTCTATTTGAAATGAATACCTTGCGACTTAAGCTACAATGTTCTACGAATTTAATTTTACTAACCTTTCTGATTTTTAGAATCAACGAGTGAATTGCAACCATAGACATGTATATATGACTATCTAAAATGAGAAGTTATAGTTGATAGCTGTAATTTTGATCTTTCATTCTCCTAATGAATATGTTGGTACCTAAAGAGAAAAAAATGACTATGTTGTACCTAAAGAAAAAAATGAGCATGTTGGTAGCTAGAGGCTTTAATATTACATAGACCGAACAAGGCATGCCTAAAACAATAATTAGATGATGGTCTGATTATATAAATCAAAACAATTATAGGGAGGATCATCAAGTAAAGTTGTGGACTGCATTCTATGCCTGAAAGGATATTATGAATGGAAGCAATCTGGTGGAATAGGAGTGTGGAGATATGGAGGTACGGTAAAGATTGTATCATTCCCAAAAGAGTCTTCGTCCTCCACTTCAACGGGTAGTGAAAGCGCTGATGAGTCTCTTGATGATTCTGAAGCATCTCAGTATGAGCAGTTGTCAGAATTTCTGCACCACTCGGAAAATGTTTGTTTTAAAGAGTCAAGAGAAGCTAAGGCTTTCCGTCTCCTCTTTGATCAGTTTGGAATAGGCATACTGAAGGTGTATCTTACTGAGAAAAATGAGACTGAAGACTTCCCCTTGAATACAATGGTAGGTAAGATTTTCTTTGCTGGTTTAGTTCCAAACTTCTGGTGTGTATGTTTCCTTGTATAAAAGCTTTAGCATTTTGATGACCTGCTTTGTCAAATCATTGCAAACTAAATTTATTATGGTGTGAACCGTGTGCAGATGATTGACATTGTGATGAGAAAGGTTGTGAAGGACTTCTCTCAAGTGCTTGTTTCCCAAGGCATTCAGGTAGAGAACTCCAGAGATTTAAGCAACTGTTGGTTCTTTTTTTTTATGTAATTTTTATCTTGCTAGTTACTTCTCATCTAATTGCTTTCTTAATTTACACTAATTTCTGTAGCTGGGGCTTCTATTGAAGAAACTGCTAAAGAGTGACACAACATTCTTATCGAAGGAGGAATTCTTGGATGCCATTTCTCAGTATCTTATTAAGCAAATTGGATCAGCATCCGGTGATTTATCTGACTTCTGCATTTGTGGTAGAAAAAGGCAGATATTTAAACCTGTTGATGAATACCCTAATGACTACAACTACAAGGGAGTGATTGAAGGCCAACAAAAGCAAATTGAGGTTTGTGCATTTATTTCTTAAGTGGCTATGGTTGCATAATTTGGATACAAGTTGAGTTTTAAGTTTTAACTGAATCTATGCCTTCTTTTTCTTCAGTCAAGTTGCATGACTATTTTATCTGTCTTCCACATATCATTTACCAAGGAATGCAATTGCCTTTTTGCTGCTTGCACTAAACAGATGGTGTTTAACTGTTTAGTTTAGTTTACTGTATTTTATTTTAATTAATAAATAAAACTATGCAAAGGCGTGCAATCGAGTTTATCTATTGGTTTTCTATTTACGAAGGCATGCAAATTACCCTCTTAATAAATCTCTGTTCTCATTGTTCTCAAGGAACTAAAAACGTCGTTTGATGCGGCAAAACAAGAAATAAGAAGGATACAATCAGACTGGGAGAAAGAAGTTGCAAAACTAGGTACAAGTCTGAGAATATCTTTATTGCATTTTGTTGATGACAATTTTACGTAGCTTCACTTCAACTTGATGTCTTAATATTCTGGTGACTTCAGGAGATCATATAAGTAGTCTTGAAGTAGCATCCTCTTCATACCACAAAGTTCTTGAGGAGAACCGTCAACTTTATAATCAAGTCCAAGACTTAAAAGGTATACATTTGTTCATTTTCTTGTTATTCTCAGCTTCAGACCCATAATCCTTCAGAATAACAATATTTTGGATTGCAATGCCATCCTTGTTGCAGGAACTATTAGAGTTTACTGCAGGGTAAGGCCTTTCTTGCCAGGACAGTCAGATAAATGCTCTACTGTGGACCATATTGGAGAAGATGGAAACATTATGATTGTCCATCCTCGCAAACAGGGAAGGGATGCTAGAAAAATATTCTCATTTAACAAAGTTTTCGCAACAGATGTGACACAAAGTTAGTGTTTCTTCAGCTATTTCCGCATTACTATTCCTGTTTGGTATCATTTTCCAATCTTCATTCCGACATACATCTTACATGTATTCTGCTGTTGTCAAAGATTTTTTCCTTACCCTGGTCAAATTTAAGATTTAATGAGCTGATACATAATTTCCATGGATGCAGAACAAATATATGCTGATACACAACCACTGGTGAGATCTGTTCTAGACGGTTTTAACGTTTGCATCTTTGCATATGGTCAAACTGGCTCAGGGAAGACATACACTATGGTATATAGCTTACTGACCTGTTTCTTTCTACATTTTAATGCTTGGGAGATATTTGAAAGTATTCCATAATATGATAATGGTCAATTTTGTCATCTGTTTTGTTGTCACAGAGCGGTCCAGATTTGACATCAGAAGATACTTGGGGAGTTAACTATCGAGCCCTGAATGACCTGTTCCAAAATTCAAAAGCAAGGGCAGATGCCATAGAATATGGCATTGGAGTTCAGATGATTGAAATTTATAATGAGCAAGTCAGGGATCTGTTGGTAGTTGATGGATCTACAAAAAGATATCCTTCACTTTCAAGTTTCAAACGTTTTTGCTTAATAAGATTGCAAAGTTTGCTATACATTTTATTCCATAATCCTTATTCCTTAACTCTCCTCACATTAGATATCAGAAACAACTCTCAACTGAATGGCTTAAATGTCCCAGATGCAAGTCTGGTTTCAGTCAGTTGCACTCAAGATGTGCTCGAATTGATGAAAGTTGGCCAAAAGAATCGCGCTGTGGGTGCTACTGCTCTAAACGAAAGAAGCAGCCGTTCTCACAGGTAAATCCGTAACCATAAACATTTTCTAATTCCACCTTTCTTGCTTGTGGATTAGCTTTGAGCTTTTAGTGTTTCTCCATATGCAGCATTTTGACTGTCCATGTGCATGGAAAAGAGTTACATTCTGGAACCATTCTTAAAGGGTGTCTCCATCTTGTGGATTTGGCTGGTAGTGAAAGAGTAGACAAATCTGAGGCAGTTGGGGAAAGACTAAGGGAGGCTCAGCATATCAATAAATCGCTTTCAGCACTTGGTGATGTCATCGCTGCTCTTGCTCAAAAAAGCTCACATATTCCTTACAGAAATAGCAAACTCACTCAAGTCCTGCAAGATTCTCTAGGTATATTTATCAGCCATTAGTCTGTAATATAAAAAATGTCAAGTTTTACATTTTGTTTGTTTCTATTTGTAGGAGGACAAGCCAAAACTCTGATGTTTGTTCACATAAATCCTGAATCTGATGCAATTGGAGAGACAATCAGTACGCTAAAGTTTGCTGAGAGGGTTGCCTCCATAGATCTTGGAGCAGCCAAATCCAACAAAGAAACTACTGAAATCCGGGACCTTAAGGACGAGGTTTGTTATTACCAAAAAATATTACTTGACAACACTATCTAGAGTACTATGTTGGATTTTCTTATCAATCCTAAATTTTGTACAGATCTCAAATCTCAAACAAACACTAGAGAAGAAGGAAGCTGAATTTGAAAATGTACAGAAAAACACAATCATAAAAAGTGTCAATGAGCCACAAAAGTCTAGAGCAATCTCTCCTATGCATGTTCCAAGATCCGTGGAAGAAAGAAACTCCGAGGTTGGTAATATCCTTGTTTTCTATAAACTCTTTATCATGTCAAAACCAATCATTGTAAAAATTCATTGTTTTTGATCAAAATATCCAGACAAGAAGCTGCTCCTCTGGGAAGCAAAAGAGGGCGCGCTTTCCTTCAGTTTGTTTAGACAAGGAGATGATACCAAAAATGCCACTAATAGCTGAAGAAACAATCAGAAGCTCAACAAAACCAAGATCTATATCCCCTCCAGTCAGGAGATCATTATCTACTGATCGAGGTGCTCTCATTAGAAGCAGGATCAAACCCGAGACAGCAGATGAGCCTATAAGAAGAATACAATTCCCAGCAAGAGTACCTGTCAACAAATCTTTGGCTACTATACCAGCTACAGATAGCCACAACACAGTCAAGGACAATATCTCTGAAATGATACACAATTTTCAAAGGCCAAATGCTCGAAAAGTACAACCTGAGCATGAAGATGAGCAGCTTAAGCAAGTGCTTAGTGTTAGACAAGGAATTCTTAAGAAGACAAAGCCGGATCCCAAAGCCAAGGCCAAACCTCAACAGCCCTTTATTAACAATGTAAGCGCGAAAATGGATGAGGCTCAAAAGAGTGACTTCTCTGAACCCGAAAATGAGCTGGACCCTGGCACTTCACCTAAGCTTAACAATCTAAAGCTAAAACGCTCAAGACAATACTCTTCAAGAATTTCCCAAAACGTCGAGCCAAGGTAAGAAGCCTATCTATCTATCTATAAAAGATTTTGCCTGATAAATGATTTCATTAATTGAAAATGTTTTCATTAATTGTGATCGCTTTAACTAATTACAAATCATTGCATATAGCTTGATGGTAGAAGTTAATCCCAAGAACTGTTAATAAAACTAATTAGAAAAAATGTATTATACAATCTTATTGTTAGACTAATTCAAATTTATTAGTTCCTAAACTGGAAAAAAAAAATGTACATCCACCAACTATTATTAGATAGATTAAATTTGAATTTTATTAGTTTTTAAGTCACAATTAATGTATGAACAATTAACGGTAAGTAAAATAAAATTGACTCGTAGCACGGGCTTGACCACTAGTGTGTATATATATATATATATATATTGATTGCAGACATGGACAACAGTGAGAAGTTAATAAGAATAACATGATTCCTCTTCTGTGCAGGGGTCCTCTACAAACTGTAGAATCAGTGTTGGGGACTGGAAGAGCTGAGAGCCGCGGTGCAAGCGGAGCAGCTCGCAATGTAAAGGAAGGCAACAACAATAACACATCTATGCCAGAACTGAGGAGAAGTAGGTCGACTCCTCGTGGCAAGTTTTTTATTCTGCCATGAGGAGTTTACACTGAACTTCCATCTTTGATTCACTTCATATGTATTTCTGTACAGCTGAGTGTTCTGAAGCCTCTTCAGTCTTAACAGCATCAACTGGTGTTCTTGTAGTTATGTTTCTCAATTAATCATGATCGAAAGAAATGTTCTTGTAAACTTCAGGTACAATTGCGCTGCGACGGATGTGTATTTCATTTGAGTTTGAAGTAAATTACACGTTCTTGTTGATGTATTATTTTGTGAACTTGTTATTAATGCATTCTTTCATGTCTTACCATTATTTTACTTTTCGTGATTATTTGGTATTTACTTTCCTAGTAGTTATTTCTTCATATCAAAATATTTTACGTGTTAACATGTTAATTCACCATAGTTAATGCCACTTCACACTTTGTTCATTTTTAAAATTTTATTTGTTGATTCAATTCTTATCCAAATCTTAACAAGTTCTACAATATAAAGCTTATAAATCCATTATGATAATCTACCAATTAAAATTTACCAATTTACCATTTTCTTATATATAAACTTTATATTAAAGTTAATAAACAATCATCTTGCCACGCCAACTTTAACAAATAAAAAATAATTATTTCACGTCAGCTTTATTAAGATATTTATATCAAATAGATCTATAATATAGGATCTACCAATCAAAATTAATCTAATAAATCTTATTTATAAGTCAAAACAAAAAAAATATCAATATAGTTATTCAAATCAAATAAGTCAAGTAATTGTTTGTTAACAAAACAAATCCGTAAGGAACCAAAATACAGAGAAAATGAACGCGCTCGAAATCCTTCTCACGCGCCCCTTTCCTCTACCTTGGACTAGGGTTTCTTCGCCGCTGAAAATACGTCTGAATCTCTGGATCCAAGTCCTAATGATGAGATCTAGCATGATAGCCGTCAACTCATATCTTGCTTCTTCTATCTTTGAACCAAACCCTCTTCCTGAGAGCTTTTGCTACCGTTTTTTCGGCCTCTTTCCTCAGGTCTTAGATATGGGTGGTGGTGGTGCGAAGATCTGGTCTTGTTATCTAGATATTGGTAGGATTCGGCGCTTTACTTATCTAATCGATGTTGTGTGTCACTGGTTCCGCTTGGTCTGTGGTACTCTTTCTCTAAGATGTGCAGTGATTGAAACCTATTTTTCGAAATTTCTACTACCTCTCACGTCTCCTTTGAAGGTTAGTGGTACGAACTCCCTTGTTTATTTGGCTAAATTTGTTGATTTTCATTACTTTTGTCGTTTGCTTATTAAGAGCTTACTTTATATCTATATAAATCCAATTAATCCGTCTTTTTTCTTCTTCAAATCTCTGAATATTATCCCTCTCTATATCTTTATTTTGAGTCCAAAACTAATAGATTACTTTTTATGTATTTGGTGTCTCCCTTACTTGATCGAATCGTTGGTGGTTTTATGGAGGGCACAGGGAAATCCTTTGTGGATATTCTTACTTATGAACCTCCATTTTTCGTGGTTGGCCTGAGAAAGGATGGTGGTGGTTCATCTAAGCAGTACAATGAATCCAAGAAACCGAATGAAACTTATGAGGAAAAGTCTGCTTGTGATGGTATGAATCTTTCTAGCTATCTGTCTGAGGTTGCTAAAGTACGTTTTAACTTTCAGAAAGTGAAAGAATCATATCTTATGGGGCGTATTTTTCGGGATCCTATTGATTTTCTTAAAATTCGTAACAAACTTCTCTCTGAATGGAAAAATGTTAAGGGGGAAGTCTCTATGACTCCTAAGGGAAACTTCTGGTTTGAGATTAGTTTTGCTAATCCTCTAAGAAATTGGTTTGGGATCTTAGACCTTATCATGTACTAGGTCAGCTTGTTATACTGAAGCAATGGAAACCTAACTTCAACACTATGATTGAACCAGTCACTGAACTTGACCTTTGGGTCCAAATCCCTCTGCTTTCTGTAGAGTTTGCTAATAAGGATGTTATCCAAACTATAATTGAAGAAAATAATGTGGGAAAATTTATTAAACTTGACCTTACTCTATGAATGGCAAAGTGGGAAGCTACATTAGAATTTGCATCAACATTGATGTTGATGACAGGTTTATTATTGTCGATAAAGTCGCAATCCTTGATGAAAACAACGTTCTTAAGGATTATCCTATTTGGTTTGAAGATTTTTCTAAAGGTTGTGGTCATTGTGGAGAGGAAGATCATTCCTTTGATGGCTTCCCTCTTAGAGTTATGAAGGCTAAAAAAGTGAGAATCAACTTTAAAAGGAATAAGAACAATAGGAAGGGTGTTGGGAGAGATTATGAGAATAATGATGGTTGGGTCAATCTAGGGGGTCTAAGACGTGTCTTGGTTATACCTCCTTTGCCACTGGTGAGTTTAAGCCCTATCTTTCTAGTAGAGGAGGTATTACTATTAACTTTAAGTTCGTGATCTCCCCTGGTAACTCCATGAACAACCTTAGGAATTATAAGGCTAGTTCTAATGAACACTCTACTCCTAATGATGCTCATATCTTGGTGGATTCTGCTACTACTCCTGTCCCTTTAGTGGAAGTGTTGAAGGACGTGGAGGTTAGTAATGAACCCCCTAATGATTATTATGAGAGATTGCATTAAGATATTCGAGAATGAAGAGTATAAAACTGGTGGTATTGTTGGCTTTGGTGAGGATAATTCTTTTTCTCCTACTAATTTGATTAAAAATGAAGACGTTATTGTTGAATTTATGGTGACTAGGGATTCGGGTGTCGAGGATGATAATGAGTACTTCTCTGAGCATTCCTTTCAGTCTTTTAACACTGTCAATATGTTGCTTAACTCTATGGAAGTGAAAAATGTCGACCCCACCAAATCTAACTCGAGCAAGAGAAAGTCCATGGAAGTGGATGATGACACGGCATCATCTCTTCTGAAGGGTGTCAAGAAACAAAGAAATTAGTTTGTTGATTATGGTTATACTCAACTTTTGTAGTTGGCGGGAAGAATGGCTCTTGGTGGAATTTGATCTATGTGTGGTTATATGTAATGATGAAAATTTTTTGGACTATGATTTGTACTTCTTCTTTTGGACTATGTTTGTATTTCATCAATGGCTTGTCTGTTGTAATGGTGTTAATAGGGTTAATCTTTTCGGTACTCTTGGGTTCTATTTTAAGTGTATTGGGTTGGTTGGAACAATGTATGAAACCTCTGATGTCTCTAATTTGTACTTAGTATCGGGTTTTTTTTAACCTTTTCTCCTTTGTTAATAATCCTTGTTTATTTCATCTGAAGATTAGTTGTGTTGAAAGTTTTTTGAGTATTTGCATTATCTATTTCTTTATAACAGGTCGTTGCAGTCTC
The DNA here is from genome assembly GCA_002319775.1 of Fagopyrum tataricum. Lineage (NCBI taxonomy): Eukaryota > Viridiplantae > Streptophyta > Magnoliopsida > Caryophyllales > Polygonaceae > Fagopyrum > Fagopyrum tataricum. The sequence continues at coordinate 20,980,628 of CM008281.1, read as the reverse complement.
TGTTGGAATTGTAGTATAATGGTGTTAATTTCCTTCAAGCATCTAATAGGAATACCTCCAAGTATACCCCTTTGAATAAGTTGCATGCTTCTGATACGATCAGGCTTTGGCTCTATGTTCCATATGGTCAAACCATGTTCCTATATTATCAAGCATTATGTTATATTTGGGTATGTAAAGATAAGAAGAATATGGTGACTTCGGGAGGGATCTTTCCTCCTCTAATGTATCATACTAATGTTTTGATGTTTTACGGAATGATATATAAAATAAATCGAGAAATAAGAATAAGAAGTGTGTTAAATAAGTTTTTATGAGGATAGCCTATTGGAATTGTAGGGGTTTTCGCAAGAAAAAATTCTGGACTAATATTAAAATAGTTTCACAAAACGAACATATCGATTTTCTCCTCCTTGCTAAAATAAAATCAAGTATTGAACCGCCGGAAGGATGTTGGCGTAATGCTAGGTTTAATAATATTTGTTTTGTTCCTTCCATTGGCTGAGAAGGAGGGTTATGCCTTCTGTGGATAAGTACCGACTCATTAATGAATCTCTAAATGTGCGACATAAAGATGATCATTTTATCATGGTTGAACATAATAACATTGAAACAAAATTTTCTTGCAATATTTTCCTCATTTATGTCCCTCCTAGTGAAGAGGATAAAGATAATTTTTGGAATAAGATAACTAATTCCATCAATAAACAAATTATTCCATGTGTCCTCATGGGAGATTTTAATGACATTCTAAAACCTTCGGAAAAACTGGGTGGTGTTAATAATAACGCAAAGCGATATATAAGAATTAGTAACCTTATACAAAACTGTAATTTAGTTGATCTTGTCTCTCGTGGGAATGAATTTACATGGAGTAGGAGAAAAGATGGTGAAAATAATATGTTTGAGAAGACGTAGTGTTGGCACATTTTGATGTTGTTAATGCTTATAATCAAACTCATGTTTGGAACCATGCGTTCACAACTTCTGATCATTGTATGATCTCTATTGACCTCTCTTCTGTAAGATCTTATTTTAAGAATAAACCCTTCAAATTCAACTAATGTGGATGGAAATGAATGACTGTGAGCATCTTATCAAACAAACTTGGAGAACTCAGTTCGAAGTAACAAATATGTTTAATCTTGTTTAAAAAAAATTTTTGTTAAAACTAAACTAAAAATTTGGAGTAGATCTAAGTTTGGAAATAATTAACAAACAAGTAAGGGATATTGATCATACTATTGAAAATTTACTAAAAAGAAAATTGTCGTAATTATTCTGCGCAAAAAAAATGAGAAACAAAATAAACTTCAAAAAGAAAAGAGAGCTTATAATAGATTTCCAACAGAAATAGTGGATTCAGAGAGCTAAATCTAAGTGTCTGGAGCTTGGTGATAAAAAAATACTAAGTTTCATCATAGGACAGCTACGAGACGAAGAAATAGAAAATTTATCAATTCAATCAATAGCGATATAACGCCCAGAATTTTATTAATTTTATTCCGGACTTAGAGCGCCTTGTAGTTTATCCCGCAGTCCCGAGATGCCGAGTGCCGGGATTTATTCCTAAGAAAATCCCGAGCCGACTCGTCGTTTTTCCCTTTTTCCCGCGTTCCAACCTTTCGTTCCGAGTCGAAGTGACAAGGGGTCATTTCCGACCCCTCGTTCCGGGCAAAAGAGGACAAGACAGCTGTTGTCCCCTCACTTTGCAGCCCTTGTCCCCCTCTCTCTCTCTCCTTCCTTTCTCTTTCACGTTCATTCATTTCCCTCTTCCTCCCATGGCTCCATCTTTGCTCCTTTATCTTCTCTTCTTCCATTTTGTGTGGAGATCTTGCTGTGGACAACTTGGAGAGGCATTCCAGATCTGTGGTAAGCTCCTTCCTCTCCCTTACCTCTCTTCTTTGGTTGATCATCCTATCTTCTTTCCTCCTCTTCATCCATGTCCATGGATGAAGCTTTGAGAGGTTTTCACTCAAGTCCCTTGCTTGCTTGTGATCTTAGCTCGATTAGGTCGAGGAGAGGTGCCTAAGACCAGTGGTGGGTGTTTGGAGAAGATCCAGCAAGAGAAGAAGCACTTGGGAGCCAAGGATCCACGACTGAGACGAAGAAGACGAGCTTCTGCAGCGTAACCGCGGGTGCGGCTCGGCATGGCCGCGGGGCAGCGGCAGACTCACGGCAGCAAAAGGCCGCGGGTGCGGCAGCACAAGGCCGCGGGTGCGGCGGTGGACGGCCGCGGGTGCGGCTGGGCTCCGGCGCGGGCGCGGCTCGGCAAAACCGCGAGGGAGGCTCCTGGCAGGCGACGCAGTCCTCCGCGGGTGCGGCTCCTTGTTCCGCGGGGGCGGATCCTGTGTCTGCAGGGGGCGCCGACTTGACTCCGCGGATGCGGTTTCGGCAACAGTAGGTCCCTCCTCTCCTTTCCTCTTCGTTCCTTTCTTAGTATTGATGTTGGATCTTGTTAGTAGCATGCCTAGGATGGATCTAGAGTAGCTTGGAATGCCACTTAGTGGTTGTGAACCTAGGAGCCCTTAAGGCTCGATGTAAGTGATGGATATGAGCATGTGAGCATGATGGACCTTCTAGGCTAGCTTGTGCCTCTTTGGTTAAGGATTACTATCTTGTGGAATTATGGACTGTTGTGGGTTGTTGCATGTGTTGAGAGTGTGATGAGTACTTGGGACCTAGGATGCGTTTCCTAGTTTGAGGGTTAGGTGATCTTGCGTAGATCACTAGAGTGAAGTCTAAGACTTCTTCAGTGTGAGTATGTATTGATATGCATATCTCTTGTGAGCAGGTTGTGGGCTTCCTCCTTAAGGAAGCAAGACTGTGGTTGACTTGGGTTTGGTGACGAGGTAAGTCTCCGGACTTACTTAGCTCGTATTTTACGTATTAGCATTGATGTGTGTTTGGTGGTGTGTGTTTATGTTCTTGTTATAACTATTAAACCGGTAAATAGGACCACCGACCTTATATGTATATTTTGGCCCAAGTGTATGATAACGGGCGGTGACAATACTGTGTAGCCTTGCGTGGGTCTAGGGGATTCTCGGCGACTTGCCCGGCGGGTTAGATGGTCGGGTGCATCCGTACCATTCTTTGCCGGTGGGGGGACCGAGGGTGGTTCTCGTGTCACAACCGAAGTTGAATTAGAACGGGATACGACTTAATGATGTAAAGATAATAAAACGGACTTGCGTGTTTTATGATGTGTGATATGTATGTGTTTGTGCCTTCACCGCTTTTCTAATACTTAGAATATGAGCTAACGGTTTTAAACCGTTTGTGTAGATGACTTGCAGGTTAGGGATGCCGCCGAGTGAGGTGGAGGAGTGGACAGCCGGGGTCTCCGTACATTATAGGACGGGGATGTTTTTGGGTTATGTTTTCATATTGTGGTTTATGTGGTACGGTTTAACTTTCGTATTGGAGTTGTGTTGTTTTGAGGACTCGGCTGAGTTTCCAAGTTGTAGTTTCTTACTTTTCGGTTTCCGCATACATTATAAACGTTTTTGAGTTTGCCTTTATTTGTGCCTTGTTGGAAGGTCCGGTGAAATTGTTGTCAGGTTAAGGGTCGGGACCCATTGTGAGGTCTCGTCCGTAGCACCCCGAGTCCCGCGGATTTGGGGTGATACAAAAGTGGTATCAGAGCCCTAGGTTGACAACAATGGCACTCGCAATCTTTTTAAAGGCCGAATGAGGAATAAACAGAACCCCCACGGGTTCTGACTTTTCGTTTTCAAAATCATGTGCATGAGTCGGGTTTGGGTTAGAATGTACGGGACCACCACTCCTTCCGCAATCCTCGGCGACATAGATCTCTGGATTAGAAATAGGTATACATAATTATATATATATATATATATATATATATATATATATATGACCTTAGGATGTTTGTGGATTTGTATCTACCTAGCTACGTATGTGGCCTTAGGATGTTTGGGACTTGTATGTATTGGATGTGTATTGTGATTATGCTTACCTTATGCCTTTAGAAGTTTTATCATACGGATATAGTAAGTATTACCTATGTATTTATACATAAGTAAACTCCACACGCTATTAGATAGCACGTACGAGAGCTACCGCTTACGTAGGACCCGCCAGGGGTAGACCCCCTCTTTCTCCTACCGTCCCGAGACGGGGACGAGTAGGAAGACCTCCAGGCGCGAGAGGTCGGGGACGTATCCCCATTGCGGACCCACCATTTGTGGATCCGCCTGTAGATAAGGTTCCGTAGAGGACGTCTCCGAGAGCATCGTTCCCGAGGCTAGAGATAGGACCGTTGGGAGGTCCGGGGCGCAGAGTTCTCCATCTGCCAGGACCAGGGGAGCATCCATTGGAGCTACCGTGTTTGAGGACTACGTACGACAAGAACAATGGAGATAGCAAACTTAAGTTCTTCAAGACGACGCGTGGACAACTAAAGATGCGAATCAAGGATGAGATGGGTGCATTCTAACAAGGTTAAAGTCGGTGCTCCATCACGAGAAGTGAAGCTTTCCTTAGACGCTCCTAAGCTTTGGAGTCAAGATGAGAAACGTGATCGAACCAAGTGTGAAAGTGGTAAGATACCGTAAGTTAAGCTTACGAGGTACCATTAAGTGAAGAGTAAACATTACGAGAGTTATGGGAAGAATGGCAAGGTGGGGATTCACGCGGAGTTGACCGGTTTCCGCTATGACGATAAGGGGAAGAAACGCCAAAAAGGAGGAAGTGTGTATAAATGATGATCCTAAGAAGATGGGATTAACGCGTGGATGCTAACTAACGTTAGAAATTTTGAGAAGACGCACGTACAAGATATCAGGAAGCGCGGTTAAGCCTATGAAGGCGAGTCATGTGACTCAACAACGCCGAAAAGGGTATAATTATCTCGCAAAAGGAAAAGGAAGCGTGGAATGAAGAATGAGCTAACAAATTTTAAGGTAGAGTACCCCGAGAGGGTAGCCTTCATGAGAATGGTAACATGGAAGCATACAAGAATGGTAAGTCATTGACATGGGAGAAGGTCAGTTATCAGCTAATTGGTGACAACCGAGAACGCGCATGTGCGGGTGGTCTATGGATGAGTGTGAGGGACAGTAACCAGGTTGTGGGATCATAAAGGAACGGTAACACGAGCTTAAAAATATATTTGAAGTTGTTATGGAGAACACCATTTGCGAAAAGAGAGACGGTTATCTCCATTTGTACATCGATTACAATGAGCAGAACAAGATTACAATGAAGAACAAGTACCCTTACCACGTATAGGTGATCTACTCGACCGGTTGCAAGGGCCGTGGTCTCTTATAAGATCGAGCTAAGGTTTGATTGTCACCAATTGAGAAGTCGAGACTGGGATAGTGCAAACACGGTATTCCGGACAAACCATGGTCACTACGAGTTGTAGTGATTCCATATTGGCTTACTAATGCCCGAATAAGACATTCTGGTCTACCCTCGAAGAAGAGAGAAGTTGTATGACCAGTTGTCTCAGGATGACAACCCCCGAAGGATGTGAAAGAAGTTGCAAGTTTCTTAGATGTGCCGATCATTACCGGATTTGTGGAGAGGTTCTCCAAGTATCACCATCTATGGCCAACCTACTCCGGATAATGATGAAGTATCGAGTGGGACGAAAATGGACAATGGAGTTGTGAGAGTTAAGAGGAGATTCATTGGTACAACTGTTTCGGAAATTGCCTCGAAGTATGATCGGGTTGAGGTGTACGAGTGATTTTTCAAGACATGGTCTTGATTGAGCTTTGAGAGACGATGTAAAAGTTATAACATGCATGTCTCGTTAGTAGGAGTAGTGTAAAGCAAAGTATTTCCATTGTTACTTAGAACTTGCAACAAGAATTGAGGAAACGCAACATCAAAGTTTGGTTTGACAAGAACCAAAGCCAACGGTGTAAATTGGAAGTTCGATCTTCTTTGTTGGAGACAAGCAAAGAAGAAACATAATGGGAATGTCGTAGTGAGAAAGACCGGAGAAGGAAGTTGAGTTTCCGATACATCGGAACTTTTTGGAGATCTTAGCGCAAGTTGGGAAAGTGTTGTACCGGCTGGCATGGCCTCCGAGAGTAGTGGATGTTCACCCGGCATTTCAAGAGTACCAATCGAGAAAGGAGGACGTGTCGAAGACGGCATTTAGGACGAGATACGGCCATTATGAGTTTGTCGTGATGCCATTTGGGCTCACGAACGCACCCGCCGTCTTCATGTAGTTGATGAACGGCATCTTCATCGACTTCTTAGACCAGTTTGTGGTAGAGTTTTATAGACGACATCTTAGTTTACTCCCGGAGTAGGGAGGAGCATAAGGGACACCTGAGGACGGTGCTTCGAATCCTCCAGGATAGAGAGCTTTACGCTAAGCTCTCTGAGTGCGAGTTCAGGATGTTCTAGGTGGCATTCCTGGGTCATATAGTTTCCGCCGAAGGTGTGATGGTTGACCCGGCGAAGATAGAGTTGTTTCCTCATAACCGCCTCCTAGGACGGCCAAGGAAGTGCGCAATTTCTTAGGCTTAGCGGGATACTACCTCCGTTTTGTTGAGGGTTTCTCCGTGATTGCACGACCGCTCACTTCCTTGCTGAGGAAGCCTACCAGGTTCGTCTGGTCCGAGTCTTGTCAGCGAAGCTTCAAGGAGCTGAAGAGGAGGTTGACCTCCACTCCTGTGTTAGCCCAGCCTGAGGGCATAGAGGATTTTATCGTGTATAGTGACGCCTACAAGCTAGGCTTGGGGTGCGTTTTGATGCAGAGGGGTAGGGTTATTGCGTACGCTTCTTGGCAGCTGAAGCCGTACGAGGAGAATTACCCTACCCATGATCTTGGGTTAGCGGCAGGGATTCATGCCCTGAAGATCTGGCGACACTACTTGTATGGGGCTACGTGCCAGATCTTCACAGAGCATAAGAGTCTGAAGTATATATTCACTCAATGGGAGTTGAATAACCGCCAGAAGGGATGGTTGGAGCTGATTAAGGATTTTGACTTGGAGATTTTATACCATCCCGGGAAGGCGAACGTAGTCGCCGATGCTTTGATTAGGAGGACACCTCGAGAGGAGGCGATAGCTCAGCTTACGGTTCAGCCTCAACTGCAGAGGGATTTGGTGGGTTTGGAGTTGGATATCCGGTTCCCGGGTACGGACTGTTGTTTGTCCGAGTTGGAGGTACTACCTAGAGAGATCCTTCAGAAGCAGAAGAGATGTCCCATTTTGATGAGGATCCGGGATAGAATGTCCCGAAGAGAGGCACCGTAGTTTGTCATGGGAGCAGACGGGCTATTGAGACGTCAGGAACGTATTTGTGTACCGTCGGATCAGGAGCTGAGAGAGCGGATCTTGCATGAGGCCCATTCCACACCTTACTCGGTGCACCCAGGCACGAGTAAGATGTACCAGGGTATTAGAAGATCTTATTGGCGGGGCGGGCTCAAGCCCGGTGTAGCTAGATATGTGGCCTGATGCGTGACCTACCAGCAGGTCAAGATCGAGCACCAGAGACCCGGAGGAGAACTTCACCCATTGCCCGTGCCACAGTGGAAGTGGGAGGACATATCCACAACTGCTAGATTGTGAGATTACATGGAATACCGAGGGTCATCATCTCGGACAGGGACGGGCATTTTACCTCGAGGTGCTGGCACGCGTCAATCGGGATGGCACCGTACGAGGCATTGTATGGACGGAGATGTCGTACTCCCTTATGTTGGGACGAGCGGGGGAGTTTGAGCATTGTAGCTCCAGATCAGGTACGGGACGACGTGGCTAGAGTTGCTTTGATCCGAGAGAGGATATTGACCGCGCAGAGTCGTCAGAGGTCGTATGTGGATAGGAGGTGTAGACCTCTCGAGTTCAGGGTAGGAGCTCAGGTGTGGTTCAAGGTATCACCGACGCAGGGCGTTAGGCGATTCGGCTTTAAGGGGAAGTTAAGCCCCCGATATGTCGATCCATTCGAGATCTTGGAGAGAGCGGATTTTGCACGAAGCACATCATTATCCACGAGGACTTAGTGGTCGAGCCGGACCATACGTTTGTAGAGCACCCGATAGCAGTTTTAGAGCGGAGTACGAGTCGCCTTCAATCGAAGGAGATACCGATTATGAGAGTGCAGTGTAGAGGCGAGGAGCCGACGAGGCTACATAGGAGACAGAGGATAGTATCCGGAGGAACTATCCTGAGTTTTACGCAGATTTTAGCGACATCGATAGGACCGTCGGGCTAGTCCCGAGATCTTCCTTGTTTGTTCTGTGTGATTATGTGATTTTGTTTGAGATATTTGTGCCTTGCGAGGTCTTGACGTGATTCTATTCGTAGACTTGGATTAGAGCCGATAGTGACGTTTAATGAGTTCCATGTGGTTACGTGACGTGTTTGTCCGAGAGTGTTGGGTTTAGCAAGTTTCGGGACGAAACTTGTTTTTAGGGGGGTTAGTTCTAACATGGAATTTTATTAATTTTATTCCGGACTTAGAGCGCCTTGTAGTTTATCCCGTAGTCCCGAGATGCCGAGTGCCGGGATTTATTCCTAAGAAAATCCCGAGCCGACTCGTCGTTTTTCTCTTTTCCCGCGTTCCGACCTTTCGTTCCGAGTCGAAGTGACAAGGGGTCATTTCCGACCCCTCGTTATGGGCAAAAGAGGACAAGACAGCTGTTGTCCCCTCACTTTGCAGCCCTTGTCCCCCTCTCTCTCTCTCCTTCCTTTCTCTTTCACGTTCATTCATTTCCCTCTTCCTCCCATGGCTCCATCTTTGCTCCTTTATCTTCTCTTCTTCCATTTTGTGTGGAGATCTTGCTGTGGACAACTTGGAGAGGCATTCCAGATCTGTGGTAAGCTCCTTCCTCTCCCTTACCTCTCTTCTTTGGCTGATCATCCTATCTTCTTTCCTCCTCTTCATCCATGGCCATGGATGAAGCTTTGAGAGGTTTTCACTAAAGTCCCTTGCATGCTTGTGATCTTAGCTCGATTAGGTCGAGGAGAGGTGCCTAAGACCAGTGGTGGGTGTTTGGAGAAGATCCAGCAAGAGAAGAAGCACTTGGGAGCCAAGGATCCACGACTGAGACGAAGAAGACGAGCTTCTGCAGAGTAACCGCGGGGGCGGATCATCACGGCCGCGGGCGCGGACGGCCGCAGGGGCGGCTCCGCACGGCCGCAAGAGCGGCTCGGCATGGCCGCGGGTGCGGCTCGGCATGGCCGCGGGGGCGGCGGCGGACTCACGGCAGCAAAAGGCCGCGGGTGCGGCGGCGGACAGCCGCGGGTGCGGCGGCGGACAGCCGCGGGTGCGGCGGCGGACAGCCGCGGGTGCGGCTGGGCTCCGGCGCGGGCGCGGCTCGGCAAAACCGCGAGGGCGGCTCTTGGCAGGCGACGCAGTCCTCCGCGGGTGCGGCTCCTTGTTCCGCGGGGGCGGATCCTGTGTCTGCAGGGGGCGCCGACTTGACTCCGCGGATGCGGTTTCGGCAACAGTAGGTCCCTCCTCTCCTTTCCTCTTCGTTCCTTTCTTAGTATTGATGTTGGATCTTGTTAGTAGCATGCCTAGGATGGATCTAGAGTAGCTTGGAATGCCACTTAGTGGTTGTGAACCTAGGAGCCCTTAAGGCTCGATGTAAGTGATGGATATGAGCATGTGAGCATGATGGACCTTCTAGGCTAGCTTGTGCCTCTTTGGTTAAGGATTACTATCTTGTGGAATTATGGACTGTTGTGGGTTGTTGCATGTGTTGAGAGTGTGATGAGTACTTGGGACCTAGGATGCGTTTCCTAGTTTGAGGGTTAGGTGATCTTGCGTAGATCACTAGAGTGAAGTCTAAGACTTCTTCAGTGTGAGTATGTATTGATATGCATATCTCTTGTGAGCAGGTTGTGGGCTTCCTCCTTAAGGAAGCAAGACTGTGGTTGACTTGGGTTTGGTGACGAGGTAAGTCTCCGGACTTACTTAGCTCGTATTTTACGTATTAGCATTGATGTGTGTTTGGTGGTGTGTGTTTATGTTCTTGTTATAACTATTAAACCGGTAAATAGGACCACCGACCTTATATGTATATTTTGGCCCAAGTGTATGATAACGGGCGGTGACAATACTGCCTAGCCTTGCGTGGGTCTAGGGATTCTCGGCGACTTGCCGGCGGGTTAGATGGTCGGGTGCATCCGTACCATTCTTTGCCGGTGGGGGACCGAGGGGTGGTTCTCGTGTCACAACCGAAGTTGAATTAGAACGGGATACGACTTAATGATGTAAAGATAATAAAACGGACTTGCGTGTTTTATGATGTGTGATATGTATGTGTTTGTGCCTTCACCGGCTTTTCTAATACTTAGAATATGAAGCTTAACGTTTTAAACCGCTTTTGTGTAGATGACTTGCAGG